>CM024675.1:51149678-51476533 GCA_014182725.1 Eucalyptus brandiana | reverse complement strand
TTACTCCATCCTGATCTTGAGCTCTAGCTCTCTACTATTCCACCATTCACCGGTGTATTTCAAGCTTCAAATCTTCTGGTTGCTGACTAACGAAATATTCCTAAATTACCATTTCTTATGAAATTTCATCAGTGTGATTTGTAAATTACCAAGATTATCAAAATTTACCTACATTCCAATGAAGTAGTAAATTAACTTACTTGAAAAGTTTCATCAGTGCTGTAAGTAAAGTACCAGCATCATTAGAAATTTACTGACATACCAATAAAGTAGTAAACTACCGACTCCTACAAAAAATTTTATGAGTGTGATAAGTAGATTACTGACAAAGTCAAGAATTTACAAACATTACATGGAAGTATTAAATTATCCACTCTCAAATTTTACCAGTGTGTTAAATAAATTACCAGCAATATCAGGTATTCACCAACATACGAGTCAAGTGGTTAATTACCTACTCTTGTTACCAGTATTATAAATAAATTACTGGCACGTGCAAGAATTTAACAACCTTTTAATGAATTAATATATTACCAACTCCTCTGAAATTTACTTACCAGCACTATAAAAAAAAACATACCAATATATTAATGAAATAGTTAACTAACTCCTCTGAAATTTTACCCATGTGGTTAGTAAATTGCCAACTCTTATCATCAATTGGTTTTACACTCTATCTTAAGATGAAGTTGAAAGCAACAGGATCCTTGAATCACATAAGGTCATCAAATCATAAAGGCAGAGTCATGGAGGGTAGATTTAAACTACTTGAACTCATACCCTTGTTCAAATGAAATTTGAACGTCGAGCTATACTTGAAGTAATGGCTACAATATTGGCACAAAATTTTTATTTTAACACGTCAATGAATAGCAGCATATCGGTATTTTATTTTCAACTCGGAATTTTATAGACTAATGGTCTCACAATGTCTGCAAGTCCTTGGTAGAAAAAAATTTCGACACTGTTAGTATATCGGAAAGTGGAAGGGCACGTCTCTAGGACCAAAATAAGACAGTTTTTTAGCTTAGATATGAGAGGAATATTTTTCTTTTTTTTCTTTTTCATAATCGTAGTCTATGAAGTTGAAGCCCAATGCTAATACAACAATCATTCAATGTGGATATCTTTATTTCTTAGATGCCTGACAATGATGGCATGTGCATGTCCTAATTTTATAGAGTAATTATAGAGGAAGCTAATACTCTATGTCCATTCTTCCTAGATAGAGCAAACTCTCAACCACCGCGAGTAAATTATTAAACGAACAAATTATATCAGAAGCATTCACGAAGTTGCTATTGAACTTTATATAATGCATTGGATGTTGAATAACACGGAACCACGCTAGTATTTGGTTGTAGATTATAGAAGTTCCAAACCTCATTCTTCATTAACTTTGTCATGTCCAATCATGTTGCAATATCATTTCGAAAAGGTACCACCGTGTCGTCTCGTATGGCAAATTTAGTCATCTCAAAAATTCTAATTGGTGTCTCACAGTTGGCCATATTAACAAGTAGAACGCTCCGTCAATATAAATAATTATCAATATCACTAGTAAACAAATGCACAAAATCATCCGGCATACATACAGTTGCATAAAATATGTTTGTATGTTACTGACAATTGATGTTGAAACAATGTTAATAATCAACTAAAAATTTAGGGTAATGAAATAGTTTTTTTTTTTTTTTTTTGAGGAAGTTACAAATATTAACCGGTGTCACTAGTAAAAAATATGTAAGGAACTTGTAATCAACTAGAGGAGAAACACAAAAATGACTATTCGTAATCTGCAAGAATATTTCAAGCAAGTAAATCGGTTGTTTCATCAGTACGTTACTGACAATAAAATTGCAACTCATAAAATCAGAACAAGGTTAATAATATAGTAAGAATTTATACTTGTAAAATAGTTATATTTTTGTAAGTTACTACCGTTAACCAAGACTACTGACAAAGTATGCAAGCAACTCATAGTTTACTACCAAAAATACTTGCCCACTTATAAAAGCAAACAATTGCTCGTAAGTTACAACTTACAGGAGTATTTACCATATGGTAAAATGATTATTTCGTTCACATGATATTTACAAATGAACATTGCTACTCATAAATTCGAAACAATGTCAACACCATATTTGGATTTAGAGGGCGTAAAATAGTTATTTTGTTTGTAAGTTGGAACATCAATCGAGACTATTAATAAAGTATTTAAGCATACATAATCTACAAGCAAAAATACTAACCCATTTGTAAAATCTAAAAGAAAAAAATGGTAATCCACTATATGGTTTGAGGATGAAAAAACTATTTTTTTGGTAACTTTCTAACAATTGACCAGACTCACAAGTTATCAGTTAATTTTTACTTACCAGTGATACTTCAAGTTTATAATTGATTCTCTAAATCTAGCATGCATGAAACAAAACTCCATTTTTGATTTACAAAATTTTAGAAACATGTAAGATTTCAAACTACAACTATCCCATCACATGAATAGCTCTGGTTAATTTTTTGATCCATTCTAGAGAGAGTGGTGGTCATTTTTCAGAAGTGACATTTAAGAAGAAACAATTTATGTTGTAGAAATTTGAGTGGTGTGGAACTCTTTTTTTTTTTTTTTTTTTTTTTTAAATGATTTGCATTGTGTTTTGTCAAAGGAGAACATGTTCATGTTCAGATTTAAAACTCCCAGGGAATAACTTATGTTCTCAAGATTTGAGAAGAGTGATCCTTTTCTTCTTTTTTAAATGAAAACTTAGCATTGCACTATGTTAACGTTCCTTCCAAGACATTTAAAACTCCTTTAAGGTGTTAAAACTCTCCTTGAGATTAAATACACCTATGTTCATGTGCATTGTCAACTTTGACAAGCTGAAGTGATGCTGCAATGAATCATTCTTAGTAAACATTTGTAGCTTACTGGCCCTTGACTCTCTGCATATTTAGCTAATTTAGGGTACCAAGTTTAATGACCTATAGAGATTTCCATTTGTGAGTCAGGCTTCTAAACACTTTCCATCTTTGGCTACCATTGCTTTTGCTGATATGCTATTTGGTATTTCTTGAAGATCATGTCAAGGGAAATTGTGCAAAAAAACAACGTACCTGTAAAAAGTGATGGAATAGCAAGGAGCGCTTCTTTTACTCACATTGCGACAGAAGGTCAAGGAATGGCTAATTCATCTAGCTATGAATATGAAGTATTCTTGAGCTTCAGAGGAAAAGATACTCGAACAGGTTTTACTGACTTCCTTTACAATAGCATGAAAGATGCGGGAATCCGCGTCTATAAGGATGATGAAGAGCTCCGCAAGGGGGAAGATTTTGGCCCAGAACTTCTCGAAGCAATTAATCAATCGAAGATCTCAATACCTATATTTTCAAAAGGTTATGCCTCTAGCGTATGGTGTCTCGAAGAGCTAGTCCAGATGGTCAAGTGCCAAAAAACTAGGGGACAAAAGATTATGCCCATTTTTTATGATGTAGCACCTTCAGAGGTTAAATACCAAATTGGATGTTATAACGAGGCCTTTCTTACACATGAAAACAATAAGCGATATGACGAAGAGACTATGCATAAGTGGAAGGTTGCTCTCACCACAGTTGGAAAACTAGACGGATGGGAAAAAAAGGCCGACAGGTAATTGCCTCTATCATTTCATTTGATGTGCCTTGTCCCATTAAAACTTGATGTGTTTAATTGTTGGAATTGAATTTTATGCTATTGAAATTATACCGCAGAAATCACACAAAATAATCGGATAATCCCCATTTTGTCCTTTTTCATTCCAAACAACTTCTTTTTTTTTTTTTTTCAGTTAAGGTCATTCGTTAATCATATCTGCCAACACTAATTTATTTACAATGGAGTAAATCCTTGTAGAAAGCACTTTGAATAGGTCTCTAATTTTCACTTTGGTCTTGTTAGAACATAGCTTGTTTCAACACAGTTTTCTAACTCATTGCCATTTGACCTCCAACAAACACTAGGAAAGAAGGTGAGATGGTAAAAACAGTTACCCAGGAGGTTTTCAATGAGTTGAAAAAGGCTTATTTGGTGGTACCAAACAACTTGGTCGGTGTGGACCACCATGTGGATAAAATCATGAAAGAGATAGGTGCTCACATAAGTGAAACGTGGATCGTAGGAATTTATGGGATGGGTGGCATTGGAAAGACAACAATTGCCAAAATCATCTACAATAAGCTTTCCAACATGTACAAGAGTTGTTGCTTCCTTTCCAACATCCGTGACATGTCAAAGCGCAAGGGCATTGACTACTTGCAGCAGCAGCTCATCCGTGACATCCTTAAGATGAAATGGGTGAATATAACAAACATTGATGAAGGGATTAAGACCATTCAAGAAAGGTTGCATAATAAAAAAGTCCTCCTTCTTCTTGATGATGTGGAAGAAAAGGATGATATGAATGCACTTGTTGGTGAGCGTTGGTTTGGTGAAGGGAGCAAACTTATTGTTACCACAAGAAGGAAAGATGTTCTCGATGTTATGGAAGTGGACTGGAGGTATGAGCTTACGTGCTTGGATTCGAATCAATCTCTTCAACTTTTTAGAAAATATGCTTTTAGAAGAGAGTCTCTTACAAACAACTATATTGACCAATCCATGAGGGCGGTACACATTGGCAAAGGGAGCAAACTTAGTGTTACCACAAGAAGGAAAGATGTCTTCCATTAGCCATTGAGGTCATAGGTTCACTTTTATACAACAAAACTAAGGACAAGTGGGATGACACATTGAAGATGCTAGAAAGTGTTCCTAACAATAAAGTTCGAAATAAGTTGAAAATAAGTTATGATGCCTTAGATTATCGACAGCAGCGTATATTCCTTGATATAGCTTGTCATTTCATTGGATGTTGCAAAGACATTGTGTTTTATTTCTGGGATGCACCTAAACCTTTTTTGAAAGCAGCCTTGGAAGTTTTGCAGAACATGTCTTTAATAAAGATTGGAGAAGATAATATATTGTGGATGCATGACCAACTCAGAGACCTTGGAAGAGATATAATTCGTGAAGAGAGTGGGATGAAAATAGAGAAGCAAAGTAGAGTGTGGAATACCGATGAAGCATTGGATTTGCTGAGGAGACATGAGGTAAAATCCCCCATTCAATAAATGGCCAAGTTACTTATGGACATTTTCTTTTCAAAAAAAAAAAAAAGTAGCTACTTTCTGTGTACTTACCATTGGGACCTATTCAACCAATATTTTTGCTCTTTTAAGATTCTAAAGGAATGATAGTACTCAATTCAACCCCTTAAAATAGTGAACTTGAATAAATGTGTTTCCTTTCAATTTTTTTGATTTAGAATTTTTCCTTTGGGCAGGAAAAAGAAGAAGTTGTTGCTCTTCATCTCAAGTTTGAGCATCAGCATCATTTTACCCATGAGGACTTTAAGGGACTACCAAATCTAACGTTCCTTGAAGTTTACGACTTGAAGGAAAGTTGTTGTGCCAAAAAGGAGCTTTTTTGTCTCGAATGGCTATCAAATTGTCTTCCAATTAATGTTTTCCAGAAGAATTCAAATCTCCTTCCACAATTATGATGGCTTTCTTGGCATAATATTCGCCCAACATTTGAGATTACAAATTTCTCCATGGAGAATGTGATTGTTCTTGATCTATCTCGGAGTGAAATTACACATGATTGGAAGGGGTGGAACCACATGAAGGTATGTTATATGCTAGATGATACTTGTTCTTCCGTCTCATTAAATTCGAAAGTAATCTGTGCATGATTTTTCTTTCACAGGTGATTAAGAATTTGAAAGTTCTGAATCTGGGCCATTGCCAACACTTGAAGAGAATCCCCAACTTCTCAGCTCATTCAAATTTAGAACATTTGATCCTATCAGGCTGTGAATCATTAATCGAAATTGATGGATCAATTTTTCAGTTGAAACGCTTAATTTTCTTAGATGTAAGCAATTGTTGGAATCTTCAGAGGCTTCCGGAGACCGTTGGAAATTTGGATTCGCTAACAAAGTTGGACATAAGTCACACGAGCATCAAAGAAGTACCCGATTCCATTGGAATGTCGAAGAATTTGGAAGTAATGAAGATGCAGAATGATGTCCGAAACAGAAGAAACAATGATGCCTGTCAGAAGTTGGGGAAGGTCGAGGGAATGGAAATCGTCGACCGTTATAATTTTATCAAGCATGTCCACACACTAATTGGCTGGCGCATCTACGGGGATTTAAGGGAGGAGATATTGGGATGGCCGGGAGTACACGCCCTACCAAGGTTTCCTGAAAGTCTCATCGAATTAGAAGTGGAGGAGTTGAGGGTGGACACATTTCCGGATCTCTCAAATCTTGCTAACTTAAAGGTATTGCATCTGGGCTTTGGCCCACCTAACTGTGATGGGAAATCTTATGGGCTTCTGGAAAAACGGATACCACGGTGGATTGGGAACTTAAGCAAATTGGAATCTCTGTTATTGTGCTTTTTTGTGGGGACCGACTCATCGACAGACCTCAGCCTCCCTCCTCATCCCCCTCTCCTCCCGAGGCTTCCCTCTAATTTATCCGTCTTACGTCTCTATGGTTGCGACTCACTTGGCTCGATGGATCTATCGAATTTGAGGAAACTATCGTCTCTCGACATTTGCTGCTCTGCAGTTGCAGAGATTGAAGGCCTTGGTTGTTTGGAGAACCTACGAGAGTTGAGGCTTGAGGAGCTCCGACAGCTGGCGATGCTACCTGATCTAAGCAAGTTAAACAAGCTGAGGCATTTTGAAGTAACCCATTGTGGTAATCTGGTTGAGATTCAAGGCGAAGTACCGCGGTTTTTGGATTATCTTTCAATTTATTCCTTTTCATTACAGGAGTTCCCCAGTCTGTTTAGCATAATGGGTAAGACACATGTTTATGTGGATGTGCATATTCGCAATTAGATGTTTGAATTACGTGTGAACATCGGTGAGGCTCGATGGCTTTAAACAGATGCAGATCCCTGATCTAAGCAATTTGGACGGATTAAGACATCTTTCAATAAGAGACTCTTGTCATAATCTGGCTGAAATTCAAGGCGAACTACCCCAATCTTTGGAAACACATTTGAAGATTGAGATTCAAACGAACTACCCCAATCTTTACAAAGATTCGATGGTGTGGATCTTTACGAAGTTGCCGAGCTGTCAAGCTTGAAGAGACTGCAAGAGGTCACAATAATGGGATGCGAGAAATTAGATTCGTTTACGGAGTTCCCCTATCGTTCGGCTTAATGGGTAAGGACATATGTTTATATGGATAATGGCAATCGAATTTTGAATATATTGGTGGACATGAGTTGCTGCTTTATGGCTTTAAACAAATGCAGATCCCTGATCTAAGCAATTTGGACATAATAACATATCTTTCAGTAGTACATTGTCATAATCTGGTTGAGATTCAAGGCGAACTACCCCCATCTTTGGAAGAATTGTGGATTCACAGCTGTGAATCTTTACGGAAGTTGCCTGATCTATCAAGCTTGAAGAGATTACGAAAGGTTACAATCGGAAGTTTGAATATACTGATGCAGAATCCTGATCTAAGAAATTTGGACGGAATAACAGATCTTTCAGTTATAGATTTTCATAATCTGGTTGAGATTCAAGGCGAACTACCCCAATCTTTGGAAACATTGTCGATTGAATGCTGTGAATCTTTACAGAAGTTGCCTGAGCTATCAAGCTTGAAGAGACTACGAAAGGTCAAAATCCACGGTTTGAATATACTGATGCAGATCCCTGATCTAAGCAATTTGGATGGAATAACGAGATCTTTCGGTAAGAGATTGTCATAATCTAATTGAGATTCAAGGCGAACTACCCCAATCTTTGGAAAAATTGTGGATTCAATCTTTGTGGATCTTTCTGAAGTTGCCCGAGTCAAGCTTGAAGAGATTGCAAAAGGTCATAATCATAGGTTTGAATATAATGATGCGAGATCCCCGATCTTAGCAATTTGGACGGAATAATAGATCTTTTACTAATAGATTGTCATAATCGATTGAGATTCAAGGCGAACTACCCCAATCTTTGGAAGAATTGTATATTTCAGTTTGTGAATCTTTACAGAAGTTGCCTAAGCTGTCAAGCTTGAAGAGACTGCGAAAGGTCACAATCAGCGGTTTGAATATACTGATGCAGATCCCTGATCTTAGCAATTTGGACGGAATAACAAATCTTTTAGTAAGTGATTGTCATAATCTGATTGAGATTCAAGGCGAACTACCCCAATCTTTGGAAGAATTGTGGATTGCCATCGTGAATCTTTACGAAGTTGCTGAGCTGTCAAGTTTGAAGAGGCTGCGAAAGGTCACAATCAAAGGTTTGAATATACTGATGCAGATCCCTGATCTAAGCAATTTGGACGGAATAACAGATCTTTTAGTAAGAGATTGTCATAATCTAATTGAGATTCAAGGCGAACTACCCCAATCTTTGGAAAAATTGTATATTGCTAGCTGTGAATCTTTACAGAAGTTGCCTGAGCTGTCAAGCTTGAAGAGACTGCGAAAGGTCACAATCAAACGTTTGAATATACTGATGCAGATCCCTGATCTAAGCAATTTGGACGAAATAACAGATCTTTCAATAAGAGATTGTCATAATCTGGTTGAGATTCAAGGCGAACTACCCCAATCTTTGGAAACATTGTATATTGACTGCCATGAATCTTTACAGAAGTTGCCTGAGTTGTCAAACTTGAAGAGACTGCAAAAGGTCACAATCAAACTTTTGAATATACTGATGCAGATCCCTGATCTAAGCAATTTGGACAGAATAACAAATCTTTCACTAATAGATTGTCATAATCTAATTGAGATTCAAGGCAAACTACCCCAATATTTGGAAACATTGTATATTGCCAGCTGTGAATCTTTACAGAAGTTGCCTGAGCTGTCAAGCTTGAAGAGACTGCGAAAGGTCACAATCAGAGGTTTGAATATACTGATGCAGATCCCTGATCTAAGCAATTTGGACAGAATAACAGATCTTTCACTAAGAGATTGTCATAATCTGATTGAGATTCAAGGCAAACTACCCCAATCTTTGGAAGAATTGTATATTGCCAGTTTGTGAATCTTTACGAAGTTGCCCTTTTGTCAAGCTTGAAGAGCTGCGAAAGGTCACAATCAAACGTTTGAATATGCGATGCGAGATCCCTGATCTAAGCAATTTGGACGAAATAACAGATCTTTCAATAAGAGATTGTCATAATCTAGTTGAGATTCAAGGCGAACTACCCCAATCTTTGGAAACATTGTATATTGATTGCTATGAATCTTTACAGAAGTTGCCTGAGTTGTCAAACTTGAAGAGACTGCGAAAGGTCACAATCAAACTTTTGAATATACTGATGCAGATCCCTGATCTAAGCAATTTGGACAGAATAACAGATCTTTCACTAATAGATTGTCATAATCTAATTGAGATTCAAGGCAAACTACCCCAATATTTGGAAACATTGTATATTGCCGGTTTGTGAATCTTTACGAGAAGTTGCCTGAGCTGTCAAGCTTGAAGAGAGCGCGAAAGGTCACAATCAAAGGTTTGAATATACGGATCCCGATCTTAGCAATTTGGACGGAATAAAGATCTTTCAATAGAAGATTGTCATAATCTGGTTGAGATTCAAGGCAAACTACCCCAATCTTTGGAAAAATTGTGGATTGACAGCTGTGAATCTTTACAGAAGTTGCCTGAGCTGTCAAGCTTGAAGAGACTGCGAAAGGTCACAATCAAACGTTTGAATAGACTGATGCAGATCCCTGATCTAAGCAATTTGGACGGAATAACAGATCTTTCAGTAAGAGATTGTCATAATCTGGTTGAGATTCAAGGCGAACTACCCCAATCTTTGGAAACATTGTATATTGACAGCTGTGAATCTTTACGGAAGTTGCCTGAGCTGTCAAGCTTGAAGAGACTGCAAGAGGTCACAATGAGAGGATGTAGGAAATTAGATGTGGAGGAAATTTCTTGGCTTTGCTTGAAGAAGTCAATTGAATTTGTGGGAGACGATGAAGAAGACGAATTTGTGGAAGAAGACAATGAAGAAGAAAAATTTGTGGAAGAATACGATGAAGAAGATGATGAATAAGTGCACGTTGCACTTGGAAGTTTTTTGAAGCACGACCGCAAATTGTTCCCTCGTGTTCAAACCTTAAACGAATTGAGGTAAGTACCAATCTTTTCCTTTTCTGGCAATCAAATTCTTTCAGAGATATGAGCAGAGAAGTTTCGCATGCACTTTTTAATGACCTATATGTGGGTTCATGTCTGAAAATCTGATGACGGCATTGAAATTATAATACCTCCGAACAGCCAAAGGGCTCTTAATTATGTACACGTATTTGTGTTCTTTTCCTAGTTTGGTTTGGCTTTTTTAGCTACATTTTCCTAGGATGATTTCTCCTAGAGATATGCATTTCAATTGCATCGTTTTTATTTGATATGTACCAAATTATTAGAGATCCTTGTCGATTTGCTGCTTCATATATTTTGAAATTGATAACCTCGCTTCGCATTGGAGATAACTTCGCTATGCTGTAAACAAATAGGTGGAATGTGTGCTGGAAGGTCATATGACCATGGTTCTCATCCTGGGACATTACAGCACAATCAACTCATTTGCGACTTTGTAGTTGACAGACACTCTGTATTGCTATGCTTAAGTTCAGTTTATTTTTCAGGAAAGGTGTGCTTCTTGGTGGGATTTGTAAATGTTATGGAGGTCATAAATGAGGGAGCCACTGCAATTCCAAGATTACCAGTGTGGCAGCGCTGGCTAAAGCAGCAGCAGCAGAATATTTTATCTCAGCAACAATGCCTTCAATCATAGCAATCTTTGACGGGCACACTGACAAAAATCATTCCGTGCAGCAAACATTGCCTACAGGAGTAACTGAGAGAATGCAGCATTCGTTGGTACCAGTAGAGAAGGAGCACCCTTCTGCTGAGACTCGAGAATTGCACTCACTTACAGGAGATTGGTAAGAAAAAGAGAGCACCTTCCCTTGGGGCTGCCTTCAGTAATAGAGCTGTTAATTTAGAAGCAATATCGGCACTGTTTCTGTCATGAGAACCACTCAATTCCTGGAAAACACTGGCACTGCCACCAAAGTCAGTTATGTGTCATATGCTACTCACTGCCTCAGAAGAACTTTCATCTAGTAGTGTTGGCTCTTCCATGTATGTGGAACCTTTCGTAGAACCTAGTGATCATAAAAGAAGAGCTTTGCACAAGCCAAACATCATTTTGAGAAAATCTTCCATATTTTTCTCATGCACAAACTCCAAAAGGTTTCCAATAAGCTATACTACTTTCAGCTGAGAAAGCAACTTGGGATCCATTTCCAGAGCCAATGCCAGAGCCACGTGCAGCTCAACATCATTCACATTTGCACAGGACAGATCACCAAGTGAAAATCTGAAGCAGTGGCTGACTGTCTTTGGTTGTAGAATCTCAGAAATTTTAGTCAAGTTGAACTCTATGAGCATTGGAAGGAGCTTCTGCACACACATTGGTATAGGGGTCCTCATCCTCAATCAAGGCTGGGCAGAGAGGGAGAAATTGCACCCAAGTCTGCCAGCTTATACTTTTAACTCTGGAGTTTTGATTAGGAAAATGAACATCGCATCAAACAGAATATTGAGGGACAGAAATCTGGCATCAAAATCCTTGTTGCCCTTACACAGAACATCCAGACTCAGCAGAATCCCACAGATGAATACGTCAGAGCTTTCGGGAATCCAGTATGACTCCTCTGTGATGGACTCAACGATTGCATTTTGAGCTGGCAATGCAAGTTCTAGGAATGGATATTTGTTGTGCTCTAGTTTTCCTTTTCAATCCCGAACTGCTCTTGGATTGTGTTTGTAATTGGTGTGTTGAATTATGCTTTGTGTGAGTGAACCATCTAAGTTTTGCCTGTCTAGTGTTTGGTGATCATTTGCAATTTTGGTGTTTGATGAAATGAGCTATGTGCTTGAGACCGTGCTTGCTGGAATTTCACCTTCAAGAAGCACCTGAAGCAGAAGCTGAAGCACAAGGTCTATTGCGACGGCTTCCTCTCTCTCTGCACCACCACCGGCAAGGTACCTTTGCTTTCACTACTAATCTCTACCATTGATGTCCAGCTCAACCCAGTCGGAACTTAGTTGCCTTTGATTGGGTAGGACATGATTCGGTTTGACTGGCTATTCTATGTCAAAACTGTAGTGGCTATCGATTTATTACTCTTTTTTCTCCCAAGTTTAGCTTGGTCAATCGAACTGAATGGCAGCAGCTCAATGCTGCTTGGGATTTCATATTTTCTATCATCACAGATTGTTCTGTTCTGTGCTTCTGATTGTAATACTCTCCATGATTGAGCCTGTTTTGAGTAGATTGGTCCATGCTGTGATTGATGGTTGGATATATGATAGGTAATGCCGTATGATGGCAGCAGCAGCTGTTGGAATGCAGGATTTTGAAGAATGATGAAGTTATCTATTCCGGTGAGTCACTGATGTTCAATGCTTATTTGGTCATTGTTGGAGAGCATGAAGGAGGGCAAAAGCCCCTAGATGATACTTATATTCGCAGCCTAATTATTGTTTGGCAATTGGATTTATAAGTTCCCTTTGCCGAGGGTATTGCTTGCTTGTCTTCTTCTTCATAGTTGTTTTGGTGGTTCAAATCGTCAGTAGGTGCAATGTGATAAATGTGAAGTTCTTGGGTTTGGTTTGTTAAAATTCCAAATGGGTATATTTTACTCCTTGGTTGTCTTGGAAAAAAGAGCGTTGCTTGCATACAAATACGCACAGACCCTCCTTTGTGATGCTTTGCTTGTTTTTCGTCTCGGAAATTAAATATTTGTTCTTTTGCTTGCTTAGAACAGCTACTTAAATATATTGATTGATTTAGAACCTAGATGTAAACATTTGCAATTGATCTACTTTTGCTTTTGTTCAATGAGCAACTGGTCTTTTGAAACTCCGTTTTCTTTTTAAGTTTTTCCTTTTGTTAACCTCACTTTCAATAGATGCAGAGCTTTGGTTGAGTTTCTGGATATGAGGTTCACTATAATCCCCTCTATGAAACACGAGGTGTGTTTCCCTTTTAGCTACTTAAATCATTTGGCATGGAATCCACAGTTGCATTGCCTACATAACTTTTCATTTTCTGCAGATGTTCCCCTTCCTCAGAAACCGAAAAAGAAATACTGGTTATTTTAGAGGAAACTGGTCGCTCATGATGTTGCAACCTGCCAGAAATGGGAACCAAATTTATACCATCCCTATACCCTACATTTATGGATTCTGCATTCCAAATAGCACAACTTGCTTTACAATGCCTCCGAATGACTCCTAACGAGCGGCCTTCCAGGACTAAAGTCGTGGAAGAACTGGAATCAGTGGACACTGCCATTGCTAATAGAATTCTATGGGACGGTTAAATTCACTCATTATGTTGTTCTTACTTCATGTGATGTAAAAGGTTTGTTGTTCCCCACTTTTCCATTTTTCCCAGGAATAATCCTGGGCTTTGAATGTTCATTTCCATTGTACCCAGCAGTTACTAGGAGTTCTCTTCTCTTGTAAGTTCTTTGGAATACCCATGATGTGTATATTAATACATGCACTGCCTTGTGAATTGAGATGTTGTGATTGTACTTATGTTTATGAGAGGAACAGTTTTTAAGGCTAATCCTCGATTTGTCAGCAATCAGAGGTTCACAGAAGAAGTCCATTGCTCTTCAAGAGTCGGAGCTCTTTAATTTTCTTGCATGCTTAGGCTTTGAACATGAGCAAAAGCTCATTTTGGTTGCCATCACGAATGTGTTCATGTGGTGCTCACTCCGCAATCAATCTCGAGGAAGTGTTAGGCGGTTCAGTCCATTCTCATAGTATTTTTGACCTCTAAGACATGAGGAAATTGATGGAGTCGTTTAAGGCAAAGAGGTGCTCAGTTGTCCATTCAGAAAGAGCAAGCTATGACTTGGTGCTGTCATGTTGCAGCTAAGATATGTCTAATTGTCTTAGTGCTGAATAAGAGACATTTCTTATCACATGCCAGTTTTAGATAAGACTTTCCATATGACATCAGAAACAACTAAATTTTATTTTTATATTCTCAGTAACTTAGCCCATTGGTCATTATACTTTCTTTACTGTTTGTATATCTGAGGGCCCTATTATTTTTTACACTTCTCATGTAATTTTTTTATTTTTGAACTTGTTAATATGTCTCTTTTACATCACTCGTAATGTGAAAATATAAAAGTTGCCATCGTTGTTTTTTTTTTTTTAAATAAATTTTTAAAAAATTGATTTTCATCAAAAGACTTTTTAAATATATGCTTATCAAATAGTATTTTCCCAATGTTACTTCCCAAGTCACTTTAAAATTGCAAATTACCAAACAGTCTTTGCATTTCACAAAACTCCTTTAGGCTAAGAGCCTTTGCATTATCCAAAGGCTTTCTCCAAAAGCCAAACCAAACGCACCCTATATGAATGGGTACTCGAAATTGAGCTTTATGTAGACCTTTTTGCTTGATTGTTGTTGCCCTGCTATGTGATCCACCATTTCATGTAGATCAGCAATATGGTCATCATCATGGCTGAAGTGCTCTTGGAGATCCAGCCTCATGAAGTCAAGTTTATCTGTGAGTATATATAGTGCTGTGCGTTTGGTTCATTTTTATTTTGGAGCTACATTCAATTTGCATTGCTTACCTCCTGTTTTACAGGCAATAAGTGAAGCGGATGATATTCCTCTGTTCTACAATAATTTGCTTGAGAATTTGTGGTTCAACATCGTAAATAATGGTAAAAGAAATATCTAAAAGCATGAGCTTCAATGGCGAGTATGAATCGGTCATTGGTCGCCCTGTTTTTCAAGTTCTTTTCCTTGTGTTGTTTTCGAATATTTGGTCAGGTTCTTTCTTTTTGCATAGTTTCTATCTTCACACCACAAACTCTTATAGTGCCATGTGAGTGAATTTCTTTCTAGAGATAAAGTAGGTGAGTGCTGTAACCAAATGACTGAGAATGTTCAGTAGAGAAAACCAACGCACAAAATGAGACTTCATTGCTGCATTATATCTTCAAAGAAAATGTATGATGGTCCATTTCATCACATCCTGCTCTCATGTCATGCCCCATTAAGTTCTTTTATCTTAGGCCTCTTTTCTGTGTTTATGCAGTTGAGTTAAGTAAACAAAGCTCATGCCTGATTCCGCTACGCAACAAGAATTGGAGTAGGCCTTTCATCCCATCTTCTGTTTGATGCAGTTACCATGTAAGCACAGCAGGTAGCTCCACCTGTCCTGCTGTGCAGAGACAAGTTTTTGATACAGGTGAAGAGGACACTATTGCTGACATGGTAGGTTTTGCTGCTATATGTTTCATAATCTTTCAGGTCAAGTGACTCAAGAAATTTTCTCTTGAATTTTCAATTTCATAAAGAAAGCGGTAAATACATAGATGAGAGGAAGATAAAAGCAGTCCTAACCAGTCCAGTGGAATCACCTTCAGGGCTGCCAGATTACAGAGACCGGAAGCAAGATTCATCTTCCGAGACTACCATCCCAAAGGATATCTCACCTGCTGGAGTCGAAAATGCATCACCTTTTCTCAGGGTATGACTGCCAGAAAACATCAATATGTCACTTTATTGTCTTTCTGGGTTGAGATGGCTTTGTATCTAATACATGGATCGGGGCTTTGCCACAGCATTGGCTGGGCCACATGTTATTTATGTAAATGGAAATCAAGTTGCTACACATCATCTATAATTGATCAACCTCTTTAGCAACTAAATGCGAGTGTATAGGATAGCTTTTTTCTCATATTAACTGTACATGTATCCATTTCTATTACTCATGATAGAATATGACTTCTGTTCTCACTCTTATAATCCAGAAGGATTGTCTTTTGATGCCAGCATCCTGAAGGGTTGGATGTGTCAGAGGTTTTAAGGAGTTAAAATCAACACTCAGTGGGGTGATACAAAGTTGAAAGAGGTTAGTTTTCTTCCCCTGGTTGATTTGTATTTGGTCTACTTTCACCAGTAAGATCATTGGGAGGACCGTTTCCCTTCCATTACACAAGCAACCCTTGATTGCCCATTTTATACAGATGAGGAGAGGAGACAGAAGAGGGGAAGAAATATTTAAAAGGAAGGAGGGAAAAAACTCATAATAAGCATAGGTGAGTTGGGAGAATCGCAAATTCAGTCATAAATTTATTGTATGAATAATCAAATAATGGAAAACATGTTTGCTCTCTCAGATTCTTGGGTCAATGCTACTCCCGCTACATTGGTCCTTACGAATTTGTAGTGCCACATGTATTGAAGATTATGTGTTCATTTACTGAGTGAAATGGCACGAAGTTGTTATTGCCGAGTCAGAGTCAACCCAACTGTCATCAGGGACTACTAGAGTTTGGTACTGCTGCTGCTGCTGCTGCTGCTCTGTTAGTGTTGTGTTTTGGAGAGGTGGTTAGAGATACTTTAGGCCTGCTGACTTGGGGTCTTTCCTGCAATTTCTCTCGGGTTGTGCAAGTTATGGCATATCCCTTAGCTGATATTATTGTCATGTCCTTCGTTGTGAACTTGCACTGGAGTTTGATTTTCTCATTATTGGGATCCATCAAAAGGAAGATTCTGACCTGCAAGATACTCCCTTGAAGATTAAGATTTCACTGCCAAAGGAAGTTTCTGACCTGTAAGATACTCCCCCGATGGTTAAGCTTTCATTGCCAAATGTAGTGCTCTGATTTTTGGTAAATCCTGAACTGCTCTTGGATTGTGTTCATAATTTGGGTGCTGAGCCATTTTTGACCGTCAAGTGTTTGGTGATCATGTGCAAATTTGGTGTTTGAAATGAGGAATCTGCTAGAGACAGCGCGTGATCAGATTTATACGAAATGGGTGCTTGAAATTGAGCTTCATGCAGAGCTTTTTGCTTGATTGTCGTTACCCTGCCATGTGACCTGTCGTTTTATGTGGATTGGTGCTATAGTTGTCATCATGGCTGAAGAGCTGTTGGAGATCCGGCCTCATGAACTTGAGTTTAATTTGTGAGTATATATAGTGCTGCACATTTGGTTCATTTTCATTTTTGGTGCCACGTTAAATTTGCATTGCTTGCCACCTGTTTTATTAGGCAATAAGTGAAGGGGATGATAGTTCTCCGTTCTACAATAATTTGCTTGAGAATTTGCGGTTCAACATCATATAAAATGGTAAAGGAAATATCTTAAGGCATAAGCTTCAGTGGCATGTATGAATCAGTCACTGGTCGCCCCGTTTTCAAATTCTTTTCCTTGTGTTATTTTCAAATATTTGGTCAGGTTTGTTCATTTTTGCGTAGTCCCTCACACCACAAACTCTTAGAATGACTTCTGACGTAAATTTCTTTCTGGAGATTAAGTAGGTGAATGGTTGTTGTAACCAAATGACTGAGAGAATGATTAGTAGAGAAAATGAATGAACAAGACGATGGTCCATTTCATCACATCCTGTCCTCATGTCGGGCCCCCTTTCTCTTTAAATTCTTTCATCTGAAGCCTCTTCTCCGTGATTATGCAATTGAGTTGAGTAAACAAAGCTCATGCTCATTCCGCTAGACAATAAGACTGATCGGTATGTTGCTTTCAAGGTGAATATTCTTTGGACCTTTTCTTTCACCGTGATCAAGTTTTATTTTTTAGGTTATGGCGGGTGGACAATTTCCTTTCAATCTTGTATTCTCTTGATGTAATTTAATTTTCAGAGTAGTACATCAGCGCATTAAGAACTCTCTATTGTGGAGAAACATTATGAGATCTATACTGGATATCCAAAACATTCCAGGCTAAGGCTACGTCTCTGAAGAAATTCTGTGTGCGGCCAAATGTAGGCATCATCAAGCCAAATGGATAATCTGATTCGAAATTGTTCTGCTCAAGTCAGTGAAACATCATGTTCACATACTAAAACCACTGACATACTTGTGAGGAGGGACATGCCCGCAGTACTTGAATCAGCTGAATGATTATTTTGCAATTTCTTTGCCACGACATGTCTGTAAGACTGTATCATTACTGGGATATGAACTGCTTAAGGTAATATCAGTCACATTGCAGTAAGGATCATCTTTAAATAAGATTTTGAATGCCTAGCATAGTAGCCTAATATACGTTGAGACAAAGGAAAACCATGATAGGCCTCAGAAGCTATGTCCTGATACTTCGAAAGAATTAGAGTAGGCCCTTAATCCTATCTTCCGTTTGATGCCGTTACCATGCAAGCACAGCAGGTAGCTCCACCTGTCTTGCAGCGTTGAGACAAGTTTTTGATACAGGTGAAGAGGACATTACTGCTGACATGGTAGATTTTGCTGCTTTGTGTTCCATAATCTTTTGGGTCAAGTAACCTGAGAAGTTTTCTTTTAAATTTTAAATTTGATAAGGAAAGTGGTAAATGCATAGAGGAGAGGAAGATAAAAGTAGTCCTAACCAGTCTAGTGGAATCACCATCATTGCTGCCAAATTATGGAGACCAGAAGCAAGATTCATCTTCCAAGACCACCATCCCAAAGGATATCTCATCTGCTGGAGTTGAAAATGCATACCATTTCTCTTGGTGGATTGAGATGGCATAGTATCTAATACATGTATTGGGGCTTGACATAGTCTTGGCTGCACGTTATCTATGTGTGGATGGAATTCAAGTTGCTACATGTCATCCATAAATTGATCAACCTTTTTATCAACTAAATGCCAATGTATAGGATAGATGTTTTCTCATATTAACTATGTGCGAATCCGTTTCTCTGTGTCAGTAAAGATTGAAAATCATAGGATATGACTTTTACTCTCGCTTTTATAATCCGGAAGGTCCCGAGGGGCAGACGTGTCATAGGATTTTATGGAGTTAAAATCAACCCTCAGCGTGGTGATTTAATGGTGAAAGAGGTCAGTTTACTTCCCCTGGTGGATTTGAATTTGGACCCAAATTCGCTGTGTCGACCATTGGGAATACGGTTTCTCTTCCACTACACAAGCCACCCATCCCCGATTATCCATTTTATACCGATGAAGAGAGGAGACAGAAGAGAGGAAGAATTATTAAAAGAAAAGAAAATTTATAATAGGCATAGGTTGAGTTGGAAGAATTGCAAATTCAGTTATAAAGTTAGGTCCTATTTGGTGATCATTTATTTCTCTATTTTTCTGTTATTTCATTCTCTGAAACAGAAAAAAAAAAATATAGTTGATAACGTTAGTTAATTTTTTTTTTTTCTGAAATAGATTAGTAGCTAGAAAATAGATTTAAAATGAAAATAGGATGTAGAAGGAATTTACTTATTTTTCCTCAGGAACAGTTTCTAATGAAGGTCATTTTCTTTTTTTCTTTTTTTTCGTTTCCTTTCTTATTCTCCCTCTTCTTGTCAGGCCTCGATGATAGCCGGTGACCAACTAGAGAGGAGGGCCGACGAGGGTGGCCTTGTCAACTCGTCTCTGGCTAGTCATCGAGGTCCCGTGACTAGTTAGAGGAGGAAGAAGAAGGAAGAAAAAAAATTATTTAAAAATTTTAAAAAAATTGTACGTCATAAAAAAAATTAAGGGTTATACAATCATCTTGCATGGCATGGAAGGGTTAGGCAGGGAAAACAAACATCACTAAAAATTTCAGGGTTGTACAATCATCTTCCATGGAGGGGCCAAGGAGCCTGATGGGCATGGTGACCGACTGCCAAGCCTTCACATTTGGAGGTGCTAGCTCTAGCTGAGCTGTGATTGTTGATAGAAATCAACTTGAGAGAGGGCGGTTCTAGGCAAGGTTGACGGCTTGAGGAGTTGAGCAACAATGGCGTCATTTCGAGTAAATTTGTCCACGTCAAATCACTAGTCAGGACACATACAACGACAAATGATTGGATTGCCATTATGTGAGACTTGACCAGGAGGACTTGATTACATTTTCACTCAAAAGTTTAAAACAACATTGTTTGAATTAAAATGTTTGGGATTGAATTTGAATTCATACGATAGGTTTACAATTGAATTTCAATTCTCCAACGTCGAGTCACAATATTTCCATGCAAAACAATAACATTTTGAATGTAAAAATTTCAGACACTCAAAAAACTTGTCCTATTTATGTGTGAGAAACATGATTCTTTTGGTTGCGTTGAATAGATATGTACATATATTATAGTAATGAAGCATAAAGTAAAATATTATTCCTCCATTTGGCTGTAATGGTTGTAAATTCTCATCAGAGGCTAAGAGAAATAATTGGTTTTAAGTAGGAATTCAACAATGACCATATGCATGGTTGTTACGCATCTTAAAGCAAACAGCTTTCTCGTGCCTTCTGTTGAGAGTTTGCGATGTTCGTTTCCCTTCAATGTTGTTTTCCTTTCTGCCTCTCCCCTTCTTTTGAGCGTTCAAAGAAGATGATAGCAACTTTCAAGGGAATAGTGGAGCATAAAGTACGATATTGATGCTGTATTTGGATGTAAATCTTATAAAATTTCACCAGAGACCACGTGAAATGATTGTTTATTAGTAGTTTATCATGCATCTCAAAGCAAGCAGCTTTCTTGTGCCTTCTGTTGAGGGTTGGTGATGTTCGTTTCTCTTCAATGTTGTTTTTCTTTCTGCCTCTCCCCCCTTCTTTGAAGTTTTCAAGGAGGATAACAGCAACTTTTCAGGTAGTAGTGGAGCATAAAGCACGATATCGATCTGGTATTCGGATGTAAATCTTATAAAATATCATCAGAGACCACGTGAAATGATTGTTCATTAGTAGTTCATCATGCATCTTAAAGCAAGCAGCTTTGTCGTGCTCTCTGTTGAGAGTTAATGATGTTCGTTTCTCTTCGATGCGGTTTTTCTTTCTACGTTGCCCCTTCTTTTGAGTTTTCAAAGAAGAAAATAGCAACTTTGCAGGCAGTACTGGAGCGCAAAGTACGATTATCATTGATGTAGAATCTTATAACATTTCATTAGAGACCACATGAAATCGTTTCTTAGTAGTTTATCAAGCATCTTAAAGCGAACTGCTTTCCTCTGCCTTCTATGGAGAGTTTGCACTTTCCGTTTCTCTTCATATGTTGTTTTTCTTTCTGCCTCTCCCCTTCTTTTGAATTTTCAACGAAGATAATGGCAACTTTGCAGGCGGTAGATGATATTAGATTACGATAATATTTTTCTATTCGGATGCAAATCATATAAAATTCCATTTCGGACCACGAGAAACAATTGTTTTTTGGGTGGAGAAGACCACATTGGCCATCTGCATGCTTGTCATGCATCTTAAAGCAAACAGCTTTCCGCGCCTTCTGTTGCAAGTCTGCACTTTTCCGTTTCTCTTCAAGCTGTTCTTCTTTCCACCTCTGAACCCCACTCTTCTTTTTGATTTTTCAAAGAAGATAATGGCAAAAAACTTGCCAGAACTTTGCAGGCAGAACTTGGCATCAGTAGTAAATTAACAGAGGAGAGAAGTTTGCACAATTGAGAGAGAGAGAGAGAGATGCGCTTATCTTTACCCCCATCACCTGCATGGCGAGTAGTATGAACTTTTTATCTTTACCCTCATCACCTGGCATCATGCCAATCTTGCTGTATCTCCAAGACATGGTGCAGAATACATCCTTTCAAAATCTGAATAGTTAAGCTCACAGGGACAGATTGCTACTGTGTTCAACAGGATATTATGTTGAGGAAGACAGGTGGGGAGAGCAATTCCAAGTGGGATTTCCTTTCCTGTGCGATTGTACGGTCGGTCTTGTGGCTCTTTGCAATTGGATACATATGGTTGCCGCCTCATTGGGCTGTAGTAGATTGTGCATTTCAAGGGTTCAGCGTTGTACTGCCTCATATTTTCTTCCGCAATTTCATGTATAAACATGGATTACTTTGGTATTTCAGTTGGAAATGAAGTCCTCTCAAAATGTCTATTCCGGATTCGACTATCATCATCATCATCATCATCATATGGTGAAAATGGTATCCTGCAAAAGTTCCAATTACACAAATATAAACGTCGGTAAAAGCTCTGCGACAATATTAAGAGGTCTTTTCTTCATTCTAATAACTACAGCGATCAAACATATTAGTCATCATAGCTGTCTATAGCACAGCAACTTTCAAAGATGCATTGCCAGACACGTACACATGTATTTCAATACATCACAGTGTAGCCACGTCAGTATGAAATACACTGTTCTTCTAGTTTTGATTATTACATATCATTGAAAAAAGGAAAGAAAGAAAGAAACCAGCTTTTCTATCTATATTTGTAAAATCCAAAACGCCAGTTTATCTCGCTTTTTAAATTTCTCATTTTGGCGCTCATCTACATGTTATGTTAATACTGTATTACAATTTAGCTTTAAAGAGAGAGAAAAATGTAAAATTGGCAAAAGAAAAAACCAGGATAAAATGGTGAAATTTGAGGAAGAAGTTAACTAGGCCTTTCCATTAAAAGTGCACTTACCTAAATTCCTTAACCGTCCTTAAAGTGGCAAATTGCCAATTTGCTCCGCTTTGAATTTCTTTTTTGTAACGTTGGCAAAGTGCTCATTTAAAATGTTTGCTTTTCAGATAACTAGAAACGAACACCGTCCTTCAAGCTCCTGCTCCCTCCCTCTCCCCTATATATACATCGCCTCTCTCTCACAAACTTCTCGCGTTCTCCTTCTGTGATCTCTCTCTCTCTCTCTCTCTCTCATATTCATTTCCTTCACCCTTCTGTTGAATCGGAGCTCGGAATGGCCACCTTCACTGCAACACCGGCTCGCACCTCGTTCTCTTTGAAGCCAGCACAGGTACGAAAATGGGTATCAGTCGGTTCAAGATTGCTCGACTCGTGTTTTCTTTACGAGGGTTTTGATGCTTGATCGCTGTGGCCGCTGGACATAGTTTTATGATCGATATTGGACGCGAGTGCTATACTTTTTGTTTTCCTCCAGTTTTAGATTTTCAAGGCACATTATCAGCTTGACGTTAACTATTCCCGGACTAGGATGAATCTGCTTTTGATTTGGTGCTGGAGGCTTTTATGTCCATTGAGTTGTGGTAAATGCTGAGTTTTTCATGCATTCGAAACTGCATCGAAAAGATAAGGCACTGCCAAATGAGATTTTCAGATGCTTAGAACGAACTGCGTGAGATTAATAATAAGTTCAGGCCGGCAATACCCGGTTTTGGCTTCCTGCTACTGATCTAGTGGTCCAAAAACTCAGTAAATTCTCTGGGGGCAAACTACGTATTTTCTAACTTTTGAGTTTGTTGCATATTGCCAAATGGCGTCTCAATTTTTGCAATCTAGCCCCCGAAAGGTAGAAGTCCATATCAATGTGTCCCCTTGTGTTGACTCTAGTGAAATTTTACTTGGAGCTGTGACCACGCGATAGCACGGGACTGATTACGAAAGGAAAATTCATCATATAAGTAAACAGATATGAAAATATAGAATATCAAATTCAAAAACATATTACATGTGAGAGCATGTGACCAAAGCTCCGGCAATAATTTGACGGGAATCAACACCAAATGCATATCAGTATATAATTCTCAAATATATCTTTGGGTAGTCCCTATAATTTTTTTTTTTCACATACATAAATGATAAATATCCAATTAATCTTCCATAGCAAGTCACACTTGTCAGATATGTGAAAAAAAAAAAAAATTGCCCAAGCCAACGTTTGAGGGCACATGGCCTCCAAATTTCGAAAAGTCAGTTAACAAATTGCAAATATCGAAACGACAGGGATAATTTGCCACTATCCCGAAAACTTGGGTGCAAAATGTAATTTTACCAATTGTTCTGTGCAATTTAGGCAGAGAGCTTGGCTAACCCGGTTGAGGTTCTGCACTTTGAATGAGACCGCATCTCTGAAAACTCGTTCTTGACATTTTTAACAGGTACCTGTCTGCAAGATATCGAATGTCAGTTCCGTCTCCCTCCCTGTCGGTGGCAGAAGTTTCCCATCTCTCAAAGCACACCGTTTCCAGGTTTCATGTGCGGTAAGTAGTCCACCATGTCATGTCAACTATAACAGCAAGCATAGCTAAGTGACTGCAAGTAACTTACATTATATCTGAAGTCTGGATCATTATGTTTGTCCTGGGTCGAGCGATCTTGCTGTGTGATTATAATTGTGTCACTCGAAACATGATGCTTCTGGGAAGGAGATGAGCAGGAGTTTGCTCATACCAGGTTCAAGCCTATTGTTGTTTTTTTCATGGGGGAATGCTTGAATTGGTCTTGCCAATTTTGTAGCTGCTCGGAAAGAAGCCCATACGTAGGTTTTAAACTTGTGAATGACCAACTCGATATATGAGCAGGCTAAAAAGAAGTATTTAAAAGTATTGAAGATGAGGTTCTCTGTCATAAGCACGATAACTAGTGCAAAATGGAAGCAGGAAAAGCTAGAAAAATAGATGCAGAGCTTAGTGAAAATTTGCTAATAAAAAATTCCAATGATATCTAGAGATACTCATCTTGGAAGATTTTAAAAACTAACATGTGCTGAAATACCCCAAGAATCGAGACTCCTAGAAATACTTCTCCGTCTATATATTCATACCGAGCTGATGATGCCATTTCCAATCTTTCAAACTTGAAAAGCCTAAGAGATTTGTCTTTGGGATGCCAAAAGTCTCCTCACCCTATCGATCTGTCTAAGCTTGTGGAAGATGCTATTGCCTGGTGGATCAATAGGTTAAACAAACCGGTGTCTTTGTAGTTGTCCTCTTCGACAACAATCACCACATCACCATATATTGCATAGTTTTCTCATCTCAAAAGACTTAAACTCTCTAATGAATGTCTGCAGTGCCTCCTAACGCTTCCCTCAAGTTCATCACCCTTATGGATCAGACATTGCCAATCAACGCATACATTGATTGACCTATCAAACTTGAAACTATCAGAACTCATAATTGAGTATTGCCTCACTTTGTGGCAATCAAGCATGTCAGAACAACCATCACCCTCAAATGCAATTTGTTCCACTCCATATTCTTTAAATCATTCTTGATTTGCCCTTGGGATCTTATTTTGTCGGCGGGCATTTTTAATGTTACATTTAGTGATTTACGTTATGTGCATGAGGGCATTGAAGTAAGTTTTGCTAAAATCGAAACGTTCAAAAAGACCGTGTGGTAATGCCTTCCATTATATTTTAGCCCGAGAGAATGAGATGTTCTTTTGGACAAATGGGTGTTCTACGGTTCAATTAGTTAGTTACTATACACTAAAATTAAATTTGATATAATTCATTTATTTATTTATATTAGTGGAGGTATATGAAATTGCAATTACTCCATTACGATGGCGAGCTTCTTGAGTCAAATATTTTCAGATTCAAGCTTAATCTAAAAATTCGTGTTATTCAAAAAGTACAAAGAAATTAGTACACAAAACAACAAGTGGAAGTGAAGAACAAGGTGTGATTCAAGAGCGTGAAGGGTGTAACAATAACTTTTTGTAGAGAACAATTCCCAAATCTCTTCATTTATAGCTACCATTGATAAATCAATCACTCATCAAACTTAGGTGCTAATAAGTACCAAACAGATTTATACACCTCTCATGCTTTTATCAAATTCATACACGACTCATTCACTTGAAACGAGTTAAAAAAGAAAGAAGAATGAACGTGAAAAAATTGTAGCCCGTCCTCGAACGCGAGGACTTAACGATAGGCTGGTCATACTATTTTTCCAGAGTTGACAAATTCGAACCACATTGTGAGTGAATTTTTGGCGAGCTTGTACCTTGCATATATTGCCACCTCATAGGGAGATATTTCCTGGCTTCTAGCACGCAGTAAGACAGCAATGACAGGCCTGTATACGTACGTGTAAATTGAGTAGTTTTGGTTCAAACTTAATCTTCCACAGCGAAAACGTCAGGGAGGGAAATTACGTTTGATTTTCCCTCTCTACTCTCTTAATATACGGAGGAAAAAATCGCAGACCATCAAAGACTCGGTTGCGTCAGGCAGCAAGGGCAGGTCAGACCACCTGTAATCCTAGAGCCGCAAGTCTCATCTCGCGCGGGAGCAGAGGCTGCTGCCCTCAATTCTGCGGCAGAGGAAACGAAAATACAATTTCGCCCCCCTCTCTTGCTGGCGGGAAATCTTCGCGCCACTCGCGTGTTGCGAAAAAAGAAAAGAACAACCGAAAGGAAAAACCCAAACCCCAAAAGATAAAAAGGAAAAGCGAGAAACTAATTAAAACAAAAATACGAAAAGACGCAAAGAATCCTCCTCTGCTTCCACCAGTTTCCAACACCGACTCTGATACGACTTCGAATATCCCACCGTCCCCCTCCGACTCTCTCCTCCTCCCATTTTTATTTCAGATCGTCACTTCGGATTCTGATTCAGCAGCTCAATGATTGTTGTTTCTGCCGAGGTGGACCACCTGTGCTTAGCGCAAAACGATTGACGCACTTGGGGTTGCCCTACGTGTGGTGACAGTTGCTACCATCGTTGTTTCTGCTGTTCCGTTCAAAGATTTCTTCCGGAGGAGTCTAATAAGCACAAGATAGATCACTGGAGAGGGCAGTCCAAATAATGATGCTGCAATAAGCCATGGAACAGCGGGAACAGTGAAATGATTCGAATTAAGTGATGAAAAGAGTGTATCTCGGTTAGTACATCTCGGAGGACTTCACATGAAGAGAAAGTATTGTAAGCTCTATTGGTGTGAACCTACGACTAATTGGTAAGCGATGCATGATTTTGGGGTTGACTTTGTTCGATTCGTATGCTGGTCTTAACGGAGAAACATCAAGAATATCCATCTTAAAGGGAGAATACATCTACAAACTACCAAGATGGAAGGGAAAGTCTGACATGGACTTCCTGCCTTAAAAAGGGATTGCTGTATGACCTCAATCCAGTCAAATCGGGTAGGCATTCACCACGGGAGATTTGGAAATTCAGCACATCATGGAGTTGTTTGATCAAACTCGACAAATTTCTGCACAAGAAAAAATGTTTCTAGTTGCAAATAAACTTGGTCTGACATTATTCAATGTTGCAGTAAATATGAAATAATGACCCACATCATCTAATTTGAAAAGAATAGTAGCGTGGCAATTTTTTTTTCCAACTCTCAAAATTTAACATGGAATAATCTCACATTGTCGGCGAGTTCTCATATTTTCGCTCTTTCTTTTCTTTTGTAATAGTTAATCCACAAGCATTAACCGATAGAATGAAGAGCCACTCCTCTGAAAAACATTATATGAAATAGAGAACTTTCATACTTGAGATCGGGGGAGTCAATATATATTTTTCTAATAATTATAGTCATTGGAGAGGCTTCACTAAACTTTTGCTAGTCTTTGGAGAGGCTTCCGAGTTTGGTTTAGAATTTAAAAATGCTAATTGACTTAAATTCCAAATGAGATCTAATAGGTCACATAATGTTCATGAGCTTATTTACCACACTTGTTAGTAGCTCAAAGTTTTAATACAACACAAGACAGTTCTTACATATTGGTTTCATGTACTTTAATTTAGTAGTGTTTTGTATAATAATCAGAGCAATGCATGGATTTAATGTCCAACTACAATGCTTCATGATGATCAATTCATTGACACTAACAACAGGTTAAATGCGAAGGATGGTTCATCTCCAAAATAAAATGTAATCTTTCCTTAATTCGATTGATCACTAGCGGAGTGCTTTGACGAAGATCAAGCTTGAGAATTCCATAGGGCTTTATGCTTAGGAGTTGATTTGCGCCTGGGCCAGGTCAGCCCATTAAACTAAACCGTCTAGAGTTCACCTTAATTAGGATGAAGCGAAATGAATTTGCTTGGAAGTTTGATGTTTACTTTTGTTGACTTGACTTTGAATGAATCCGCCCATAGATTTGGGGGGCAAAAGCTTATCTTAATCCCAAAATTTCTACACCACATATTCCATTGATTTTCCACGTTAAGAAATGCAATAATTGGTCAACTTTGACAGGCGGGAGTGATGTTTCAAGGAACCATTCTTATTGACCAAATTTTGCAGCAAACTAGCCCACGACTCTCTATGCATATTCATCCAATCCCCCTTGGCTTCTAAGTTCGATGACCTTCCTTTGTAGTTCCTTAATTTTTCTGTGGGAAAGAGCAAAGATATAGATAGTTAAGGCCTATATCTATATGAAAAGTCTTTCTTTTCCATTCAAAAGAGTAGGAGTCAAGCAGTGGGATCCTACCTATGTTCTCTTCTTCCCCGAGCTTCGGAGCCAATGGAGGAAGCTTAATTTCGATTCGAATGGAAGGAGTTTGATTTGAAAATTTGTGACGAGACTTTTGGACTTTCAATACTAGAACAAAATTTTTGTGGAGTATAATCAAAGCTAAAGCTACTAGAGAACAAATTTGATCTAACATTCGTACTTCCCAAGGTTTTTGTTTTTTTTATTTAAACTCATCGACGTGAGTAAAAATATTTATTTTTTTTGTCACACTCGGATTTTTGCCTGAAAAGACTTAAGAACTTATGAATTTCGGAATGGAACATTTTTACACTCCAGAATCAGTGAGATTTTGTTTTTTATCGTGAAACATGGAATGTTTAATTATCACAAAATTGATTTAGAAAAAAAAAATACTTGCAAACAAATACCATATGTTCATAAATACTTTCATCTTTAAATAGTCTAGCCAATTATATCATCAATCAATAAAAAAGTTTGATGCCGTCTAATTTAACTAAATGGAAAGTACAAAAGTGCCATATACATGTGGTTTTTGGTTGCATCGAAATACAATCGTTAGACTAAAAGCTGCATTAGGTACCAATCTCCAAATAAAAGACGTGACTAAGCTTGGGCCCGGTCAGCCCATTAAAGAAAAACTGTCTAGAGCTCGCCTTAATTAGGATGAAGCGAAATGAATTTGCTTGGAAGTTTGATGTCTACTTTTGTTGACTTGACTTTGAATGAATTTGCCCATTGATTTGGGGGCAAAAGCTTATCTTAATCCCAAAATTTCTATACCACATATTCCATTGATTTTCCGCATTAAGAAATGCAATAATTGGTCAACTTTTACAGGCCGAAGTGATGTTTCGAGGAACCATTCTTATTGACCGAATTTTGCAGCAAGCTAGCCCACGGCTTTCTATGCATATTCATCCAATCCCCCTTGGCTTCTAAGTTCAATGACCTTCCTTTGATTTTCCACGTTAAGAAATGCAATAATTGGTCAACTTTGATAGGCCAGAGTGATGTTTCGAGGAACCATTCTTATTGACCAAATTTTGCAGCAAACTAGCCCACAACTCTCTATGCATATTCATCCAATCCCCCTTGGCTTCTAAGTTCGATGACCTTCCATTGTAGTTCCGTAATTTTTTTGTGAGAAAGAGCAAAGATATAGATAGTTAAGGCCTATATCTATATGAAAAGTCTTTCTTTTCCATTCAAAAGAGTAGGAGTCAGGTAGTGGGATCCTACCTATGTTCTCTTCTTCCCCGAGCTTTGGAGCCAATGGAGGAAGCTTAATTTCAATTCGAATGGAAGGAGTTTGATTTGAAAATTTGTGATGAGACTTTTGGACTTTCAATTACTAGAACAAAAGTTTAGTGGAGTATAATCAAAGCTAAAGCGACTAGAGAGCAAATTTGATCTAGCATTCGTACTTCCCAAGGTTTTTGTTTTTTTTATTTAAACTCATCGACGTGAGTAAAAACTTTAAGCTTATATTTAATCTTTTTGGTCACACTCGGATTTATGCCTGAAAAGACTTAAGAACTTATGAATTTCGGAATTGAACATTTTTACATCTCTAGATTCAATGAGATTTTGTTGTTTATTGTGAAACATGGAATGTTTAATTATCACAAAATTGATTTAGAAAAAAAAAATACTTGCAAACAAATACCATATGTTCATAAATACTTTCATCTTTAAATAGTCTAGCCAATTATATCATCAATCAATAAAAAAGTTTGATGCCGTCTAATTTAACTAAATGGAAAGTACAAAAGTGCCATATACATATGGTTTTTGGTTGCATCGAAATACAATCCTTAGACTAAAAGCCGCATTAGCTACCGACCTCCAAATAAAAGATGTGGCCCCCCGCGGGAAACGTCACGCGATTAGAAGGGCAAACTCAAAGTCTACGAAAACTTGGACTACCAACCGTCCATGATGAACTAGCTTTGCTCCGAGAAGGATTTACACCCATGAATGAGCCAAGTTTCCGAAGACTTGGACGACCAAAGGCAATGCTATTGGCGGGTCTTCTTTTCCACGTTAGGATTGACCCATCTTCTTTTTCTTTGCTTTTATTTTTTTATTTCTTCTCATTATCACTTAGCCTTTTTTGACAAGATTTTCCTTGGATTCTCGCCGTGAATGATGGCTGTGGTCCCAGTGGGTTAATTACCTTGATAGTTGATTGATAGGCGGCCACCATTTGATCAATAATTCTTTTTTTTTTTTTTTTTTGGCACAGCTGCACTATTCTTTGAGGATACAAATGAGTTGGGGCTTCTATAAGAGGGCAATAGCCTCAACCCCGAACGAGGAAGACGCTACTTCTGCTTGCACCACTCCGTCCACCAACCTCCTAGCAGAATCACGACAGACGCGATCGATCGAGCCTCCAGTAGCTCCAGGTTTGTAGGTACCATCTATGTTTATCTTTAGTGTTCGAGCCTGCGGTGGGTTCCAAAATCGTGATGATCTGTTGCTAGTCTTACTAGATTCGCTCGATTTTGGGTTCCATCTGTTGAAACTCTTCAACCCAGCTAAAGCAGACTACACAAGTTTGCTTGGTTCTGGTTTTTTATTCCTGAAGATGGCCTGGTTTCTTGACTTCCAAATATTCCACAGTACTGTAGCAATCGTGTGATTGGAGACTTGGCTTCTTGCATCCTGATCTTGAGCTCTCTGGCTCTCATCTCTGCTATTCTTCCATTCACTAGTGCATTTCAAGCTTGAAACCTTCTGGTTGTTGACTGACAGTATATTCGTAAATTATTATTTCTTATGAAATTTTATCGGTGTGATTAGTAAATTACCAAGATTATCTAAATTTTATCGACATCCAATGAAGTAGTAAATTAACTCACTTGAAAATTTTCATCATTGCTGTAAGTAAAGTACTGACATCTGTAGAAATTTACTAACATGCCAATAAAGTAGTAAATTATCGACTCCTACAAAATTTTATGAGCGTGGTAAGTATATTACTGACACAGTCTAAGAATTTACAAACATTACATGGAAGTATTTAATTACCCACTCTCAAATTTTACTAGTGTTAAATAAATTACCAGCAATATCAAGAATTCACCAACATACCAGTCAAGTGGTTAATTACCAACTCTTATTACTAGAATCATAAATAAATTATTGGCACGTACAAGAATTTAACAACATTTTAATGAATTAATATATTACCAACTCCTCTGAAATTTACTTACCAGCACTATAAAAAAATATACAAATATATTAATGAAGGAGTTAACCAACTCCTATGAAATTTTATCCATGTGGTCAATAGATTGCCGACTCTTATCAATAATTGGTTTTACACATTATCTTAAGATGAAGTTGAAAGCAATAGGATCCTTGAATCACATAAGGTGATCAAATCATGAAGGCAGAGTCATGGAGGCTAGATTTAAGCTACTTAAACTCATACCCTTGTTCAAATCCAATTCGAACGTCGAGCTATACTTGAGGTATGGCTACAATATTGGCACTTAATTTTTATTTTAACACATCAAATGAATAGTAGTGTATCGGTATTTTATCTTCAACTCGGAATTCCTATAGACTAACGGTCTCACCATGTCTACAAGTCCTTGCAGAAAAAATTTCGACACTATTAGTACATTAAAAAGTGGAGGGGCACGTCTCTAGGACCAATATAAAACAGAACCAATTTTCGAGCTTAGATATGAGAGGAATCTTCTTCTTCTTTTTTTCATAATAGTAGTCTATGAAGTTGGAGCCCAATGCTAATACAATAATCATTCAGTGTGGACATCTTTAATTTTGAGATGCCTGACAATGATGGCATTCGCATCTCCTAATTCTATAGAGTAATTATAGAGGAAGCTAATACTCTATGTCCATTCTTCCCTAGATAGAGCAAACTCTCAACCACGACGATTAGATTATCAAACAAACAAATTACATTGGAAGCATCCTTGAAATTGCTGTTGAATCTTGTATTATGCATTAGATGTTGAATAACACAGAACCACACTATTATTTGGTTGTAAATTATATAAGTTTCAAACCTTATATATCGTTAACTTTGTCAATGTTTGATCATGTCGCAACATCATTTTGAAAAAATACCACCTGTCATCTTGTTGTGGCATATTCAGTCATCTCAGAGCTTTCAATTGGTGTCTCACAATTTACTATATAAACAAGTAGAATGCTTCATAAATACAAATACTCATTAACATCAATAGTAAAGAAGTACACACAATTGTTTGGCATACGTACGGTTGCATAAAAAATGTTGGTAATGTTACTGACAAATAGACGTCAAAACAATATTAATAATCTCCTAAAAATTTAGGGTAATGAAATGGTTATTTTTTTAGGACTAGCTAGTAAAAAATATGTAGGGAAATCGTAGTCTACTAGAGGAAAAACACACCCACTTGTAAAAGCAAATGACTATTCGTGATCTGTGTAAATTAGTTGTTTCGTTAGCATGTTACTAACAATAAAATTGCATCTCATAATATCAAAACAAGGTTAATAGTATAGTAAAGATTTATACTTGTAAAATAGTTATTTGTTTGTAAGTTACCACCCTTAACCAAGACTACTAACAAAGCATGCAAACAACTCATAGTTTACTACCAAAAGTACTTGCCCACTTATAAAAGCAAACAATTGCTCGTAAGTTACAAGAGTATTTTCCATATGATAAATTGATTATTTTGTTCACGTAGTATTTACAAATGAACATTGTTACTCAATATTCGAAACAGTGTTAACACCATATTTGAATTTAGAGGGGCTAAAATAGGTATTTTGTTTGTAAGTTGGAACATCAATCAAGACTATTATTAAAGTATATAAGCATTCATATTCTATAAGCAAAAATACAAACCCATTTGTAAAATCTAAAAGAAAAAATGGTAATCCACTATTTGGTTTGAGGATGAAAAAACTATTTTTTTGATAGCTTTCTAACAATTGCCTAGATTCACAAGTTATCGATTAATTTTTACTTACCAGTGATACTTCAAGTTTATAATTGGTTCTTTAAATCTAGCATGCATGAAACAAAACTCCATTTTTGGTTTATGGAATTTTAGAAACGTGTAAGATTACAAACTACAACTATCACATCACATGAATAGCTCTAATTAATTTTTTGATCCATTCTAGAGGGAGTGGCGGTCATTTTTGCAGAAATGACATTAAAGAAAAGCAATTTATATTGTAGAAATTTGAGAAGTGTGGAACTTTTCTTTTTTAAAAAGGATGCTCTGCATCGTGTTATGTCAAATGAGAACATGTTCACGCTTTCCCTTTGAGATTTAAAACTCCTAGGAAATAATTTATGTTCTCAAGATTTGAGAAGAGTAAGCTATTTTTTTTTTTTTTAAATGAAAACTTTGCACTGTGCTATGTCAACGTTCTCCCAGGAGATTTAATCTCCTTAAGGTGTTAAAACGCCCCTCGAAATTTAATACTCATATATTTACATGCTTTGTCAACTTTGATAGGCTGGAGTGGTGCTGCAATGAATCATTCTTATTGAACAATTGTTGCACACTAGCCCACGACTCTCTGCATATTTAGCTAATCTCAAATACTACATTTAATGACCTACAAAGATCTCCATATTTCTCAGTCAGGCTTCTAAACATTTTCCATCTTTGGCTGCCACTACTTTTGCTAAGATGCTGCTCGGTATTTCTTGAAGATCAGATCGAGTAAATCAATGGAGGGGAGCGTAGAAACACAACATACCTATAAAAATGATGGAAAAGCAGGGAGCGCTTCTTTTACTCACACTGTGACAGAATGTCAAGGAATGGTTAATTCATCAAGATATGCATATGAAGTATTCTTGAGCTTCAGAGGAGAGGATACTCGAACAGGTTTTACCAGCTTCCTTTACACTAGTATGATAGATGCGGGAATCCGCGTTTATAAGGATGACAAAGAGCTCTGCGAGGGGGAAGAATTTGGCCCGGAACTTCTCCAAGCAATTAATCAATCAGAGATCTCAATACCTATATTTTCAACAAGTTATGCCTCTAGCGTATGGTGTCTTAAGGAGCTAGTCCAAATGGTTGAGTGCCAAAAAACTAGGGGACAAAAGATCATGCCCATTTTTTATGATGTGGCACCTTTAGAGGTTCGATACCAAACTGGGGTTTATGAAGAGGCATTTCTTTTACATGAAAAGAAGAATTGATATGACGAAGAGACTATGCATCAGTGGAAGATTGCTCTGAGTGCAGTTGCGGCAATAAAAGGGTGGGATCTGCACAACAAGATCAACAGGTAACTACCTCTATCATTCCATTTGATGTTCCTTGTACCATTAAAACCTTTAATGTGGTTCAATTGGTTTCTTTTCTAGATTTGTGTTAGCCTTATTGAAATTGAATTTTATGCTATTGAAATTATACTGCAGAAATCACATGAAATAGTGGTACAATCCCAATTTTGTCCTTTTTCATTCCAAATAACTTTTTTTTTTCTAGTTTATTAACCATATGTGCCAACGCTAATTCATTTACAGTGGAGTAAATCCCTGTAGAAAGCATTTCAAATAAGTCTTTAGTTTTCACTTTGGTCTTGTGAGAACATAGTTTGGTTTAATACAATTTTCTAACTCATTGCCATTTGACCTCCAACAAACACTAGGGAAGAAGGTGAGATCGCAAAAATGGTTACCCATAAGGTTTTCAATGAGTTGAAGAAGGCTTATTTGGCGGTATCGAACAACTTGGTTGGTGTGGACCACCATGTGCATAAAATCATGGAAAAGATAGGTGCTCACACAAGTGAAACGCTGATTGTGGGAATTCATGGGATGGGTGGCGTTGGAAAGACAACGATTGCAAAATTAATCTACAATGAGCTTTCCAACAAGTACAACAATTGTTGCTTCCTTTCCAACATCCGTGAAATGTCAAAGCTCAAGGGCATTTGTTACTTGCAGCAACAGCTCATCTCTGATATCCTTAAGATGGAACGGACACATATAAGAAACATTGATGAAGGGATTGAGATCATTGGAAAAAGGTTTTCTGATAAAAAAGTCCTGCTTCTTCTTGATGATGTGCAAGAAAAGTGTCATATAAATGCACTTGTAGGTGAGCGTGATTGGTTTGGTAAAGGGAGCAAATTTATTATTACTACAAGAAGGATAGATGTTATCCATGTGCCAAAAGTGGACTGGAGGTATGAGCTTATGGGCTTGGATTCGGATCTATCTCTTCAACTTTTTAGCAAACATGCCTTCAGAAGAGATTTTCCTAAAGACGAGTATATTGACCAATCCAAGAGGGCGGTACACATTGCCGGAGGTCTTCCATTAGCCCTCGAGGTCATAGGCTCACTTTTATCCAACAAAAATAAAGAAATGTGGGATGCCACATTGAAGAAGCTAGAAAGTATTCCTAATGATGAAGTTCAGAGTAAGCTGAAAATAAGTTATGATGCATTAAATGATCAGCAACAGCATATATTCCTTGATATAGCTTGTCAATTCATTGGATATCACAAAGACATTGTGGTCTATTTCTGGGATGCATCTGAACTTTTTTCGGAAGTAGCCTTGGAAGTTTTGCAAAACATGTCTTTGATAAAAATTGGAATAGATAATAAATTGTGGATGCATGATCAACTTAGAGACATCGGAAGAGAAATAGTTCGTCAAGAAAGTAAGATGAAAATTGAGAAGCGACGTTGTGTGGGGAATCCCGAGGATGGATTGGAATTGTTGAAGAGACATGAGGTAAAATGCCTTAGTGTAACAAATCTCCAAGTTACTTATGAAAATTTTCTATTTGAAAAAGGCAGTTACTTTTTGTGTTCTCTAGCACAATTGTGACCTACTCAACTGATATTTTTGGTCTTTTAAGATTTTAAAGGAATGACGGTAGTCAACTCAACCCCTTAAAATAGTGAACTTGAAGAAATGTGTTTCCTTTCAACTTTTTTGTTTTAAAATTTTCCTTTGGGCGGGGAAAAGAAAGAAGTTGAAGCTCTTCGTCTCAAGTTTGATGATCAGCACCGTTTTACCTATGATGACTTTAAGAGCCTGCCATATCTAACGTTCCTTGAAGTAGACGACTTGAAGGAAACTTTTCGTGGAGAAAAGTTGCTTCTTTGGCTCAAACGGCCATTATATGCTCTTCCAACTAATATTTTCCAGAGGAATTCAGATCTCCTTCCACGATTACGATGGCTTTCTTGGCATAATATTCGCCCAACATTTAATATTGCAAATTTCTCTGTAGAGAATTTGATTATCCTTGATTTATCTCGGAGTGAAATTACTCATGATTGGAAGGGGTGGAGCCACATGAAGGTATGCTATATGCTAGACAACACTTATTCTTCCGTCTTCTTAGATTCAAAACTAAACTTTGCATGATTTTTCTTTCACAGGTGATTAAGAATTTGAAAGTTTTGGATCTGGCCCATTGCCAACGCTTGAAGAGAACCCCCAACTTCTCAGCTCATTCAAATTTAGAACATTTGATCCTATCAAGCTGTGAATCATTAATCAAAATTGATAGATCAATTTGTCAGTTGAAAAGCTTGGTTTTCTTAGATGTAAGCTATTGTTGGAATCTTCAGAGGCTTCCGAAGACAGTTGGAAATTTGGATTCGCTAACTAAGTTGGACATAAGTCACACGATCATTGAAGAAGTACCCAATTCCATTGGAATGTTGAAGAATTTGAAAGTAATCAAGATGCAGAACAATATCGGAGAGAGAATAAACAATGCCTATTTGAAGTCAGGGATACTCAATGCCTATTTGAAGTCGGGGATATGCAACCACTTGTCAATCGGCTACGATCGTAATTATATCAAGGATATCGACGTAACAATTGACGATCGCATCTATGGTTATGAATACCTAAGGAAGTGGGGAATGGGATGGCCGGGAGTACACGCCCTACCAAGGCTTCCTGAAAGTCTCATCGAATTAAAACTGAAGAAGTTGAGGGTGGACACGTTTCCGGATCTCTCAAATCTCGCTAACTTGAAGGTATTGCATCTGGGCCTTGGCCCACCTAATTGTGATGGGAAATATTATGGGCTTCTGGAAGAACCGATACCACGGTGGATTGGGAACTTAAGCCAATTGGAATCTCTAAAACTGCGCTTTTTAAAGGAGACCGCCTCATCAACAGACCTGAGCCTCCCTCTTCATCAGCGTCGCCTCCCGAGGCTTCCCTCAAATTTATCCGTCTTACATCTCTCTGGTTGCGACTCACTTGGCTCGATGGATCTATCGTATTTGACGAAACTATCGTCTCTCCATATTAGGCTCTGCCACTCACTTTGCTCGATGGATCTATCGAATTTGAGGGAACTATCGTCTCTCCGGATTAAGGGCTGCCACTCACTTTGCTCGATGGATCTATCGAATTTGAGGGAACTATCGTCTCTCCAGATTTGGAACTCTGCAGTTGCAGAGATTGAAGGCCTTGGTTGTTTGGAGAACCTACGAGCTTTGAACCTTTGGCACGTCGGACAGATGGCGATGCTACCTGATCTAAGCAAGTTAAACAAGCTGAGGCGTTTTCAAGTATCCCATTGTGGTAATCTGGTTGAGATTCAAGGCGAACTACCTCAATCTTTGGAATACTTGGCTATTGAATCCTGTGAATCTTTACAGAAATTGCCTGATCTATCAAGCTTGAAGGGACTGCGAGAGGTTAGAATAAGACGTTGTGGGAAATTAGCGGCGGAGGAAATTTCTCGGCTTTGCTCAGAGAAGTCAATCAAATTTGTGGGAGAAAGACGATGAATAAGGTATTTAAATTGAGGTAAGTACCAATGTTTTCCTTTTTTGGCAATCAAATTCTTTCGCAAATATGAACAGAGAAGTTTTGCATGCACTTTTTAATGACCTTTTAGCTGATTCTTGTCTGAAAATCTGATGAAGGTATTTAAATTATGATGCCTCCGAACAGCCAGAGGGCTCTTTTGTGTTCTTTTCCTAGTTTGGTTTGGCTTTTTTAGCTACATTTTCTTAGGATGGTTTCTCCTAGAGGTATGCATGTCGATTGCATCATTTTTATTTGATATGTAACAAATTATTAGAGATCATTGTTGATTTGCTGCTTCACACATATTTTGAAATTGATAACCTCGCTTCGCATGGGAGATAAATTCGCTATGCTGTAAACAAATAGATGAAATGTGTGTTGGAATGTCATACAACTATGGTTCTCATCCTGGAATTTACAGCACAATCAATTCATTTGCGACTTTGAAGTAGACAGACACTCTGTATTGCTATGCTTAAGTTCAGTTTATTTTTCTGGAAAGGTGTGCTTCTTAGTGGGATTTGCAAATGTTATGGAGAAGTCATAAATGAGGGAGCCACCGCAATTCTGAGATTACCAGTGTGGCAGCACTGGCCAAAGCAGCAGCACCAGAATATCTCATCTCAGCGACAATGCCTTCAATCATAGCAATCTTTGATGGGCACACTAACAAAGATCATTCTGTGCAGCAAACATCGCCTACAGTTGTAACTGAGAGAATGCACCATTTGCTGTACCATTAGAGAAGGAGGCCATCTTGCCAAGACTTGAGAATTGCACTCACTTACAAAAGATTGGTAAGAAAAAGAGAGCACCTTCCGTTGGGGCCGCCTTCAGTATTAGAACTGTGCATTCAAAAGCAATATCGGCATTGTTTCTGTCATGAGAAACACTCAATTCCAGGAAAACACTGGCACTGCCACCAAAGTCAGTTATGTGTCATATGCTACCCATGTCTCAGAAGAACTTTCATCAAGTAGTGTTGGCTCTTCCATGTATGTGGAACCTTTTGTAGAACCTAGTGATCATAAAAGAAGAGCTTTGCACAAGCCAAGCGTCAATTTGAGAAAATATTCCATATTTTTCATATCTACAAACTCCAAAAGGTTTCCAATCTGCCGTACTACTTTCAGGTGAGAAAGCAACTCGGGATCCATTTCCAGAGGCGATGCCAAAGCCACGCACAGCTCAACATCATTCACATTTGCACAGGATAGATCACCAAGTGAAAATCTGAAGCAGTGGCTGATTGTCTTTGGTTGTAGAATTGCAAAAAGTTTAGTCAAGTTGAACTCTATGAGCATCAGGAGGAGCTTCTGCACACACATTGGTATCAGGGTCATCCTCAATCAAGGTTGGCCAAAGAGGGAGAAATTGCACCTAGGATATGGATTTCAAGTCTGCCAGCTTATGCTCTAACTCTGGAGTTTTGATTAGGAAAACGAACATCGCATCAAACAGAATCTTGAGGGACAGAAATCTGGCATCACCATCTTTGTTGCCCTGACACAGAACATCCAGACTCAGCATAATCCCACAAATGAATACGTCAGAGCTTTCAGGAATCCAGTATGACTCCTCTGTGATGGACTCAACGCTTGCAATTTGAGCTGGCAATGCAAGTTCTAGGAACGGATTGATGTTGTGCTCTGGTTTTCTTTTTCAATCCCGAACTGCTCTTGGATTGTGTTTGTAATTAATGTGCTGAATTATACTTCGTGTTAGGAATGGGTACTTGAAATTGTGCTCTATGTAGACCTTTTTCCTTGATTGTTGTTGCCCTGCTATGTGACCCGCTGTTTTGTGTAAATCAGCATTATAGTCATCATCATGGCTGAAGCACTCTCCGGCTTCATGAAGTCAAGTTTATCTGTGAGTATATATAGTGATGTGCGCTTGGTTCATTTTTATTTTGGAGCTACATTCAATTTGCGTTGCTTACCTCCTGTTTTACTCTGCAATAAGTGAAGGGGACAATATTCCTTTGTCCTACAATAATTTGTTTGAGAATTTGTGGTTCAACATCATAAATAATGGTAAAAGAAATATCTTAAAGCATGAGCTTCAATGGCGAGTGTGGATCGGTCATTGGTTGCCCTGTTTTCAAGTTCTTTTCCTCGTGTTGTTTCCGAATATTTGGTCAGGTTCTTTCTTTTTACATAGTTTCTATCCTCGCACCACAAACTGTTAGAATGCCATGTGAGTGAATTTCTGTCTTCCTATAAAGTAGGTGAGTGTTGTAACCAAACGACTGAAAATGTTCAGTAGAGAAAACCAATGCACGAAATGAGATTTCGTTGCTGCATTATATCGTCAAAGAAAATGTATGATGGTCCACTTCATAACATGCTGCTCTCATGTCGTGCCCTGTTAAGTTCTTTTATCTGAGGCCTCTTCTCCATGTTTATGCAGTTGAGTTGAGTAAACAAAGCTCATGCTTGATTCCGCTAGGCAACAAGAATTGGAGTAGGCCTTTCATCCTATCTTCTGTTTGATGCAGTTACTATGTAAGCACGGCAGGTAGCTTCTCCTGTCCTGCTGTGCAGAGACAAGTTTTTGATACAGGTGAAGAGGACATTACTGCTGACATGGTAGGTTTTGCTGCTATATGTTCCATAATCTTTCAGGTCAAGTAACTCAAGAAATTTTCTTTTAAATTTTCAGTTTCATAAAGAAAGCGGTAAATACATAGGTGAGAGGAAGATAAAAGCAGTCCTAACCAGTCCGGTGGAATCACCATCAGGGCTGCCAAATTATGGAGACCGGAAGCGAGATTCATCTTCCAAGACTACCATCCCAAATGATATCACTGCTGGAGTCGAAAATGCATCACCTTTTCTCAGGGTATGACTGCCAGAAAACATCAATATGTCACTTTGTTGTCTTTCTGGGTTGAGATGGCTTTGTATCTAATACGTGTATTGGGGCTTTGCCACAGCCTTGGCTGGGCTGCATGTTATTTATTTGTGAATGGAAATCAAGTTGCTACATGTCATCTGAAATTTGATCAGCCCTTTTAGCAACTAAGTGCGAGTGTATAGGATAGCTTTTTTCTCTTATTAATTGTATGTGAATCCATTTCTATGTCTCAGGATAGAATATAACTTCTGTTTTCACTCCTATAATCCAGAAGGATTGTCTTTTGATGCCAGCATCCCGAAGGGTTGGATGTGTCAGAGGTTTTAAGGAGTTAAAATCAACACTCAGCGATGTGATACAAAGTTGAAAGAGGTTAGTTTTCTTCCCTTGGTTGATTAGAATTCGGATCTACTTTCACCAGTAAGATCATTGGGAGGACAGTTTCCCTTCTACTACACAAGCTGCCCTTAATTGCCCATTTTGTACAGATGAGGAGAGGAGACAGAAGAGGGGAAGGATTATTAAAAGGAAAGAGAGGGGGGGGGGGGGAGTTATAATAAACATAGATATTGAGTTGGGAGAATTGCAAATTCAGTCATAAATTTATTGTATGAATAATCAAATAATGGAAAACATGTTTGCTCTCTTGGATTCTTGGTTCAATGCTACTCCTGACACATTGGTTCTTATGAATTTGTAGTGCTGCATGTATTGAGGATTATGTTTTTGTTTACTGAGTAAAATGGCACGAAGTTGTTATTGCCAAGTCAGAGTCAACCCAACTATCATCAGGGACTACTCGAGTTTGGTGCTGCTGCTGCTGCTATGTTGTGTCTTGGAGAGGTGGTTAGCGATAATTTAGGCCTGCTGACTTGGGGTCTTTCCTGCGATTTCTCTCGGGGTGTGCGAGTCATGGCATATCCCTTAGCTGATATTATTGTCGCGTCCTTCATTGTGAACTTGCACTGGAGTTTGATTTTCTCATTCTTGGGATCCGTCAAAAGGAAGATTTTGACCTGTAAGATACTCCCTCGAAGAATAAGATTTCACTGCCAAAGGAAGTCTCTGACCTGTAAGATACTCCCCCGAAGGTTAGGCTTTCATTGCCAAATGTAGCGCTCTGGTTTTTGGTAAATCCTGAATTTCTCTTGGATTGTGTTCATAATTTGGGTGTTGAATCATGCTTCATGTGAGTGTGAACCATCTAAGTTTTGACTGTCTAGTGTTTGGTGATCATGTGCAATTTTGGTGTTTGAAATGAGGAATGTGCTTGAGACTGCATGTGATCAGATTTATATGAAATGGGTACTTGAAATTGAGCTTTTTGCTTGATTGTTGTTACCCTGCTATGTGGCCTGTCGTTTCATGTGGATCAGTGGTATAGTTGTCATCATGGCTGAAGAGCTGTTGGAGATCCGGCCTCATGAACTTGAGTTTAATTTGTGAGTATATATATAGTGCTGCGCATTTGGTTTATTGTAATTTTTGGAGCCACGTTAAATTTGCATTGCTTGCCTCCTGTTTTATTAGGCAATAGGTGAAGGGGATCATATTTCTCTGTTCTACAATAATTTGCTTGAGAATTTGTGGTTCAACATCATATAAAATGGTAAAGGAAATAACTTAACGCATAAGCTTCAATGGCATGTATGAATCAGTCACTGGTCGCCCTGTTTTCAAATTCTTTTCCTTGTGCTGTTTTCAATTATTTGGTCAGGTTTTTTTCTTTTTTGCATAGTTTCTATCCTCACACCACAAACTCTTAGAATGACTTGTGAGGTGAATTCCATTCTGGAGATTAAGCGGGTGAACGGTCGTTTTAACCAAATGACTATGAGAATGATTAGTAGAGAAAACGAACGAACAAGACGAGATGGCATTACGGCATTATATCAAAGAAAGTGTGCAATGGTCCATTTCATCACATCCTGTCCTCATGTCGGGGCCCCTTTCTCTTAAGTTCTTTTATCTGAAGCCTCTTCTCCGTGTTTATGCAATTGAGTTGAGTAAACAAAGCTCATGCTCGGTTCCGCTAGGCAATAAGACTGATCGGTATGTTGCTTTCAAGGTGAGTATTCTTTGGACCTTTTCTTTCACCATTTTTTTAGGTTATGGCTGGTGAACAATTTCCTTTCAATCTTGTATTCTCTTGATGTAATTTAATTTTCAGATTAGGACATCAGCGCATTAAGAACTCTCTGGAGAAATATTATGAGCTCTATACTGGATATCTAAAACATTCCAGGCTAAGTCTACATCTCTGAAGAAATTCTATGTGCGGCCAAATGTAGGCATCATCAAGCCAAATGGATCGTCTGATTCGAAATTGTGCTGCTCAAGTCTGTGGAACATCATGTTCACATACTTATTAAAGCCACTAACATACTTGTGAGGAGCGACACGCCCACAGTACTTGAATCGCCTGAGTGATTCTTCTGCAATTTCTTTGCCACGACATGTCAGTAAGAGTGTACGATTACTGGGATATGAACTGCTTAAGGTAATGTCAGTCACATTGCTGTAAGGATCGTCTTTGAATAAGATTTTGAATGCCTACCGTGGTAGCCATGATAAACCTCAGAAGCTATGTCCTGATACTGCGAAAGAATTAAGAGTAGGCCTTTCATCCTGTTTGATGCCGTTACCATGTAAGCACAGCAAGTAGCTCCACCTGTCCTGCAGTGTAGAGACAAGTTTTTGATACAGGTGAAGCGGACATTACTGCAGATATGGTAGGTTTTGCTGCTATATGTTCCATAATCTTTTGGATCAAGTAACTGGAGAAATTTTCTTTTAAATTTTCAATTTGATAAATAAAGTGGTAAATACATAGAGGAGAGGAAGATGAAAGTAGTCCTAACCAGTCCAGTGGAATCGCCATCATTGCTGCCAAATTATGGAGACCGGAAGCAAGAAGATTCATTTTCCGAGACTACCATCCCAAAGGATATCCCACCTGCTGGAGTCGAAAATGTGTACCCTTTCTCAGGGTATGACTGCAAGAAAACATCAATATGTCACTTTATTCTCTTGGTAGACACTTTATTCTCTTGGTGGATTGAGATTGAGATGGCATAGTATCTAATACATGTATTGGGGCTTTGACATAGCCTTGGCTGCAGGTTTTCTATATGTGGATGGAATTCAAGTCGCTAGATGTCATCTATAAATTGATCAACCTTTTTTACCAACTAAATGCCAATGTATGGAATAACATTTTTCTCATATTAAGTATACACAAATCTGGTTCTATGTCTCGGTAAAGATTGGAAATCGTAGGGTATGACTTTTGCTCTCCCTCTTATTATCTGGACAATCCTGAGGCGCGGACGTGTCAAAGGATTTTTAAGGAGTTAAAATCAACACTTGGTGTGGTGATTCAATGGTGAAAGAGGTCAGTTTATTTCCCCCGGCGGATTTGAATTTGGACCCAAATTTACCGTGTTGACCACTGCAATGCGGTTTCAGTTCCACTACACAAGCCACCCATCCCCTGATTACCCATTTTATACAGATGAAGAGAGGAGACAGGAGAGGAAGAATAATTAAAACAAAAGAAAACTTATAATAGGCATAAGTTGAGTTGGAAGAATGGCAATTTCAGTCATAAAGTTATGCCATGTTTGGTAATCTTTATTCTTTGAAACAAAAAAAGAATAGAAATTTGTTCAGTGACGTTAATTAATTTTTTTTTCAAATAAATTAGTAGTCAAAAAACAGATGTAGAATGGAAACAAGAAGTGGAAAAAAGCCTACTTATTTGTTCCTATGAACAATTTCTAAACAAGGTCATTTTCTTTTCTTTTTTTTTCTTTTTTTCTTTCCTTTCTTATTCTTCCTCTTCTACTGATTGCAAGGCCTCGATGATAGCCAGTGATTAGCTAGAGAGGAGGGCCAACGAGGTTGGTGAGGCCAACATCGAGGGAGCCTTGTGGTGGTTGGGCGAGGTTGGCCTTGTCGGCTCTTATTTTTGGGTGGTCGCCAAGGCCCCATGACCAGCTAGAGGAGAAAGAAGAAGGAAAAAATAAAAGAAAAACATTTTAAAAAATCTCAGAAAATTACTTATAAATTAAAACAAAGTTCACGTCACAAAAAAATTTAAGGGTTACTCATTCATCTTGCATGGCATGGAAGGGCTGGGGACAAAAAATGAACATCACTAAAAAAATTGAGGGTTGGACAATCATCTTCCATGGAGGGGCCAAGGAGCTCGACAGCCATGGTGACCGGCCGTCGAGCCTCCACATTTGGAGGCGCCAGCTCTAGCTAAGCTGTGACTATTGATAGAAATCAACTTGAGAAAGGGCGGTTCTAGGCAAGGTTGGTGGCCTGTGGAGTTGAACAACATGGGCATCGTTTCGAGTAAATCTGTCCATGTAAAATGACTAGTCAGGACACTTACAACATCATATGATTGGACTGACATTTAGGTGAGACTTAACCATAAGGACTTGATTACATTTTCACTTAAAGGTTTAAAACAATATTGTTGAATTAAAATGTCCAGGGTTGAATTTGAATTCATACGATAGGTTTACAATTAAATTTCAATTCTCCAGCAACTTTGCGATGTTTCCATGCCAAAGAACAATAACATTTTGAACGTAAAAATTTCAAACACTCAAAAAACTTGTCCTATTTTCACAGATATTAATGTGCAAGAAACATGATTCTTTTGGTTGCGTTGAACAGATATGTACGTATGTTATAGAATTGAAGCATAAAGTACAATATTATTCCTCCATTTGGTTGTAATGGTTATAAATTCTCATCAGAGGCTAAGAGAAATAATTGGCTTTTAAGTAGGGAATTCAATAATGACCATATGCATGGTTGTCATGCATCTTAAAGCAAACAGCTTTCGGGCCTTCTGTTGAGAGTTTGTGATGTTCGTTTCCTTCTGCCTCTCCCCTTCTTTTGAGCGTTCAAAGAAGATAATAGCAACTTTGAAGGGAGTAGTGGAGCATAAAGTGCGATATTGATCCTGCTTTTGGATGTAAATCTTATAAATTTCATCAGAGACCACGTGAAATGATTGTTTATTAGTAGTTTCTCATCCATCTCAAAGCAAGCAGCTTTCTTGTGCCTTCTGTTGAGGGTTGGTGAAGTTCGTTTCTCTTTAATGCTGTTTTTCTTTCTGCCTCTCCCCCCTTCTTTGGAGTTTTCAAAGAAGATAACAGCAACTTTGCAGGCAGTAGTGGAGCATAAAGTACGACATCGATCCTGTTTTTGGATGTAAATCTTACAAAATTTCATCAGAGACCACGTGAAATGATTGTTTATTAGTAGTTCATCTTGCATCTTTAAGCATGCAGCTTTGTTGTGCCCTCTATCGAGAGTTGGTGATGTTCGTTTCTCTTCGGTGTGGTTTTTCTTTCTAAATTGCCCTTGAGTTTTCAAAGAAGATAATAGCAACTTTGCAGGCAGTAGTGCAGAACAAAGTACGGTTATCATTGATGTAGAATCTTATAACATTTTTATTAGAGACGACGTGAAATCGTTTGTTAGTAGTTTATCATGCATCTTAAAGCGAACTGCTTTCCTGTGCCTTCTGTGGAGAGTCCGCGCTTTCCGTTTCCCTTCGCATGTTGTTTTTCTTTCTACCTCTCTCCATTCTTTTGAACTTTCAACGAAGATAATAGCAACTTTGCAGGCAGTATAGGATCTTAAAGTACGATATTATTCTTCTATTTGGATGCGAATCATATAAAATTCCATTACGGGCCACGAGAAACAATTGTTTTTTGGGTGGGGAAGACGACATTGGCCATCTGCATGGCTGTCATGCATCTTAAAGCAAACAGCTTTCCGTGCCTTCTGTTGCAAGTCTGCGCTTGTCTATATATTCATACCGAGCTGATGATGCCATTTCCAATCTTTCGAACTTGAAAAGCCTAAGAAATTTGTCTTTGGGATGCCAAAAGTCTCCTCAGACCTGTCTAAGCTTGTGGAAGATGCTATTGCCCGGTGGATCAATAGGTTAAACAAACCGGTGTCTTTATAGTTGTCCTCTTCGACAACGGTCCCTTCATCCAGGGATGCACGCCCACCCAATGGTGGGGAAGTAGAGCCCTGTCAGGCCCGGGGGTGGTGTGGTTAAACACCTTGGAAAACCCCCGGCGGTTTACCCTGCCGTTTTTGTGACCCGAAACGGGGGCTCCGATAACCGGGGCATTTCTTTAAGGTCCTTAGGCTGGACCAACACCACATCACCATATATTGCACAGCTTTCTCATCTCAAAAGACTTAAACTCTCTAATGAATGTCTGCGGTGCATCCTAATGCTTCCCTCAAGTTCATTGCCCTTATGAATCAGACATTGCCAATCAACACATACATTGATTGACCTATCAAACTTGAAACTATCAGAACTCATAATTGAGTATTGCCTCACTTTGTGGCAATCAAGCATGTCAGAACAACCATCACCCTCAAATGCGATTTGCTCCACTCCATATTGTTCATGATCTTTCTTGATTTGCCCCTGGGATCTTATTTTGTTGGTGGGCATTTTTAATGTCACATTCGGTGATTTACGTCGTGTGCTTGAGGGCATTGAAGTAAGTTTTGCTAAAATCGAAACATTGAAAAAGACCGCATAGGGATGCCTTCTATTGTATTTTAGCCCAAGAGAATGAGATGTTCTTTTGGACAAATGGGTGTTCTACGGTTCAATTACTTAGTTACTATGCACAAAAATTAAAATTGATATAATTCATTTGTTTATTTATATTAGTGGAGGCATATGAAATTGCAATTGAGTACTCCATTACGATGGCAAGCTTCTCGAGTCAAATACTTTCAGATTCAAGCTTAATGTAAAAATTTGTGTTATTCAAAAAGTACAAAGAAATTAGTATACTAAACAACAAGTGGAAGTGAAGAACAAGGAGTGATTCAAGATTGTGAAGGGTGTAACAATAACTTTTTGTAGAGAACAATCCTCAAATCCCTTCATTTATAGCTAGCGTTGATAAATCAATCACTCATCAAACTTAGGTGCTAATAAGCACGAAACAGATTTATACACCTCTCATGCTTTTATCAAATTCATACACGACTCATTCACTTGAAAAAGGCTGAAAAAGAAAGAAGAATGAACGTGAAAAAATTGTAGCCCACCCTCAAACACGATGACTTAACGATAGGCTGGTCATACTATTTTTCCTGAGTTGACAAATTTGAACCACATCGTGAGTGAATCCTTGGCGAGCTTGTATCTTGCATATATTGCTACCTCATAGGGAGATATTTCCTGGCTTCTATTTCCTGGCTTCTAGCACGCGGTAAGACAGCAATGACCGACCTGTATACGTACGTGTGAATTGAGTAGTTTTGGTTCAAACTTAATCTTCAACAGCGAAAACGTCAGAGGGGGAAATTACGTTTGATTTTCCCTCTCTACTCTCTTAATATACGGAGGAAAAAATCGCAGACCATCGAGACTCGGTTGCGTCAGGCAGCAAGGGCAGGTCAGACCACCTCCGATCCTAGAGCCGCGAGCCTCATCTCGCGCGGGAGCTGAGGCTGCTGCCCTCAATTCTGCGGCAGGGGAAACGAAAATACAATTTCGCGCCCCTCCCTTGCTGGCGGGAAATCTTCGCGCCACTCGCGTGTTGCGAAAAATGAAAAGAACAACCGAAAGGAAAAACCCAGACCCCAAAAGATAAAAAGGAAAAGCGAGAAACTAATTAAAACAAAAAGGAAAAAAAGCACGAAAACCCCGAACTTTCTTAGGAATGACACATTTACCCCAAACTTTTTTGTGTCGTGAAAAACCCCAAACTTTGCCAACCGTGACACATTTACCCCAAACTTGCTTTTTGTGGACACAAAAATCCCGAACTTTCGTTATGTGACACATTTACCCCAAAATTAGAGGGCATTTTGGTCTTTTCATTTTTAAAAATTTTTAATTATTTTTTTAATTTTTTTAATTTTTTTTAAAAAATTCTTCTCTCTTCCTCCGCCCGGCTGGCCGGCGAAGGGAAGCGGCGTCCGGCGAGGGCTGCCCTCGCCGGCGTCGGAGGGTCACCCTCGCCGGCCTCGGGCTAGGCGGCCCTCGCCTTTGCATCGGGCGAGGGCCGCCTCGCTGCGTCGGGCTGCCCTCGCTGCGTCGGGCGAGGGTGTCCCTCGCCAGATCCGGCGAGGGCGGGGACTCGCCCGACGCGGCGACGGGCGAGGGTCCTCGCCGGATCGGCAGGGCGGGGACTCGCCCGACGCGGGCGGCCCTCGCCGGCGACGGCGAGGGTGTCCGTCGGGCGAGGGTGTCCGCCCTCGCCCGTCGCCGGCGAGGGCCGCCCTCGCTGCGTCGGGCGGGTGTCCCGCCCTCGCCCGACGCCGGCGAGCTCGCCGGACGCCGGCTTCCCTCCGCTGGCTCCGCCATGGCCGGCGGAGGGAAGAAGAAAAAAAAAAAAAAAAAAAAAAAAGGAAAAACAGAATAAAAAGACAAAAATGCCCTTATGGGGTAAATGTGTCACGGTTTGGAAAGTTCGGGGTTTTTCACGTCACAAAAAAAGTTTGAGGTAAATGTGTCACTCCGGCAAAGTTCGGGGTTTTCGTGGCTTTTTCCCAAACAAAAATACGAAAAGACGCGAGAGAACCCTCCTCTGCTTCCACCAGTTTCAACGCCGACTCGACACGACTTCGAATATCCCACCGTCCCCGCCGACTCTCTCTCCTCCTTCCATTTTTATTTCAGATCGTCACTTCGGATTCTGATTCAGCAGCTCAATGATTGTTGTTTCTGCCGAGGTGGACCACTTGTGCTTAGCGCAAAACGATTGACGCACTTGAGGTTGCCCTACGTGTGGTCACAGTTGCTACCATCGTTGTTTCTGCTGTTCCTTTCAAAGATTTCTTCCAGAGGAGTCTAATAAGCACAAGATAGATCACTGGAAAAGGCAGTCCAAATAATGATGCTGCAATAAGCCGTGGAGCAGCGGGAACAGTGAAATGATTCTAATTAAGTGATGTAAGGAGTGTATCTCGGTTAGTACATCTCGGAGGACTTCACATGAAGAGAAAGTATTGTAAGCTCTATTGGTGTGAACCTCCGACTAATTGGTAAGCGATGCATGATTTTGGGGTTGACTTTGTTCGATTCGTATGCTGGTCTTAACGGAGAAACATCAAGAATCTCCATCTTAAAGGGAGAATACATCTACAAACTACCAAGATGGAAGGGAAAGTCGACATGGACTTCCTGCCTTAAAAAGGGATTGCTGTATGACCTCAATCCAGTCAAATCGGGTAGGCATTCCCCACGGGAGATTTGGAAACTCAGCACATCATGGAGTTGTTTGATCAAACTTGGCAAATTTCTGCACAAGAAAAAATGTTTCTAGTTGCAAATAAACTTGGTCTGACATTATTCAATGTTGCAGTAAATATGAAATAATAACCCACATCATCTAATTTGAAATGAATAGTAGTGTGGCAATTTTTTTTTTCCAACTCTCAAAATTTAACATGGAATAATCTCACATTGTCGGCGAGTTCTCATATTTTCGCTCTTTCTTTTCTTTTGTAATAGTTAATCCACAAGCATTAACCGATAGAATGAAGAGCCACTCATCTGAAAAACATTATATGAAATAGAGAACTTTCATACTTGAGATCGGGGGGAGTCGATATATATTTTTCTAATAATTATAGTCATTGGAGAGGCTTCACTAAACTTTTGCCAATCTTTGGAGAGGCTTCCGAGTTTGGTTGGGAATTTAAAATTGCTAATTGACTTAAATTCCAAATGAGATCTAATAGGTCACATAATGTTCATGAGCTTATTTACCACACTTCTTAGTGGCTCAAAGTTTTAATACGACACAAGACTGTTCTTACATATTGGTTTCATGTACTTTAATTTAGTAATGTTTTGTATAATAATCAGAGCAATGCATGGATTTAATGTCCAACTACAATGCTTCATGACGAGCAATTTATTGACACTAACAACAGGTTAAATGCGAAGGATGGTTCATCTCCAAAATGGTTCATCTCCAAAATAAAATGTAATCTTTCCTTAATTCAATTGATCACTAGCGGAGTGCTTTGACGAAGATCAAGCTTGAGAATTCCATAGGGCTTTATGCTTAGGAGTTAATTTGCACTCGGGCCCAGTCAGCCCATTAAACTAAACCGTCTAGAGTTCACCTTAATTAGGATGAAGCGAAATGAATTTGCTTGGAAGTTTGATGTTTACTTTTGTTGACTTGACTTTGAATGGATCCGCCCATTGATTTGGGGGCAAAAGCTTATCTTAATCCCAAAATTTCTACACTACATATTCCATTGATTTTCCACATTAAGAAATGCAATAATTGGTCAACTTTGACAGGCTGGAGTGATGTTTCGAGGAACCATTCTTATTGACCAAATTTTGCAGCAAACTAGCCCACGGCTCTCTATGCATATTCATCCAATCCCCCTTGGCTTCTAAGTTCAATGACCTTCCTTTGTAGTTCCTTAATTTTTCTATGGGAAAGAGCAAAGATATAGATAGTTAAGGCCTATATCTATATGAAAAGTCTTTCTTTTCCATTCAAAAGAGTAGGAGTCAAGCGCTAGGATCCTACCTATGTTCTCTTCTTCCCCCAGCTTTGGAGCCAATGGAGGAAGCTTAATTTCGATTCGAATGGAAGGAGTTTGATTTGAAAATTTGTGACGAGACTTTTGGACTTTCAATTACTAGAATAAAAGTTTAGTGGAGTATAATCAAAGGTAAAGCTACTAGAGAACAAATTTGATTTAACATTCGTACTTCCCAAGGTTTTCGTTTTTTTTTTTTTAAACTCATTGGCGTGAGTAAAAACTTTAAGCTTATATATATATTTTGGTCAATTGGATTTATGCCTGAAAAGACTTAAGAACTTATGAATTTCAAAATGGAACATTTTTACACCTCCAGATTCAGTGAGATTTTGTTTTTTATCGTGAAACATCGAATGGTTAATTATCACAATATTGATTTAGAAAAAAAAATACTTGCTAACAAATACCATATGTTCATAAATACTTTCATCTTTAAATGGTCTAGCCAATTATATCATGAATCAATAAAAAAAGTTTGATGCCGTCTAATTTAACTAAATGGAAAGTACAAAAGTGCCATATACATGTGGTTTTTGGTTGCATTGAAATGCAATCATTAGACTAAAAGCTGCATTAGGTACCGATCCCCAAATAAAAGACGTGACTAAGGTTGGGCCGATCAGCCCATTAAAAAAAAAAAACCACCTAGAGCTCGCCTTAATTAGGATGAAGTGAAATGAATTTGCTTGGAAGTTTGATGTCTACTTTTGTTGACTTAACTTTGAATGAATCCGCCCATTGATTTGGGGGCAAAAGCTTATCTTAATCCCAAAATTTCTACACAACATATTCCATTGATTTTCCGCTTTAACAAATGCAATAATCGGTCAACTTTGACAGGCCGGAGTGATGTTTCGATGAACCATTCTTATTGACCAAATTTTGCAACAAACTAGCCCACGGCACTCTACGCAAATTCATCCAATCCCCCTTGGCTTCTAAGTTCAATGACCTTCCTTTGATTTTCCGCGTTAAGAAATGCAATAATTGGTCAACTTTGACAGGCCGGAGTGACGTTTCGAGGAATCATTCTTATTGACCAAATTTTGCAGCAAACTAGCCCACGGCTCTCTATGCATATTCATCCAATCCCCCTTGGCTTCTAAGTTCAATGACCTTCCTTTATAGCTCCTTAATTTTTCTGTGGGAAAGAGCAAAGATATAGATAGTGAAGGCCTATATCTATATGAAAAGTCTTTCTTTTCCATTTAAAAGAGTAGGAGTCAGGCAGTGGGATCCTACCTATATTCTCTTCTTCCCCTAGCTTTGGAGCCAATGGAGGAAGCTTAATTTCGATTCGAATGGAAGGAGTTTGATTTGAAAATTTGTGAGGAGACTTTTGGACTTTCAATTACTAGAACAAAAGTTTAGTGGAGTATAATCAAAGCTAAAGCTACCAAAGAGCAAATTTGATCTAACATTCGTACTTCCCAAGGTTTTTGCTTTTCTTTTTTTTTTTTAACTCATCGATGTGAGTAAAAACTTTAAGCTTATATATAATTTTTTTTGGTCACACTCGGATTTATGCTTGAAAAGACTTAAGAACTTATGAATTTTGGAATGGAACATTTTTGCACCTCCAGATTTAGTGAGATTTTGTTTTTTATCGTGAAACATGGAATGTTTAATTATCACAAAATTGATTTAGAAAATAAAAAAAATACTAGCAAACAAATACCATATGTTCATAAATACTTTCGTCTTTAAATAGTCTAGCCAATTATATCATCAATCAATAAAAAAGTTTGATGCCGTCTAATTTAACTAAATGGAAAGTACAAAAGTGCCATATACATCTGGTTTTTTGTTGCATCGAAATACAATCGTTAGACTAAAAGCTACATTAGGTACCGATCTCCAAATAAAAGACGTGACTAAGCTTGGGCCCAGTCAGCCCATTAAAAAAAAACCGTCTAGAGCTCGCCTTAATTAGGATGAAGCGAAATGAATTTGCTTGGAAGTTTGATGTCTACTTTTGTCAACTTAACTTTGAATGAATCTGCCCATTGATTTGGGAGCAAAATCTTATCTTAATCCCAAAATTTCTACACCACATATTCCATTGGTTTTCCACATTAAGAAATGCAATAATCGGTCAACTTTGATAGGCCGGAGTGATGTTTCGAGGAACCATTCTTATTGACCAAATTTTGCAGCAAACTAGCCCACGGCTCTCTATGCATATTCATCCTATCCCCCTTGGCTTCTAAGTTCAATGACCTTCCTTTGATTTTCCGCGTTAAGAAATGCAATAATTGTTCAACTTTGACCAGCCGGAGTGATGTTTCGAGGAATCATTCTTATTGACCAAATTTTGCAGCAAACTAGCCCATGGCTCTCTATGCATATTCATATAATCCCCCTTGGCTTCTAAGTTCAATGACCTTCCTATGTAGCTCCTTAATTTTTCTATGGGAAAGAACAAAGATATAGATAGTGAAGGCCTATATCTATATGAAAAGTCTTTCTTTTCCATTCAAAAGAGTAGGAGTCAAGCAGTGGGATCCTACCTATGTTCTCTTCTTCCCCCAGCTTTGGAGCCAATGGAGGAAGCTTAATTTCGATTCGAATGGAAGGAGTTTGATTTGAAAATCTGTGAGGAGACTTTTGCACTTTCAATTACTAGAACAAAAGTTTAGTGAAGTATAATCAAAGCTAAAGCTACTAGAGAACAAATTTGATCTAACATTCGTACTTCCAAAGGCTTTTGTTTTTTTTTTAAACTCATCGACGTGAGTAAAAACTATATATATATATTTTGGTCACACTCGGATCTATGCCTGAAAAGACTTAAGAACTTATGAATTTCGGAATGGAACATGTTTACACCTCCAGATTCAGTGAGATTTTGTTTTTTTATTGTGAAACATTGAATGTTTAATTATCACCAAGTTGATTTAGAAAAAAAAAAATACTTGCAAACAAATACCATAGGTTCATAAATACTTTCATCTTTAAATAGTCTAGCCAATTATATCATGAATCAATAAAAAAGTTTGATGCCATCTAATTTAACTAAATGGAAAGTACAAAAGTGCCATATACATGTGGTTTTTGGTTGCATCGAAATATAATCGTCACACTAAAAGCTGCATTAGGTACCGATCTCCAAATAAAAGATGTGACTAAGCTTGGGTCTAGTCAGCCCATTAAAAAAAAAACCGTCTAGAGCTCGCCTTAATTAGGATGAAGCGAAATGAATTTGCTTGGAAGTTTGATGTCTACTTTTGTCAACTTAACTTTGAATGAATCTGCCCATTGATTTGGGAGCAAAATCTTATCTTAATCCCAAAATTTCTACACCATATATTCCATTGGTTTTCCGCGTTAAGAAAAGTAATAATCGGTCAACTTTGATAGGCCGGAGTGATGTTTCGATGAACCATTCTTATTGACCAAATTTTGCAGCAAACTAGCCCACGGCTCTCTATGCATATTCATCCAATCCCCCTTGGCTTCTAAGTTCAATGACCTTCCTTCGATTTTCCGCGTTAAGAAATGCAATAATTGGTCAACTTTGACAGGCCGGAAGTGATGTTTCGAGGAGCCATTCTTATTGACCAAATTTTGCAGCAAACTAGCCCACGGCTCTCTATGCATATTCATACAATCCCTCTTGGCTTCTAAGTTCACTGACCTTCCTTTGGTTTTCCGCGTTAAGAAATGCAATAATTGGTCAACTTTGACAGGCCGGAGTGATGTTTCGAGGAATCATTCTTAATGACCAAATTTTGCAGCAAACTAGCCCACGGCTCTCTATGCATATTCATCCAATCCCCCTTGGCTTCTAAGTTCAATGACCTTCCTTTGTAGTTCCTTAATTTTTCTGTGGGAAAGAGCAAATATATAGATAGGTAAGGCCTATATCTATATGAAAAGTCTTTCTTTTCCATTCAAATGAGTAGGAGTCAGGCAGTGGGATCCTACCTATGTTCTCTTCTTCCCCCAACTTTGGAGCCAATGGAGGAAGCTTAATTTCGATTCGAATGGAAGGAGTTTGAATTGAAAATTTGTGAGGAGACTTTTGGACTTTCAATTACTAGAACAAAAGTTTAGTGGAGTTTAATCAGAGCTAAAGCTACTAGAGAACAAATTTGATCTAACATTCGTACTTCCTAAGGTTTTTTTTTTTTAAACTCATCGACATGAGTAAAAACTTTAAGCTTAGATTCTTTTTTTTTTTTTGGTCACACTCAGATTTATGCTTGAAAAGGCTTAAGAACTTATGAATTTCGGAATCGGACATTTTTACACCTCCAGATTTAGTGAGATTTTGTTTTTTATCGTAAAACACAAATGTTTAATTATCACAAAATTGATTTTAAAAAAAATACTTGCAAACAAATACCATATGTTCATAAATACTTTCGTCTTTAAATAGTCTAGCCAATTATATCATCAATCAATAAAAAAGTTTGATGCCGTCTAATTTAACTAAATGGAAAGTACAAAAGTGCCATATACATCTGGTTTTTTGTTGCATCAAAATACAATCGTTAGACTAAAAGCTGGATTAGGTACCGATCTCCAAATAAAAGACGTGACTAAGCTTGGGCTCGGTCAGCCCATTAAAAAAAAAACTGCCTAGAGCTCACCTTAATTAGGATGAAGCGAAATGAATTTGCTTGGAAGTTTGATGTCTACTTTTGTCAACTTAACTTTGAATGAATCCGCCCATTGATTTGGGAGCAAAATCTTATCTTAATCCCAAAATTTCTACACCACATATTCCATTGGTTTTCCACATTAAGAAATGCAATAATCGGTCAACTTTGATAGGCCGGAGTGATGTTTCGAGGAACCATTCTTATTGACCAAATTTTGCAGCAAACTAGCCCACGGCTCTCTATGCATATTCATCCTATCCCCCTTGGCTTCTAAGTTCAATGACCTTCCTTTGATTTTCCGCGTTAAGAAATGCAATAATTGTTCAACTTTGACCAGCCGGAGTGATGTTTCGAGGAATCATTCTTATTGACCAAATTTTGCAGCAAACTAGCCCACGGCTCTCTATGCATATTCATATAATCCCCCTTGGCTTCTAAGTTCAATGACCTTCCTATGTAGCTCCTTAATTTTTCTATGGGAAAGAACAAAGATATAGATAGTGAAGGCCTATATCTATATGAAAAGTCTTTCTTTTCCATTCAAAAGAGTAGGAGTCAAGCAGTGGGATCCTACCTATGTTCTCTTCTTCCCCAGCTTTGGAGCCAATGGAGAAAGCTTAATTTCGATTCGAATGGAAGGAGTTTGATTTGAAAACTTGTGAGGAGACTTTTGGACTTTCAATTACTAGGACAAAAGTTTAGTGGAGTATAATCAAAGCTAAAGCTACTAGAGAAAAAATTTGATCTAACATTCGTACTTCCCAAGGTTATTTATTTTTATTTTTAAACTAATCGACGTGATTAAAAACTTTAAGCTTATATATATATATATTATATTTTGGTCACACTCGGATTTATGCCTGAAAAGACTTAAGAACTTATGAATTTCGGAATGGAACATTTTTACACCTCTAGATTCAATGAGATTTTGTTTTTTATCATGAAACAAGGATTGTTTAATTATCACCAAATTGATTTAGAAAATAAAAAAAATACTTGCAAACAAATACCATATGTTCATAAATACTTTCGTCTTTAAATAGTCTAGCCAATTATATCATCAATCAATAAAAAAGTTTTATGCCGTCTAATTTAACTAAATGGAAAGTACAAAAGTGCCATATACATGTGGTTTTTGGTTGCATCGAAATACAATCGTTAGACTAAAGCTACATTAGGTACCGATCTCCAAATAAAAGACGTGACTAAGCTTGGGCCCGGTCAGCCCATTAAAAAAAAAACCGTCTAGAGCTCGCCTTAATTAGGATGAAGCGAAATGAACTTGCTTGGAAGTTTGATGTCTACTTTTGTCAACTTAACTTTGAATGAATCTGCCCATTGATTTGGGAGCAAAATCTTATCTTAATCCCAAAATTTCTACACCACATATTCCATTGGTTTTCCGCGTTAAGAAATGCAATAATCGGTCAACTTTGACAGGCTGGAGTGATGTTTCGAGGAATCATTCTTATTGACCAAATTTTGCAGCAAACTAGCTCACAACTCTCTATGCATATTCATCCAATCCCCCTTGGCTTCTAAATTTAATGACATTCCTTTGATTTTCCGCATTAAGAAATGCAATAAATGATCAACTTTGACAGGCCGGAGTGACGTTTCGAGGAATCATTTTTATTGACCAAATTTTGCAGCAAACTAGCCCACGGCTCTCTTTGCATATTCATACAATCCCCCTTGGCTTCTAAGTTCAATGACCTTCCTTTGTAGCTCCTTAATTTTTCTGTGGGAAAGAGCAAAGATATAGATAGTGAAGGCCTATATCTATATGAAAAGTCTTTCTTTTCCATTCAAAAGAGTAGGAGTCAGGCAATGGGATCCTACCTATGTTCTCTTCTTCCCCTAGCTTTGGAGCCAATGGAGGAAGCTTAATTTTGATTTGAATGGAAGGAGTTTGATTTAAAAATTTTGAGGAGACTTTTGGACTTTCAATTACTAGAACAAAAGTTTAGTGGAGTATAATCAAAGCTAAAGCTACTAGAGAACAAATTTGATCTAACATCCGTACTTCCAAAGGTTTTTGTTTTTTTTTTTTAAACTCATCGACGTGAGTAAAAACTTTAAGCTTATATATATATATTTTGGTCACACTCGAATTTATGCCTGAAAAGACTTAAGAACTTATGAATTTCGGAATGGAACATTTTTACACCTCTAGATTCAGTGGTCTAGAGGTGCACATCTCTTTGACCAACATAAAAAAGAATCGCTTTTCAAGATTAGATCTGAGAGGAATCATTTTTTCCCCTCATAATCGTAGTCTATGAAGTTGGAGCCTAGTGCTAATACAAGAATCATTCAATGTAGATATCTTTAATTTTGAAATGCTAACAATGATGGCATGTGCCTATCCTAATTTTATGGGGTAATTATAGAGGAAGCTAATACTCTTATGTCCATTCTTCCCTAGATAGAGCAGAATCTCAACAATCACGACTCAATCATTGAACAAAGAAATTATATCGGAAGCATCCACAAATTTGCTATTGCCCCTTATATTTTGTGTTAGATGTTGAATAACATCGAACCTAATTATTATTTGGTTGTACATCATATAAGTTCCAAACCTTATATATTGTTAACTTTGTCAATGCCCAATCACGTTGCAATATTATATCGAAACAGTACTACCGTGTAATCTCATGTGGCATGTTTGATCATCTCGGAGCTTCTAGTCGGTGTGTCACGATCGACTATATTAAAAATTGGAACACTCCATCAATACAAATAATTTATTGTTCTCTCCTTGAGATTTAAAACTCCTAGGGAATAATTTATGTTCTCGAGATTCAAAAAGAGAAAGTGTTTTTTTTTTAAATGAAAACTTTGCAATATGCTATGCTAACGTTCTTCCCAGGAGATTTAGAACTCCTTAAGGTGTTAAAATTTCCCTTGAGATTGAACACTCCAATGTTCACGTGCATTGTCAACTTTGACATGCTGGAGTGATGCTGCAATGAATCATTCTTATTAAACAATTGTAGCATACTGGCCCACGACTCTTTGCATATTTAGCTAATCCTGGCTACTAAGTTTAATGACCTACAAAGATATCCATTATTTGTGAGTTAGGGGCTTATAAACATTTTCCATCTCTGGCTGCCACTGCTTTTGCTGATACGCTGTTTGGTATTTCTTGAAGATCACATCGAGTGAAATCAATGGAGAGGAGTGCAAAAAAACAACGTACTTGTAAAAATGATGGAATGGTAGGGAGTGCTTCTTTTACTAACACTACGAAAGAAGTTTGGGGAATGGTTAATTCATCGGGATATGAATATGAAGTATTCTTGAGTTTTAGAGTCACTTCTGCTTCATTTGTCTACTGTTGTCCACGCCAACAGGCACATTAAATTTTTAATGACCATCTTGGATGGAGAGTACTTTTGGATTTCTAATACAAGTTTCGATTTTTTATGATGAAAAAAAAAGTTAGAATAATTAGTGTCATAGTTAATATAGTTTAGGTTTTTTACGTGTCGCCCACCCATTGCCATCACAAGCCCTCACCTTCATGTGTGAATCCACCGGCGACCTCAACTCCTCACCGATTTCACTTGTTTGCTATCCTTTGGTCTCTCTCTTTTTTTTTTTTTTTTTTTTTTGCTTTTCGCACGGAACTCACAGCCTATGTCCAATAGAAGTCGCGACAGACGGAGGTTGCTGGCCTCGCACGGCCGTGGTTGCATGTGGCCACGGTATCGGGGCTCGACTCAATTAACTTGCTCGATTTTTTAAATTTTAGAACTTTGTAAGATTTCAAACTACAACCATCCCATCAAATGAATTGCATTGGATAATGTTTTGATCTGATCTAGCGGGACTAAATGTCCATATTTCTGGAAGTGACATTAGGAAGAAATTATTTATATTATAGAGATTCAAAAAGATTTGAACTTTTGTCTTTTGTCTTATTTTTTTTTATTTTATTTTAAGGGGAATAAAAACTTTGCACTTACCAAAAAAAAAAAAAACTTTGCACTATGCTGTGTCCAATGTAAATGCAATCATGTTGTTTGTTGAGATGTAAGACCCTTTGGAATTATTTAAGTTCGTGAGACTCGAGTCAAATTTTTTTAACAAGAAAACTCTGCATTGTGTTATGTCCATATTTCTAGAAGTGACATTTGGAAGGATACTCCGCTAGCCATGGTCTGTTCACTGGTTTAACCTTCCAATGACATTCCACCACTTTAATACTTCAGCTTACACTTGTTTGCAAGCACAGCTGAAGTATTTTTTTAAATACATTGATTTTTTTTTTTTTTTTTGATAATATGAAAGCCTTGGGCAAGAATTCAAACGGTCACCGAAGTGTAGGATTCGTATTTTAGTTTTGCTCATCAAATAAAAGGATGTGATCAAATATGAACTCGAAAAGGAGAGTGGAGGGCCAAATCTCTAGAATCAACCTTAGAAAGGGACAATTTTCGTTCCCGAGATATGAGAAGAGACAACTTACATCAAAGCAGATGTGCTTGGTTGGTCTTGGAGACCAACTTATGAATCATAGCATGTGAAACGTTGTTGCTACTATTCTTTTTTTTCTTCCTCAAAGCTAGTGGAGTGTGAACAATGTTTAGGAAATGCCAAATGAAAGATGGTGGCCTTTTCGATGTGTAGAGAATATTCCTTCAGAACCTTTTATGAAATTGCAGTTGAATGTTATCTCCTCAAAAGGCATTTAGAGGGAGGAAAAATAGTGTGCACCGTACGTTGTAGAGTGTGAATCCCAACACTTGCCCATTCGCTCCTTTGGATTTTAAAGTGCCTTGGCTTCTTTCGCTTACTCCTTAAGTGGTATCGACACGCGATATGATACGATATGATACGACACGTTAATATGTCATTTCTCAAAAATAAAAAATTTCAACACGTTGGGACAGGTTATATATTAAACAAATATTTTTATTTTAAATTAATTTGATTCAAATTCATAAATAATTAATTAATTAAAAAATAACGTGCAATGAATTTACACTAATAATATTAATGAATCAATTCATTAGAAATTCGAAAGATATATTCATAATTAATATGTATCCATATTTGGAAATATGTTTTTAACTTTAACAAAAATTATTGATAAAATCGATACTTAACAAGAAATTAGAATCAACTTATTTAAATAAATCCATAATCTTTCACAATGATTAAAATTTATTATCATTTAAAATTCAGTACTTTTATTTTTTAGAATTATTTTTTAATCTCATTTATTTATTTTTTCGATTAAAAAAATCTCCTTGAGGGGTCCATCGCCAACTCCCACTCCTTTCTTTCTTTGGTATATTTCCCCCAGCCCCCAAATTTATTTCAATTTTTTTTCCCACTCTTCCCCACGTCAGACCATCCCCTCCTCCCCCCCAACAAAAATCCCCCCACCCCCCCCCCCACAACTTTATTTCAATTTTTTTTCCCTCCTCTCCTCACGTCAGGCCATTTCTTCCCAACCCAAATTTATTTAACTCTTTTTCCCCTCCCCCACCCAGGTGACAGGCCGTCACTTCACCCCCATCAGCCTCTTTTTTTATATCCTTTTTGAGTTTCCAAAATCCAAGCTAGCGCGCCCGTCTCCTCCTCCTCTCGCCGCTCGCCGCACCCGCACGACCCCCTTCCTCTCCTTTTCCTCTCGATACTTCTCCGCCTCCTCGCCGCACGACCCCCTTCCTCTCCTCTTCCTCTCGATCCTTCTCCTCCTCCGCCTCGTCGCCGATCCGTCGCAGCATCAGTGGCCGTCCTCGCCTCAGTCTCTACTCTTTCTCTGGCGGTTTCTCGCCGTCGCGGGCTCGCCGTTGCTCGTTACTCCATCCTGATCTTTAAGTGCCGCCTCTCATCTCTGCTGTTCCACCACTCCCCTGTATTTCTAACTAAAAACCTTCTCTTTGCTAACTCACAAAAAGCTTGAGCACTTGCTGTTGCCCTGTATTGTGACAGTTGCTGCCATAGCTCTCTCTGCCATCCTGTTCAAAGGATTCCTGAAGAAAAGAGCTGGTCAGACCGCTGTGGAGGGCAGTGCAGATAATGATTCAGCTACACAGAATGGTACCGTAGAGAGGGCTGCTCGTACTTGCACTACACCACAAGTTGAGGAAATGGCAACATCTTCCCGACGTGACTATGAGGTATTCTTGAATTTCAGAGGACCAGATACACGATCAGGTTTTACCGACTACCTCTACACTAGCCTTACAGATGCGGGAATCTGCACATTTAAGGACGACAAAGACCTCCACATTGGAGAAGAGTTTGCCCCAGAACTTCTTGAAGCAATCAATCAGTCGAAGATCTTAATACCTATCTTTTCAAAAGGTTATGCCTCTAGCGTATGGTGTCTCAGAGAGCTAGTTCAAATGGTCAAGTGCCAGAAAAATGAAAGACAAAAGATCATGCCCATTTTTTATGATGTGACACCTTCAGAGGTTCGACACCAAACCGGGATTTTTGAAAATGCTTTTGTTTCACACAAAAGAAAGAAGCGATATGATGAAAAGACTATAGCAGAGTGGAAGAATGCTCTCACTACAGTCGCGGATATAAATGGATGGGACCTGCAAAGCATGCCCAACAGGTGACTGCTTTTAGCATTCCATCTCATGTGCCTTGTATCATTAAACTCGATGCATTTAAATTGGTTTCTATTCTAAATTTGTGTTAGTCTTGTTGAAATTGAATTGTATGCAATTGAAACTATGCAGCAAAATCACGCTAAATAATATCACAATGTCAATTTTTGTCCCATTTCATCCCCAGCAAGCAACATTTTTTGTTAGTTTAGGTCATTCATTTACCCTAAGTTCCAGTGCTAGTTTATCAAAATGGTATAAATCGTTGAGGAACGCATTTAGAATAGGTCTGTAGTTTTCAATTTGGTCTTGTCAGAGCATAGTTTGGCTTAACTCAATTTTCTAACTCATTCCATTTTGACTTTCAACAAACAACAGGCAAGAAGGTCAGTTTGCAAAAACAATCACGAAGAAGGTTTTCAATGAATTGAAAAAGGCTTATTTGGTAGTATCAAATTACTTGGTCAATGTCGACAACCATGTTGATGCAATCACGGAATTGATAGGTCCTCACACAAGTGAAACACAGATTATAGGAATCTACGGGATGGGTGGCATCGGGAAGACGACAACTGCCAAAATCATCTATAATCAGCTTTTAGAAAATTTTGAGTGTTGTTGCTTTCTGTCCAACATCCATGAAACGTCAGAACAACCCAAGGGCATTGAATTCTTGCAAAATCAGCTCATCTCCAGCATTCTCAAAAAGAAATGCACAGATATAACAAACATTGATGATGGGATTAATACCATCAAAGACAGATTGTCTAATAAAAGAGTCCTCCTCCTTCTTGATGATGTGCATGAAAAGAAGCATATGGATGCACTTGCAGGTGAGTGTGATTGGTTTGGTAAAGGGAGCAAACTTATTATTACTACTAGAAACAAAAAAGTTCTTGATGTTCTTAAAGTGGACAACCATTATGAGCTTTCGGGCATGGATCACGATCGATCTCTTCAACTCTTTAGCAAACATGCCTTTAGAAGAGATCATCCTTTGGACGAGTATATCAACCAATCCGAGAGGGCGATAAAAATTGCCGGAGGTCTTCCGTTAGCCCTCGAGATCATGGGTTCACTTTTATCCTGCACAAAAAAGGAAATGTGGGATGCCAAATTGAAGAAGCTAGAAAGGGTTCCTGATAATAAAATTCAGAGTAAGCTAAAAATAAGTTATGATGCATTAGATTATCAACAGCAGCATATATTCCTTGATATAGCTTGTCATTTCATTGGATATCACAAAGACATTGTGGTCTATTTTTGGGATGCATTTGAACTTTTTTCGGAAGTAGACTTAGAAGTTTTGCAGAACATGTCTTTGATAAAAATTGAAAAACATAATAAATTGTGGATGCATGATCAACTTAGAGACCTTGGAAGAGAAATAGTTCGTCAAGAAAGTACGAAGATTATTGAGAAGCAACGTTGGGTGTGGAATCCCAAGCAAGGATTGGATCTGCTGAAGAGCGATAAGGTAAAATTCCCTGTAAAAATAAATCTCCAAGTTACTTATGGACATTTTCTTTTCAAAAGGAGGCAATTATTTTTTGTATTCTCTAGCACCGTCGCGACCTACTCAACCAATATTTTTGCTTTTTTAAGATTAAAGGAATATAAGTACTCAACTCAACCCCTTAAAATAGTGAACTTGAATAAATGTGTTTCCCTTCAACTCTTTTGTTTTAAAAATTTTTCCTTTGAACAGATGAAGGAAAAAGTTGAAGCTCTTTATCTCAAGTTTGACGGCCAGCATCATTTTACCTATGAAGACTTTAAGAAGCTACCCAATCTAACGTTCCTTGAAGTTGAGCATCTTCAAAGACACGGGGCCATTAGATATTCTTTCAACTTATGTATGCCAGAAGAATTCAAATCTCCTTCCACGATTACGATGGCTTTTTGGCATAATATTCACCCAGCATTTGAGATTACAAATTTCTCCATGGAGAATGTGATTATTCTTGATCTATTTAGGAGTAAAATTACGCATGATTGGAAAGGGTGGAGCCACATGAAGGCATGTTACATACTAGACAACACTTATTCTTTCGCCTTATTAGATTCAAAAGTAAACTTTGCATGATTTTTCTGTTACAGGTGATTAAAAATTTGAAAGTTCTGGATCTGACCATGTGCGAATGCTTGAAGATAACGCCTGACTTATCTGCTCATTCAAAATTAGAACGTTTGATCCTATTGAAATGTTTTTCGTTAATCGAAATTGATAGGTCAATTTGTCGGTTGAAATGCTTGGTTTTCTTAGATGTAAGCAATTGTTGGAATCTTCGGAGGCTGCCGAATGAGCTAGGTGGAGATCTTGCAAGCCTTAAATACCTATTTGCAAGAAACTGTGAGCGTTTGGAGATGCTTCCGGAGACAATCGGGAATTTGGAATCGCTGACTGACTTGGACATAAGGGGCACGAGCATCAAAGAACTACCCGATTCCATTGGAAAGATGAAGAATTTGAAAGTAGTAAATATGTCTGGAACTTATATAAGCAAAATACCCGATGCCTTTTGGACGATAGAGAAGCTCGAAGAAATAGAAGTCCGCCGCTGCCGCCGCGATGAGTCTGGCAGAGATTTCCAAGTGAAAATCGGCAATTGCATCTACAGGAATAAATCCCTGAGGATCTTGAGATTGAAAAACGCGATAATACACGCCCCACCGAAACTTCCTGAAAGTCTCATCGAATTAGAAGTGGAGGAGTTGAGGGAGGACACGTTTCCAGATCTCTCAAATCTCGCTAACTTAAAGGTATTGCATCTGGTCTTTGAGCCACCTAAATATGATGGGAAATCTTATGGGCTTCTAGAAGAACCGATACCACGGTGGATTGGGAACTTAAGCCAATTGGAATCTCTGGTACTGTGCTTTTCCGAGGGGACCGCCTCATCGACAGACCTTAGCCTCCCTCCTCATCCGCCTCTCCTTCCGAGGCTTCCCTCAAGTTTATCCGTCTTACGTCTCTCTGGTTGCGACTCACTTTGCTCGATGGATGTATCGAATTTGAGGAAACTATCGTCTCTCAAGATTTGGAACTCTGCAGTTGCAAAGATTGAAGGCCTTGGTTGTTTGGAGAACCTACGAGATTTGAACCTTCAGAAAGTCAGACGGCTGGTGATGCTACCTGATCTAAGCAAGTTAAACAAGCTGAGGCATATTACAGCAATCGATTGTGGTAATCTGGTTGAGATTCAAGGCGAACTACCACGGTTTTTGGATCATCTTACAATTTTTTTCTGTGATTCGTTACAGGAGTTCCCCGATCTGTTCAGCATAATGGGTAAGACACATGTTTATGTGTATGTGCATATTCACAATCAAAGTTTTGAATATTCAAGTGGAGATCGGTTCCAGCTTTCTGGCTTTAAACAGATGCAGATCCCTGATCTAAGCAATATGGATGGAATAACACTTCTTAGAGTAAAATATTGTCATAATCTGGTTGAGATTCAAGGCGAACTACCCCAATCATTGGCAAAATTGAAGATTGAAGACTGTGGATCTTTACAGAAGTTGCCTGAGCTGTCAAGCTTGAAGAGACTGCGAGAGGTCACAATCAAAGGTTTGAATATACAGATCCCTGATCTAAGCAATATGGATGGAATAAGATATCTTTCAGTAAGAGATTGTCATAATCTGGTTGAGATTCAAGGCAAACTACCCCAATCTTTGGAATACTTGAACATTGAATCCTGCGGTAATCTGGTTGAGATTCAAGGCGAACTACCCCAATCTTTGGAATACTTGTGGATTGACAGCTGTGAATCTTTACAGAAGTTGCCTGAGCTGTCAAGCTTGAAGAGACTGCAAAGGGGGTTCACAATAAGAGGATGCGATAAATTAGATAAATAAGATTCGTTTCTGGAGTTCCCTGATCTGTTCAGCTTAGTGGGTAAGGCAAATGTTTTTATAAAATTTCGCAATCAGGAGTTTGAATATAGTGGTGGACATCGGTTGCTGCTTTCTGGCTTTAAACAGATGCAGATCCCTGATCTTAGCAATTTGGACGGAATAAAATATCTTTCAGTAGTACATTGTCATAATCTGGTTGAGATTCAAGGCAAACTACCCCAATCTTTGAAAATATTGAAGATTGAAGATTATGGATCTTTACAGAAGTTGCCTGATCTATCAAGCTTGAAGAGACGGCGAGAGGTTACAATATTACGTTGTGGGAAATTAGCAGTGGAGGAAATTTCTCGGCTTTGCTCGGAGATGTCAATCAAATTTGTGGGAGAAGACGATGAAGAAGACGAATCTGTGGAAGAAGACGATGAAGAAGACGAATCTGATGAAGAAGACGATGAAGAAGATGAATAAGTGCATGTTGCACTTGGAAGCTTTTTGATGCGCGACCACAAATTGTTCCCTTGTGTTCAAACCTTAAACAAATTGAGGTAAGTACCAATGTTTTCCTTTTTTGGCAATCAAATTCTTTCACAGATATGAACAGAGAAGTTTTGCATGCACTTTTTAATGACCTTTTAGCGGATTCTTTTCTGAAAATCTGATGAAGGTATTTAAATTATGATGCCTTCGAACAGCCAGAGGGCTCTTAATTATGTACAAGTATTGTGTTCTTTTCCTAGTTTGGTTTGGCTTTTTTAGCTACATTTTCTTAGGATGCTTTCTCCTAGAGATATATGCATGTCAATTGCATCATTTTTATTTGATATGTAACAAATTATTAGAGATCGTTGTTGATTTGCTGCTTCACACATATTTTGAAATTGATAACCTCACTTTGCATGGGAGATAAATTCGCTATGCTGTAAACAAATAGATGGAATGTGTGTTGGAAGGTCATACAACTATGGTTCTCATCCTGGGACTTGAAAGCACAATCAACTCATTGTTGCGACTTTGAAGTAGACAGACACTCTGTATTGCCATGCTTAAGTTCAGTTTATTTTTCAGGAAGGTGTGCTTCTTAGTGGGATTTGCAGATGTTATGGAGAAGTCATAAATGAGGGAGCCACCGCAATTCTGAGATTACCAATGTGGCAGCACTGGCTAAAGCAGCAGCACCAGAATATTTTATCTCAGCAATGATGCCTTCAATCATAGCAATCTTTGACAGGCACACTGACAAAAGTCATTCCGTGCAGTAAACATCGCCTACAGGAGTAACTGAGAGAATGCAGCATTCGTTGGTACCAGTAGAGAAGGAGCACCCTTTTGCTGAGACTCGAGAATCGCACTGACTTACAGGAGATTGGTAAGAAAAAGAGAGCACCTTCCCTTGGGGCTGCCTTCAGTAATAGAGCTGTGCATTTAGAAGCAATATTGGCACTGTTTCTGTCATGAGAACCACTCAATTCCCGGAAAACACTGGCACTGCCACCAAAGTCAGTTATGTATCATATGTTACTCACTGCCTCAGAAGAACTTTCATCAAGTAGTGTTGGCTCTTCCATGTCTGTGGAACCTTTCATAGAACCTAGTGATCAAAAAAGAAGAGCTTTGCACAAGCCAAGCATCAATTTGAGAAAATCTTCCATATTTTTCTCATGCACAAACTCCAAAAAGTTTCCAATATGCCATACTACTTTCATCTGAGAAAGCAACTTGGGATCCATTTCCAGAGCCGATGCCAGAGCCACGCGCAGCTCACCATCATTCACATTTGCACAGGACAGATCACCAAGTGAGAATCTGAAGCAGTGGCTGACTGTCTTTGGTTGTAGAATCTCAGAAATTTTAGTCAAGTTGAACTCTATGAGCATCGGAAGGAGCTTCTGCACACACATTGGTATTGGGGTCCTCATCCTCAATCAAGGCTGGGCAGAGAGGGAGAAATTGCACCCAAGTCTACCAGCTTATGCTTTAACTCTGGAGTTTTGATTAGGAAAACGAACTTCACATCAAACAGAATATTGAGGGACAGAAATCTGGCATCGACATCCTTGTTGCCCTTCCACAGAACATCCAGACTCAGCAGAATCCCACAGATGAATACGTCAGAGCTTTCAGGAATCCAGTATGACTCCTCTGTGATGGACTCAATGCTTGCATTTTGAGCTGGCAATGCAAGTTCTAGGAATGGACAGATGTTGTGCTCTGGTTTTCTTTTTCAATCCTGAACTGCTCTTGGATTGTGTTTGTAATTAGTGTGCTGAATTATGCTTTGTGTGAGTGTGAACCATCTAAGTTTTGCCTGTCTAGTGTTTGGTGATCATGTGCAATTTTGGTGTTTGATGAAATGAGCTATGTGCTTGAGACCATGCTTGCTGGAATGTCACCTTCAAGAAGCACCTGAAGCAGAAGCTGAAGCGCACGGTCTATTGCGACAGCTTCCTCTCTCTCCGCGCCACCACCAGCAAGGTACCTTTGCTTTCACTACTAATCTCTACCATTGATGTCCAGCTCAACCCGATTGGCAATTTAGTTGCCTTTGATTGGGTAGGACGTGATTTGGTTTGACTAGCTAATCTATGTCAAAACTGCAGTGGCTATCGATTTATTACCCTTTTTTTCCCAAGTTTAGCTTGCTCAATTGAACTGAACGACAGCAGCTCAATGCTGCTTGGGATTTCATTATTTCCATCATCACGGATTGTTCTGTTCTGTGCTTCTGATTGTAATACTCTGCGTGATTGAGCCTGTTTTGAGTAGATTAGTCCATGTCGTGATTGATGGTCGGATATATGATAGGTAATGCCGTATGATGGCAGTGAGCAGCTGTTGGAATGCAGGATTTTGAAGAATGATGAATTTATCTATTCCAGTGAGTCACCGATGTTCAATGCTTATTTGGTCGTTGTTGGAGAGCATGAAGGAGGGCAAAAGCCCCTAGATGATACTTATATTCGCAGCCTAATTATTGTTTGGCAATTGGATTTATAAGTTCCCTCTGCCGAGGGTATTGCTTGCTTTTCTTCTTCTTCATAGTTGTTTTGTTGGTTCAAATCGTCAGTAGGTGCAATGTGATAAATGTGAAGTTCTTGGGTTTGGTTTGTTAAAATTCCAAATGGGTATATTTTACTCCTTGGTTGTCTTGGAAAAAAGAGCGTTGCTTGCATACATATACACATAGACCCTCCTTTGTGATGCTTTGCTTGTTTTTCGTCTCTGAAATTAAATATTTGTTCTTTTGCTTGCTTAGAACAGCTACTTGGGTAGGGTTAAATATATTGATTGATTTAGAACCTAGATGTAAACATTTGCAATTGATCTACTTTTGCTTTTGTTCAATGAGCAACTGGTCTTTTGAAACTCCATTTTCTTTTTAAGTTTTTCCTTTTGTTAACCTTACTTTCAATTGATGCAGAGCTTTGGTTGAGTTTCTGGATATGAGGTTCACTATAATCCCCTCTATGAAACACAAGGTGTGTTTCCCTTTTAGCTACTTAAATCATTTGGCATGGAATCCACAGTTGCATTGCCTACATAACTTTTCATTTTCTGCAGATGTTCCCCTTCCTCAGAAACCAAAAAAGAAATACTGGTTATTTTAGAGGAAACTGGTCGCTCATGATATTGCAACCTGCCGCAATTGGGAACCAAATTTATACTGTCCCTATACCCTACATATATGGATTCTGGATTCCAGTTAGCACAACTTGCTTTACAATGCCTCCGAATGACTCCTAACAAGCAGCCTTCCAGGACTAAAGTCGTGGAAGAACTGGAATCAGTTGACACTGCCATTGCTAATAGAATACTATGGGACGGTTAAATTCACTCATTATGTCATTCTTACTTCATGTGATGTATGTCAAAGTCTGTTGTTCCCCACTTTTCCATTTTTCCCAGGAATAATCCTGGGCTTTGAATGTTCATTTCCATTGTACCCAGCAGTTACTAGGAGTTATCTTCTCTTGTAATATCCATGATGTGTATATTAATACATGCACTGCCTTGTGAATTGAGATGTTGTGATTGTACTTATGTTTATGAGAGGAACAGTTTTTTAAGGCTAATCCTCGATTTGTCAGCAATCTGAGGTTTGCAGAAGAAGTCCATTGCTCTTCAAGAGTCGGAGCTCTTTAATTTTCTTGCATGCTTAGGCTTTGAACATGAGCAAAAGCTCATTTTGGTTGCCATCACGAATGTGTTCATGTGGTGGAGTCGTTTAAGGCAAAGAGTTGCTCACTTGTCCATTCAAAAAGAGCAAGATATGACTTTTGGTGCTGTCATGTTGCAGCTGAGATATGTCTAATTGTCTTATTGCTGAATAAGAGACATATTTCTTATCATATGCCAGTTTTAGATAAGACTTTCCATATGACATCAGAAACAACTAAATTTTATTTTTATATTCTCTGTAACTTAGCCCATTGGTCATTATACTTTCTTTACTGTTTGTATATCTGAGGGCCCTATTATTTTTTACACTTCTCATGTAATTTTTTATTTTTTATTTTTGAACTTGTTAATATGTCTCTTTTACATCACTCTTAATGTGAAAATATAAAAGTTTCCATCGTTGTGTTTTTTTTTTTTCAAATTTTAAATAAATTTTAAAAAAATTGATTACATCAAATGACTTTTTAAATATATGTTATCAAATAGTATTTTCCCAATGTTACTTCCCAAGTCACTTTAAAATTGCAAATTACCAAACAGTCTTTGCATTTCACAAAACTCCTTTAGGCTAAGAGCCTTTGCATTATCCAAAGGCTTTCTCGAAAAGCCAAACCAAACGCACCCTATATGAATGGGTACTCGAAATTGAGCTTTATGTAGACCTTTTTGCTTGATTGTTGTTGCCCTGCTATATGATCCACCATTTCATGTAGATCAGCAATATAGTCATCATCATGGCTGAAGTGCTCTTGGAGATCCAGCCTCATGAAGTCAAGTTTATCTGTGAGTCTGTGTGTTTGGTTCATTTTTATTTTGGAGCTACATTCAAATCGCTTACCTCCTGTTTTACAGGCAATAAGTGAAGCGGATGATATTCCTCTGTTCTACAATAATTTGCTTGAGAATTTGTGGTTCAACATCATAAATAATAGTAAAAGAAATATCTTAAAGCATGAGCTTCAATGGCGAGTATGAATCGGTCATTGGTCGCCCTGTTTTTCAAGTTCTTTTCCTTGTGTTGTTTTCGAATATTTGGTCAGGTTCTTTCTTTTTGCATAGTTTCTATCTTCGCACCACAAACTCTTATAGTGCCATGTGAGTGAATTTCTTTCTAGAGATAAAGTAGGTGAGTGCTGTAACCAAATGACTGAGAATGTTCAGTAGAGAAAACCAACGCACAAAATGAGATTTTGTTGCTGCATTATATCTTCAAAGAAAATGTATGATGGTCCATTTCATCACATCCTGCTCTCATGTCGTGCCCCATTAAGTTCTTTTATCTGAGGCCTCTTCTCTGTGTTTATGCAGTTGAGTTAAGTAAACAAAGCTCATGCCTGATTCCGCTAGGCAACAAGAATTGGAGTAGGCCTTTCATCCCATCTTCTGTTTGATGCGTTTACCATGTAAGCATGGCAGGTAGCTCACCTGTCCTGCTGTGCAGAGACAAGTTTTTGATACAGGTGAAGAGGACACTATTGCTGACATGGTAGGTTTTGCTGCTATATGTTCCATAATCTTTCAGGTCAAGTGACTCAAGAAATTTTCTCTTGAATTTTCAATTTCATAAAGAAAGCAGTAAATACATAGATGAGAGGAAGATAAAAGCAGTCCTAACCAGTCCAGTGGAATCACCTTCAGGGCTGCCAGATTATGGAGACCGGAAGCAAGATTCCTCTTCCAAGACTACCATCCCAAAGGATATCTCACCTGCTGGAGTCGAAAATGCATCACCTTTTCTCAGGGTATGACTGCCAGAAAACATCAATGTGTCACTTTATTGTCTTTCTGGGTTGAGATGGCTTTGTATCTGATACATGGATCGGGGCTTTGCCACAGCATTGGCTGGGCTGCATGTTATTTATGTAAATGGAAATCAAGTTGCTACACATCATCCATAATTTGATCAACCCCTTAAGCAACTAAATGCGAGTGTATAGGATAGCTTTTTTCTCATATTAACTGTACGTGTATCCACTTCTATGACTCAGGATAGAATATGACTTCTGTTCTCACTCTTATAATCCAGAAGGATTGTCTTTGGATGCCAGCATCCTGAAGGGTTGTATGTGTCAGAGGTTTTAAGGAGTTAAAATCAACACTCAGTGAGGTGATACAAAGTTGAAAGAGGTTAGTTTTCTTCCCCTGGTTGATTTGTATTTGGGTCTACTTTCACCAGTAAGATCATTGGGAGGACCGTTTCCCTTCCACTACACAAGCAACCCTTGATTGCCCATTTTATACAGATGAGGAGAGGAGACAGAAGAGGGGAAGTAATATTTTAAAGGAAGGAGGGAAAAAACTCATAATAAGCGTAGGTGAGTTGGGAGAATCGCAAATTCAGTCATAAATTTATTGTATGAAAAATCAAATAATGGAAAACATGTTTGCTCTCTCGGATTCTTGGTTCAATGCTACTCCCGTACATTGGTTCTTATGAATTTGTAGTGCCACATGTATTGAAGATTATGTGTTCATTTGCTGAGTAAAATGGCACGAAGTTGTTATTGCCAATTCAGAGTCAACCCAACTGTCATCAGGGACTACTAGAGTTTGGTGCTGCTGCTGCTGCTGATGCTATGTTAGTGTTGTGTCTTGGAGAGGTGGTTAGAGATAATTTAGGCCTGCTGACTTGGGGTCTTTCCTGCAATTTCTCTCGGGTTGTGCAAGTCATGGCATATCCCTTAGCTGATATTATTGTCATGTCCTTTGTTGTGAACTTGCACTGGAGTTTGATTTTCTCATTATTAGGATCCATCAAAAGGAAGATTCTGACCTGTAAGATACTCCCTTGAAGATTAAGATTTCACTGCCAAAGGAAGTTTCTGACCTGTAAGATACTCCCCCGATGGTTAAGCTTTCATTGCCAAATGTAGTGCTCTGATTTTTGGTAAATCCTGAACTGCTCTTGGATTGTGTTCCTAATTTGGGTGCTGAGCCATTTTTGACTGTCTAGTGTTTGGTGATCATGTGCAATTTTGGTGTTTGAAATGAGGAATCTGCTAGAGACAGCGCGTGATCAGATTTATACCTTGAAATTGAGCTTCATGCAGAGCTTTTTGCTTGATTGTTGTTACCCTGCCATGTGACCTGTCGTTTTATGTGGATCGGTTTTATAGTTGTCATCATGGCTGAAGAGCTGTTGGAGATCCGGCCTCATGAACTTGAGTTTAATTTGTGAGTATATATAGTGCTGCACATTTGGTTCATTTTCATTTTTGGCGCCACGTTAAATTTGCATTGCTTGCCACCTGTTTTATTAGGCAATAAGTGAAGGGGATGATAGTTCTCTGTGCTACAATAATTTGCTTGAGAATTTGTGGTTCAACATCATATAAAATGGTAAAGGAAATATCTTAAGGCATAAGCTTCAATGGCATGTATGAATCAGTCACTGGTCGCCCCGTTTTCAAATTCTTTTCCTTGTGTCGTTTTCAAATATTTGGTCAGGTTTGTTCATTTTTGTGTAGTCCCTCACACCGCAAACTCTTAGAATGACTTCTGCAGTAAATTTCTTTCTGGAGATTAAGTAGGTGAATGGTTGTTGTAACCAAATGACTCAGAGAATGATTAGTAGAGAAAATGAATGAACAAGACGATGGTCCATTTCATCACATCCTGTCCTCATGTCGGGCCCCCTTTCTCTTTAAATTCTTTCATCGGAAGCCTCTTCTCCGTGATTATGCAATTGAGTTGAGTAAACAAAGCTCATGCTCATTCCGCTAGGCAATAAGACTGATCAGTATGTTGCTTTCAAGGTGAATATTCTTTGGACCTTTTCTTTCACCGTGATCAAGTTTTATATTTTAGGTTATGGCGGGTGGACAATTTCCTTTCAATCTTGTATTCTCTTGATGTAATTTAATTTTCAGAGTAGTACATCAGCACATTAAGAACTCTCTATTGTGGAGAAACATTATGAGCTCTATACTGGATATCCAAAACATTCCAGGCTAAGGCTACGTCTCTGAAGAAATTCTGTGTGCGGCCAAATGTAGGCATCATCAAGCCAAATGGATAATCTGATTCGAAATTGTTCTGCTCAAGTCAGTGAAACATCATGTTCACATACTAAAACCACTGACATACTTGTGAGGAGGGACATGCCCGCAGTACTTGAATCAGCTGAATGATTATTTTGCAATTTCTTTGCCACGACATGTCTGTAAGACTGTATCATTACTGGGATATGAACTGCTTAAGGTAATGTCAGTCACATTGCAGTAAGGATCATCTTTGAATAAGATTTTGAATGCCTAGCATAGTAGCCTAATATACGTTGAGACAAAGGAAAACCATGATAGGCCTCAGAAGCTATGTCCTGATACTTCGAAAGAATTAGAGTAGGCCCTTAATCCTATCTTCTGTTTGATGCCGTTACCATGTAAGCACAGCAGGTAGCTCCACCTGTCTTGCAGCGTTGAGACAAGTTTTTGATACAGGTGAAGAGGACATTACTGCTGACATGATTTTGCTGCTTTGTGTTCCATAATCTTTTGGGTCAAGTAACCTGAGAAGTTTTCTTTTAAATTTTAAATTTGATAAGGAAAGTGGTAAATGCATAGAGGAGAGGAAGATAAAAGTAGTCCTAACCAGTCCAGTGGAATCACCATCATTGCTGCTAAATTATGGAGACCAGAAGCAAGATTCATCTTCCAAGACCACCATCCCAAAGGATATCTCATCTGCTGGAGTTGAAAATGCATATCTTTTCTCTTGGTGGATTGAGATGGCATAGTATCTAATACATGTATTGGGGCTTTGACATAGCCTTGGCTGCACGTTATCTATTTGTGGATGGAATTCAAGTCAGCTGCATGTCATTCATAAATTGATCAACCTTTTTTATCAACTAAATGCCAATGTATAGGATAGCTGTTTTCTCATATATGCGCAAATCCGTTTCTCTGTGTCGGTAAAGATTGGAAATCATAGGATATGACTTTTGCTCTCGCTTTTATAATCCGGAAGGTCGCGAAGGGCAGAGAGGATTTTATGGAGTTAAAATCAACACTCAGCATGGTGATTTAATGGGGAAAGAGGTCAGTTTACTTCCCCTGGTGGATTTGAATATGGACCCAAATTCGCTGTGTCGACCATTGGGAATACGGTTTCTCTTCCACTACACAAGCCACCCATCCCTGATTACCCATTTTATACCGATGAAGAGAGGAGACAGAAGAGAGAAAGAATTATTAAAAGAAAAGAAAACTTATAATAGGCATAGGTTGAGTTGGAAGAATTGCAAATTCAGTTATAAAGTTAGGTCCTATTTGGTAATCATTTTATTTCTCTATTTTTCTGTTATTTCATTCTCCGAAACAGAAAAAAAAAATTATTTGATAATGTTAGTTTTTTTTTTTTTTTGAAATAAATCAGTAGCCAGAAAATAAATTTAGAACGAAAATGGAAAGTAGAAAGAATTATTTATCCTCAGGAATAGTTTCTAATAAAGGTCAGTTTCTCTTTTTTTTTTTTTTTTTTTTTTTTTTCGTTTCCTTTCTTATTCCCCCTCTTCTCGTCAGGCCTCAATGATAGCCAATGACCGGCTAGAGAGGAGGGCCGACGAGGGTGGCTGCAACAATCTCAAGGGAGCCTTGCGATGGTTGGGCAAGGTTGGCCTTGTCAACTTGTCTCTGGCTAGTCACGAAGGTCCTGTGACTAGCTAGAGAAGGAAGAAGAAGGAAGGAAAAAAGAAAATAAAAAATTTATCTAAAAATTAACCAAAAAATTCTTCATCACAAAAAAAAAAAAAAAAAAAAAAAAAAAATTAAGGGTTATACAATCATCTTGCATGGCATATGGAAGGGCCAAGGAGGAAAAACAAACATTACTAAAAATTTGAGGGTTGTACAATCATCTTCCATGGAGGGGCCAAGGAGCCCGATGGGCATGGTGACCGACTGCCGAGCCTCCACATTTGGAGGTGCCAGCTCTAGTTGAGCTGTGACTATTAATAGAAATCAACTTGAGAGAGGGCGGTTCTAGGCAAGGTTGATGGCTTGTGGAGTTGAGCAACAATGGTGTCTGTTTCGAGAATATTTGTCCACATCAAATCACTAGTCAGGACACGTACAACGACAAATGATTGGACTGCCATTTAGGCGAGACTTGACCGGGAGGACTTGATTACATTTTCACTCAAAGGTTTAAAACAACATTGCTTGAATTAAAATGTTTGAGATTGAATTTGAATTCATACGATAGGTTTACAATTGAATTTCAATTCTCCAACGTCGAGTCACAATGTTTCCGTCCAAAACAATAACATTTTGAATGTAAAAATTTCAGACACTCAAAAAACTTGTCCTATTTATGTGTGGGAAACATGATTCTTTTGGTTGTGTTGAATAGATATGTACATATATTATAGTAATGAAGCATAAAGTAAAATATTATTCCTCCATTTGGCTGTAATGGTTGTAAATTCTCATCAGAGGCTAAGAGAAATAATTGGTTTTAAGTAGGAATTCAACAATGACCATATGCATGGTTGTCACGATCTTAAAGTAAACAGCTTTCTCGTGCCTTCTGTTGAGAGTTTGCGATGTTCGTTTCCCTTCAATGTTGTTTTCCTTTCTGCCTCTCCCCTTCTTTTGAGCGTTCAAAGAAGATGATAGCAACTTTCAAGGGAATAGTGGAGCATAAAGTACGATATTGATGCTGTATTTGGATGTAAATCATATAAAATTTCACCAGAGACCACGTGAAATGATTGTTTATTAGTAGTTTATCATGCATCTCAAAGCAAGCAGCTTTCTTGTGCCTTCTGTTGAGGGTTGGTGATGTTCGTTTCTCTTCAATGTTGTTTTTCTTTCTGCCTCTCCCCCCTTCTTTGAAGTTTTCAAGAAGGATAACAGCAACTTTTCAGGCAGTAGTGGAGCATAAAGCACGATATCGATCCGGTATTCGGATGTAAATCTTATAAAATATCATCAGAGACCACGTGAAATGATTGTTCATTAGTAGTTCATCATGCATCTTAAAGCAAGCAGTTTTGTTGTGCCCTCTGTTGAGAGTTGGTGATGTTTGTTTCTCTTCAATGCGGTTTTTCTTTCTACATTGCCCCTTCTTTTGAGTTTTCAAAGAAGAAAATAGCAACTTTGCAGGCAGTAGTGGAGCGCAAAGTACGATTATCATTGATGTAGAATCTTATAACATTTCATTAGAGACCACATGAAATCGTTTCTTAGTAGTTTATCAAGCATCTTAAAGCGAACTGCTTTCCTGTGCCTTCTATGGAGAGTTTGCACTGTCCATTTCTCTTCATATGTTGTTTTTCTTTCTGCCTCTCCCCTTCTTTTGAATTTTCAACGAAGATAATAGCAACTTTGCAGGCGGTAGATGATATTAGATTACGATATTATTCTTCTATTCGGATGCAAATCATATAAAATTCCATTTCGGACCACGAGAAACAATTGTTTTTTGGGTGGAGAAGACCACATTGGCCATCTGCACGGTTGTCATGCATCTTAAAGCAAACAGCTTTCCGTGCCTTCTGTTGCAAGTCTGCGCTTTTCCGTTTCTCTTCAAGCTGTTCTTCTTTCCACCTCTGAACCCCACTTTTCTTTTTGATTTTTCAAAGAAGATAATGGCAAAAAACTTGCCAGAACTTTGCAGGCAGAACTCAGCATCAGTAGTAAATTAACAGAGGAGAGAAGTTTGCACAATTGAGAGAGAGAGAGAGAGAGAGAGAGAGATGCGCTTATCTTTACCCCCATCACCTGCATGGCGAGTAGTATGAACTTTTTATCTTTACCCTCATCACCTGGCATCATGCCAATCTTGCTGTATCTCCAAGACATGGTGCAGAATACGTCCTTTCTACATCTGAATAGCTCACAGGGACAGATTGCTACTGTGTTCGACAGGATATGATGTTGCGGAAGACGGGGGGAGAGCAATTCCACGTGGATATCCTTTCCTGTGTAATTGTACGGTCGCTCTTGTAGCCCTTTGCAATTGGATACATATGGTTGCCGCCTCATTGGGCTGTAGTAGATTGTGCATTTCAAGGGTTCAGCGTTGTCCTGCCTCATATTTTCTTCTGCAATTTCATGTACAAACATGGATTACTTTGGTATTTCAGTTGGAAATGAAGTCTTCTCAAAATGTCTATTCCGCATTCAATCATATGGTGAAAATGGTATCCTGCAAAAGTTCCAATAACACAGATATAAACGTTGGTAAAAGCTCTGCGACAATATTAAAAGGTCTTTTCTTCATTCTAATAACTACAGCGATCAAACATATTAGTCATGGTAGCTGTCTATAGCACAGCAACTTTCAAAGATGCATTGCCAAACACGTACACATGTATTTCAATACATCACAGTGTAGCCACGTCAGTATGAAATACACCTTTCTATCTATATATGTAAAAGCCAAAACACCATTTTATCTCACTTTTTAAACTTCTCATTTTGGCGTTCATCTACATGTTATGTTAATACTGTAATACAATTTAGCTTTAAAGAGAGAAAAATGAAACATTGGCAAAAGAAAAAACCAGGATAAAATGGTGAAATTTGAGGAAGAAGTTAACTAGGCCTTTCCATTAAAAGTGCACTTACCTAAATTCCTTAACCGTCCTTAAAGTGGCAAATTGCCAATTTCTCTCATGTTCTTTTGCTCCAATTTGAATTTCTTTTTTGTAAAGTTGGCAAAGTGCTCACTTAAGATGTCTGCTTTTTAGATAACTTGAAACGAGCACCGTCCTACAACCTTCCGCTCCCTCCCTCTCCCCTATATATACATCGCCCCTCTTTCACAAACTTCTCGCGTTCTCCTTCTGTAATCTCTCTCTCTCTCTCTCTCTCTCTCTCTCTCTCTCTCTCTCTCTCATTCATTTCCTTCACCATCTGTTGAATCGGAGCTCGGAATGGCCACCTTCACTGCAACACCGGCTCGCACCTCGTTCGCTTTGAAGCCAGCACAGGTACGAAAATGGGCATCAGTCGGTTCAAGATTGCTCGACTTGTGTTTTCTTTACGACGGGTTTTGATGCTCGATCGCTGTGGCCGCTGGACATAGTTTTATGATCGATATTGGATGCGAGTGCCATACTCTTTGTTTTCCTCCAGTTTTAGATTTTCAAGGCACATTATCAGCTTGACATTAACTATTCCCGGACTAGATGAATCTGCTTTTGCTTTGGTGCTGGAGGCCTTTATGTCCATTGAGTTGTGGTAAATGCTGAGTTTTTCATGCATTCGAAACTGCATCGAAAAGATACAGCACTGCCAAATGAGCTTTTCAGATGCTTAGAACGAACTGCGGGAGATTAATAATGAGTTCAGGCCGGCAATACCTGGTTTTGGCTTCCTGCTACTGATCTAGTGGTCCAAAAACTCAGTAAATTCTCTGGGGGCAAACTACGTATTTTCTAACTTTTGAGTTTGTTGCATATTGCCAAATGGCGTTTCAATTTTTGCAATCTAGCCCCCGAAAGGTAGAAGTCCGTATCAATGTGTCGCCTTGTGTTGACTCTAGTGAAGTTTTGCTTGGAGCTGTGACCACGCGATAGCACGGGACTGATTACGAAAGGAAAATTCATCATATAAGTAAACAGATATGAAAAAGTAGAATATCAAATTCAAAAACATATTACATGTGAGAGCATGTAACCAAAGCTCCGGCAATAATTTGACCGGAATCAACACCAAATGCATATCAGTATTTAGTTCTCAAATATATCTTTGGGTAGTCTATAATTTTTTTTTTTTTCACATACATAAATGATAAATGTCCAATTAATCTTCCATAGCAAGTCCCGTTGTCAGATATGTGAAAAAAAAAATTTGCCCAAGTCAACGTTGGAGGGCACATGGCCTCCAAATTTCAAAAAGTCAGTTAACAAATTGCAAATATCGAAACGACAGGGATAATTTACCACTATCCCGAAAACTTGGGTGCAAAATGTAATTTTACCAAATGTTCTGTGCAATTTAGACAGAGAGCTTGGCTAACCCGGTTGAGGTTCTGCACTTTGAATGAGACCGCATCTCTGAAAACTAGTTCTTGACATTTTTAACAGGTACCTGTCTGCAAAATATCGAATGTCAGGTCCGTCTCCCTCCCTGTCGGCGGCAGAAGTTTCCCATCTCTGAAAGCACGGCGTTTCCAGGTTTCATGTGCGGTAAGTAGTCCACCATGTCAAGTCAACTATAACAACAAGCATAGCAAAGTGACTGCAAGTGACTTACGTATATCTGAAGTCTGGGTCATTATGTTTGTCCTGGGTCGAACGATCTTGCTGTGTGATTATAATTGTGTCGCTCGAAACATGCTGCTTCTGGGGAAAGGGGATGAGCAGGAGTTTGCTCATACCAGGTTCAAGCCTACTATCATTGTCTTGTTCATGGGGGGATGCTTGAATTGGTCTTGCCAATTTTGTAGCTGCTCGGAGCGAAGCCCATACGTAGGTTTTAAATTTGTGAATGACCAACTCGATATGTGAGCAGGCTAAAAAGGAGACGCTGGATAAAGTGTGCGAAATAGTAAGGAAGCAGCTAGCTTTGCCAGCAGATGCTGTTGTAAACGGAGAGTCGAAAATCGCTTACCTGGGAGCCGATTCTCTGGACACCGTAAGCCCTTCATCCACAAGTCTATTTCCTTCTTCTGCAGACTTTGACGAGCTTTCGCTAGATCCATGCGTTCTTAAGTGATGCAGGACGGTACTTCTGCAATATTGGAATTGATTTGCTTCTTTTTTTTTTTCTTTTTAAATCTGGTTCCGACGTTTACCTTTGTTGGATAAAATGGGATTGTGATGAGAACGCTGCTCTTCCTCATTTTAGGTGGAGATTGTGATGGCAATTGAGGAGAACTTTGATGTTACCGTGGAGGAAGACGGTGCTCAAAGGATCGCGTCTATCCAGGATGCTGCGGACCTGGTCGAAGAGCTGCTTAAGAAGAAGGGTGCTTAATGTCAGAAGAGACTGTGAGGAAGATGTTCTTTGTGCGTGCTTTTTTTTTTTTTTTTTTTTTATTTCTGCATTATCTTTGTGCTCGTTGATCCTGGAATTCCGAGTCTTCGATGTACTTGCATTTTACTTCAAAAGTCATTGTGCCCCATTTTCATTGAATAATGACAGCAAATCTCGATTGCTCTATTTATTTTGGGCTCTCCCGTTGGCTCTCTCACTCTCTCTCTCACCCATAAAGCACTGATACTTTCCGATAATTTTTCGTGTCGTGTTAAATATTCCAACATGTGTCCGATACTCTTTGGTATTTGATTAACACATGTTAAAAAATTTAACAGCTGATCAACTCTCTCGACACTCTTTGACACTCAAGTCTAGAATCTTGACATGCAAGTTTAAGATTTTGACAAGTAATTCTGACACGTACGGGATCAATTTTAAATTTTTTTACTAAATAAGGAATCAAAATGTAAATATGTAACCATCGCCTGCAGTGGCCAGTTGAATAAGGCTCCCATGATCCTTTGCGAGGAGGAAAGGAGTTCGAATCCCGCTGGCCGCTGATGTCGGGGTGGTAGATTCTCCGCTAGCATCACCCCAGGTTTACCTCATCGGTGCCATTTGTCACAGGGTTCCGGATCATAAAAAAAAAAAAAATATAAATATGTAAAAAAAAAGAAATAATAAATGGAGAAAGAAAAAAAAATCTAATATTCTCTTTTCTTCCAACTCTCACTTCCTATAAAATACAATTCACCCCCAAGTTTGGTTTTTTTCCTTCTCTTCCAAAGCACTCTAACACACAAGTACAGAATTTGGATTACTTATTATTTTTTTCTCCAAATTTTTATGGATTATTGAAATGAAATTGAATTTATCAAATTAAAATAACGAATGATATTAACAAATTGTAAATTACTATTTTTAGTGTAAATCCATTATATATTCTTTTTATTATTCATTTATTTGTGAATTTGAATCAAATTAATTTGATTAAAATAATCATAAAAATAATCATTTATCATATATATATATATATGTGTATTTAATATACAACATGTCCTAACATGTCAATTTTCTATTTTTCAAAAAACAACATATTAGCGCACTGTGCCGTGTCGCGTATCAGTGTCATGCTACTTAGCCTCCATCCTTCCCTCCCTCATAAATACTTAGTTTTGAATTTTGATGAATCAATGAACTATGGCAGCATCTTTGGCCCCATCATTAACTAGTTTTGTATTCTCGGGATCGCATTCTAAATACAGTTTGTCACGTTCCATTTTGATGGCGGGACTTCTGTTGTTAACAATGTGACAGGCTTGCTGAATATATTCAACTCAAAATTCGGGGGTGAATCTTGTTAAAAAATATTCTGACTGAACAAGACAATATGCAATATAAGTACATATAATGACAATACAAAGAAGAGCTGGAGTACATCGGAACATGCTCTGTCCTGGACTGGTTCTAGATTCAGAAACAGTCTGCTGCTGTTATTTGGGAACCCGAGTGATTTTCTGAATTCATGCGGGAAGGAAGAGATGTGTAGCTTCTTCAATGCTCTTCCAGAAAGCCGAGCAACCTTCCTAGATTTCACACAAAGGGGAATTAACAGAGATATAGATAATGAATAAGGTGACTACAACCTTCATGGATTTAACCACAATGAGGGAGCCGCCGCAATTCCGAGATCACCAGTGCAGCAGCACTGGCTAAAGAAGCGGCACCAGAATACTTTATCTCAGAAACAATGCCTTCAATCTTTGCAATCTCCGATGTGCACACTGACAAAATCATTCTGTGCAGCAAATATTGCCTGCAAGAGTAACCGAGAGAATGTAGCATTCGCAGTACCAGTAGAGAAGAAGCACCCTTTTGCCAAGACTCGAGAACCGCACTCACTTTTGAAAGATTAGTAAGAAAACTGGCAGCACCTTCCCTTGGGGCTGCCTTCAGTAATAGAACCATGCATTCAGAAGCAATATCAGCATTGTTTCTGTCACAAGACCCACTCAATTCCAGGAAAACACCAGCACTGCCACCAAAGTCGGTTATGTCTCTAACGGCACTCGCTCCCTCAGAAGGACTTTCATCAAGTAGGGTTGGCTCTTGTGTGTACATGTAACCTACCCTAGAACCCAGTGATCGTAAAAGTAAAGCTTTGCACAAGCCAAGCGTTGGTTCGAGAAAATCTTCCATATCCTTCACATGTACAAACTCCAGAAGGTTTCCAATCCTCCGAACTACTTTCAGTTGAGAAAGCAACTTGGGATCCATTTCTGGTGCCGATGCCAGAGCCACACACAGCTTGACATCATTCACATTTGCATTGGACAGATCACCAAGCAAAAATCTGAAGCAGTGACTGACAGTCTTTGGTTGGAGAATATTGGGAATTTTAATCAGGTTGAACTCTATGAGCATCAGGAGGAGCTTCTGTGCATACATCGGTATTGGGTCCTCATCCTCAATCAAGGTTGGGTAAAGAGGGAGAAATTGCATATTGGATATGGATTTCAAGTCTTCTAGCTTATGCTCTAACTCTGGGGGTTCATTTAGGAAAACAACCATCACATCAAACAGAATTTTAAGGGACAGAAATCTGGCATCACCATCCTTGTTACCCTTATACAAAACAGCCAGACTTGGCAGTATCCCACGGATGAATACATCAGAGCTTTCCAGAATCCAGGATGACTCCTCTGTGATACACTCAACAATTCGAAGAACAGTTAACTGGAAATCATCTCTTCCCTGAAATTTAAATACAAAATATGGTGTGCATAAGTGTCAGTAAATCAAAATCATTGAAGAATTTAACCACAAAAAAAAAAAAAAAGAAAAAAAAAAGGAAATGACATAGCTGAGCAGAGGAAAAAAGCTAACTTCTTCCCTTCCAAGGAGTGAAAGAATAGTTCGTACTTCTGTGTATAGAAAGTAAAATTCTGCCATATCTTGAGCTACACACGTAGAGTCTTGCCAGAAAGTCGTGCTATGAATGGACGTATAGACTATTTTCTTTGAAAGCCAGAGCAGCAAGCCTGGTTTATACACTGTTTTATTTTATCCAAATGTATTTCCCAATACCATAAAAATTTAAAATCAATTTCTAAGCTTAAAAAAATAAAAATAAAAAATAAAAAGCTGAGCAAAAGGGAAGGATCCACAGCTTTGGCCACTTACTTGAAATGGGCTCTCCATAAGTTTGATTATGTTCGCCAGCTGATGTCGAACCTGATGAGTTGCCACTTTGTGCTTAAAGCATGGGCTTCCAAGAAGATTAAGGATGACTGGAAACAGATGAATGTTTGTCTTTTGTGCAGCTCGACCAGTAAGGGGGGACATAGGACCATGACGCCTTCCCCCCATCATTAGTTGAATATCTGCCATAAGAGTTTCCAGCAAATTTGGTATGGTTGATACCACAACATGCACAGACGCATATAGGCACTGCTGAACAAAGCTGTCTTTCTCTTTTGTCAGCCTGTCTACTATGGAGATCAACCTCATGTTGGAAAAGAGCTGAAATAACCATCTCCTGTTGTTTTTACAAAGGAGAGCCACAAGGACGAGTGCTTTTCCCTTTATAACTTCACCTCCCTGCTCAATCAAAGAGATAAGACAGAGCACAAGGTTTTTGTCTTCTGCAACTGGAAGAAGGTGCCGACCACTATTCGTCAGCATATTGCTCCTGGTCATGGCCATGATCAGAAGATTTAAGCAGATCTGCTGTTCCCGTGGCCCACCCTTGACAAGGGCAGATGTCATATCCTTACAAGAAAGTTTCCCTATAACAGATTGAATGCTTGGAAGATTAAAACGAACTAAGCGAACAAGACAAGATCCTGCTGTGAGCCTCATGCTTTCTGGTTTCCCAGAAGCCTTATATATATAGCACAGGTTATTAATCACATCCTGGCTGGTGAATCGAGCTGCCCAGTACCCTCCCTGACTGCAAATATTTTCTATCGTCCTCAACGCATAAAGTTGGGTCATATCGTCCTCTCCTTTTCTAAGAATTGATGTCACGAGTGAAATTAAAGAATTTGGAACCTGGGCCAAAGGGAAATGTTTAACCGTTGGGGAAAGAAAATGGGAAATGGCAGTGTAGTGATGCATAAAGGACCAGTACTGTGGTCAAACTAAGGGATTCATTGATAACCACTACTTAAGATTTCAATTTGCAGGCAAAACTAAAGTCTAACAAGGATGGGCATAAAATGGCATGATGTCAAACATTACACAATATGGAGCACTAAAGATCTAATTTATTCACATCTAAGTAGGGGTTCAGAAGCTATTAACAGCTTAGAAATCAAGGCCATTACCCATCTAGCTCACCTGCCAGTTAGATGTGATTGTGGATCGGTTGTCCTTTGATGGAGATTCTGAAGGCATGTTCTCTTTTTGCTCATTCTGAGTGGATATGTAGAAAAGCAGCTCACCTAATGCAGCCATGGAAAACCTCCTCACTTTTTCCTGCCTGTCACCAAGGCTACCAGTAAGTGAACCCAAGATCCCAGAATTCGACAAATCATCTTCAATGAAAGTACAATGCCTTATTAATAGACCAATCAGCGAGGCAAGTTGAACTCGCAAGACAGAAGCTTTCGATTGCCGTAGCATTTTGATAAGCATTAGCATGATCGGCCCATTTGTCAAGACATTAGCTGCATCTGGATAACTGCTCAACATCTCCAGATACTTGATTACATTCTGCTTCTCCCCTGTGCCAGTACTTCCACTCAAAATCGATATGATTTTGTTGTTGAGTGCATCAAGCTGTCCTTTCGACATTTTTACAAAATCGGACGCTTGCAGTGCCTCAAATGGTAGAGAAGGAATTACCTCAGATGTTCTATCAGATTTTCTACTAGGCATTACGGGTCTCACTGAAAGATCAGATTGATGCCAAAATACTTGTGCTATATCGCTAGCTGATTTTGCAGAATCAGATTCATGAGCAGAACCCAAATTTTCTTTTGCCCTCTGTCCCTTGGGCAGAGGACTAACACTGGGTGGGGTAGCTGCAACTTGAGTGAGTTCTAAATAAGATTCTTGCTCCGATGTCTTTGATTCATCTGAAAGAGGCAAATCAGAAGCAGCTGCAGGCTCGACTTTTTCATCAATATCCATTTCTTCCACTTGTCCCTCATGATTCAGGTTTTCATTTGATGATCTGATGGCAGGAGAAGGTATATCAGAGCCATCCACTTCTTCTTGCGCATCCTCTTCTGCATTTTCATTAAAGTCAAGTTCCATGTCCGTGTTCTCAATTTTAACCTCAGAATCATTCTCAGCACCGCTAGGCAAAGGCCTGCGGTAGTTCTCTTTCTCATTTTCTTTCTGCAAGTTCAATTTTGCAATTCTAGAGAGCCTTAATAGATTCAAGGCCCTGGTACCACCGGAATTATCTTTGTGTTTCTCTTCACCGCCTTTGCCAGAAGTCTTTGCATGGTTTTTCCGGCCACTCAGAGGAGCCTTTACAGGTGTCTCATGAACTTTGGGCCCAATAATGGAGTTCTCATCCCGTCGCAAACCCACTTTAGCATCTTTTTCACGATGCCTTGGAGGTGTCTTATTATGGACAGATCTTTCACCATTGTATTCTGAGAGGCACGGTTTAGTGTGAAGTTCAATCATGCTATCAAAAGCAGGCTGAGGAGGTAAAGGCACAGAAGGACACTTTGCTCTCCAAAATGCATGTCCACAGAGCTCTGACCACTTTATTCTTTCTGCTGGATCTTTTATAAGGAGAGAGTTGATTAGATTGACAAAAGGACGACTTGGAGTCCCGGGTAGTGGAGGAGTCGGATCTGTGAGAATGGATCTCACAAGCTGAGTAAATTCTTGTCCCAGAAAGGGAGGCCTCCCTGTGTAGCACTCATATAGTACACAGCCAAGAGCCCAAAAATCTGAAGCATAAGAATGGACGCCTCCGTCTTCAAACAGCTCAGGAGCCATATAACATGGTGTTCCACGTTTTGCTTGCGGCAGCTTAATATATCAAGTTCAATTGAGGGGTTAGTGGAAGCACCAAAACCGTATCCTTTCCAGGAGTACGTGAAACAATGAACGTAAGAGTGCAAAACATACCGAAGCGGAAGGAGTTTTAGATATATCACTCAACTTTCTTGCCAGTCCAAAATCACATAGCTGCAGCATGCAAGAAAAAGCAAATTATTCCATGAAGACTGACAATATATAAATTGATAACGAATTAAATCATCAGAATACCTTTGTACGTCCATTTTCGTCCAAAAGGATGTTTGATGGCTTTAGATCGCAGTAAATGATTCCTTGAGAATGGATGTACCTGGTAAAAATGAAATAGAAAGAAGATGTCAGAATAGAGGACATCAAGGAAAACTTTATGGGAAGAAGACGTCAATCCTGGTGACCAATTCTTACTGCAATGCTTTGACAAGATCTGCAGCAAGATCATGAACTGAATCTTCAGGTAATCGACCATCCTGAAAAAGATTAAGAGCTTTTAGAGGCATGAAGGCCAAACGAGTTAAATAAGCTTCACACAGCGTGTCACACTTGCAGATCTTCAAAAAGAAACAAGTTTTAAGAAGTTGTAACTGAAAGCACATTATCTTGTTTCGTTCGTGGCTTCCTAGCAGCAAAAATATAACTTCTAGTCGCAACAACATTTAAAGTGTTCTCGAAATTACCATATTGAACATCTCAAAAATAACTGGGCAACACAAAAACACACTCGAAATAATCGACCAACGACAAGTCCAACTTGAAGAAATGCATCACATATCGAACTAGTTCCATCAACCAAATGGCTAACTCATGAAGAGAACAAAGGCCTTGCTCTCCATGGAAAAGCTAAATAATTAGTAACCACGCAGCGAATACCTGCCGCAATAAGGTGATGAGATCTCCCCCAACGCAGTACTCCAAGACTAACCAAAGGTGTGCCGAGGTTTCATACCTTGAACCAAACAGGAAAACCAACAGTTCGAGTAAGCAAATTTCCCAACGAAGAAAAACCGCGATGGGTTTCAGATCGAATCTCACGAGCAAAACTTACCAAGAATAGAACTTCAGGACGTTCGGGTGGTCGAGAGAATGAAGAATCCTAACCTGCACCCAAAGGAAAACCGAGGCGAGAACAGGGTTTCAAGCAAAGAAAGCAGCGAGCTAAAAGCTCCAATCGGCGCCGCTACATTCAGCAACATCCCCGCCGTAACCGACAGGATTTCGCAAAAGTCTATCCGACACTCTAATTCCCCAAACGCCCCCCCAGGCACCACAATTCCCCAAATCCAAGGCGCGTCGATCTCAGCAGGAACGCGAGAGGAAATGGAACCAGACCACTCACCTCCTGAAGGACCTTGCTCTTCTGGGACTTGTCGACGCTCTTGACGGCGAAGTACTCGATGGTCTTCTTCTTCCTCCCCTTGTAGACGGTCTGCGGTGAAGCGGCGGCGAGTCAGTGGAAGTGGATTCGGGGGAGCGAGGGAGGGAGGGAGGGAGGGAGAGGTTACCGAGTGCTTGCCGCGGCCGATGGCCTCGTAGATGTGGTAGTGGTTCATCGGGAGCGCCTAGGTCACGGCGGCGACGCGCGATGTAGCTCTGCAGATCTGCGTGGCACAGAGAGAGAGAGAGATGGTTGAGCTTTGCGAAGCTCGGGAGGGTTAGAGAGAGAGAGAGAGAGAGATGGTTGAGCTTTGCGAAGCTCAGGTGGGGTTAGAGAGAGAGAGAGAGAGAGAGAGAGAGTCTGTGGAAATGGGCGGGACGATGAAAGCAAATTGAAAAATTGGAAACCTGCCGGAGGAAGGAGAAGAAGAGCGTGTGGAGAGAGAGAGAAAGTAAATGGATATAAAAATATATATCGAATAAATTAAATATAAAATTCAAATAAGTAACTAAGTTCAAAATGAAATTTCACCCATTTACAACTATGGACGATAATTTTCTTCTTCTTCTTTTACTTTTTTAACTCGAACTCCTCTGGTTGTCATTGTCCATAATATGTTCCAATGATTTCATTCATTCGAAATAATCGATTGATGAAAAAGAATTTCATTATTGGTAATAATTTATTATTCATTCGAACTAATTGACGGAATTGATGAAAAGAATTTCATTATCAATGATAATTTAAATCCAAATATTTCATAATTGTTATTTATTCATTTATATAAGTGATACAATAATTTTTAAATATTTTTTTTTTACTTTTTTTCTCATCTTTTCTTTTAAAATATTCTTTTTTTTCTTTTTAGATTAAAATAAATTTGATATTGAAAACCGATTAATTATTTATACGAGTAATAAAAATATTAACTAATCAATTTTTATTATATTAAACCATAGTATAAACTATACTAATATTACAATATGTAATAAATAAAAATACTAAATTATAACATAAAATTAAATATGCATTCTATATACAACAAATATATACTAGGAAGAAATAAAAATAAAAATTATATTTTTTTAAGTTTTGTCCGTGGCCGTTTATTCTTTCGTTCACGTCCTTTAATTATGAATTGCTTGGTTTTGGATGCGATTTAATAAAATCTTTTAACTAAAAAGATTTAATGATTAAAAAAAGGCATGGAATATTTTAATGAAAGATGCGCACCTATTTCAACCTATGATTTCCTAGTATACAATATTGTATTTTTTTTAAAAAAAAAAATCGCTTTTGGATGATTAGCAAGTGGCAACTAGTCGTTGCCGTCGTTTGAAATTTCAAGAAGAATTCAAATTACCATATCGAATTGGTACAGCAATAAGCTGTTGTTACATAACTAAAAATTGCAAAAAGAGAGAGAGAGAGAGAGTACTTACCAAGATGATTTCAAATTCTGGAAAAAATAAAAAGTCATAAACTTCGACTAGAATAAGAAACATCTCTACATCCATAAAGACAATTTCCCATCTTCGTTACGCACCAGTTCGTACGCATCGTGACGTCTCCGTCCTTCGGACAACCGGACTGGAATCCGCCTCCGTCAAGATCCGATCCCTTCACGTCCAGAACGATGCACCCTCCGCTGCCGTTTCTCCTCGCAACGCACGAAAGCATCGGGACTTTTCGACGTCCCTCTCTTGCGCTTTCGGCCAGAGCGTGAGACGCTCGGATCACCAGACCAAACGCGAATTTGCGCCGCCGGTTCCATTCGAGATTCGGAAAACGACATGATATGCGCTCGGAGCTGTTCAGCGTCACGTCGAGGATATCGGCGCTGGCGAGATCCGGGCGCATCTCGTGTGCTCGGAAGCTGTTCGACCGAATGCCGCAGAGAGACTCGGTCTCTTGGAACGCGATGATCAGTGGGTACGCTCGACTGGGTCTCCACCAAGAAGCTCTCTTTCTGTTCCGGTCCATGAGGTTTGCCGGTGCCCGGCCTGATCACTTCACGTTAACCGCGACTCTGGCGGCATGCGCGGGATCGAATGATCTTGTTTATGGGACCAAAGTGCACGCTCTGGTCATTCTTCTGGGGTTCCCGTCTTACTTGCCGGTTAATAACTCACTCATAGACATGTATGGAAAATGCTTGTGCCCCGATGGTGCTAGCAAAGTTTTTGAAGAAATGAGCATTAGGAATGAAATAACATGGTGTTCTCTCTTGTTCGCACATGTCAATTGTGGCAATTTTAGTGTAGCCAACAACTTGTTCGTGCTGTTGCCCGTGCGGGTTCAAATTGCTTGGAATATAATGATTGCGGGCTGTGGTAGATGGGGCGACGTTGAATCGTGTTTTGGTTTGTTCAAAGATATGCAGGTGAGTGGGTGCCAGCCAGATCAGTGGACTTTAAGCTCTCTCATGAACACTTGTTCTGAATCAGCAAATTATTTTCACGGCCATATGGTGCATGCTTATATCATAAAAAGTGGCTGGGGCATTGCAGTGGAGTCCAAGAATTCGATCCTGAGCTTTTACTCTAAACTGTGCTGTCTTGAGGATGTTATGAAGTTGCTTGAGTCTTTTGGTACACTGACTGTGGTGTCTTTGAATGTCATCATCGATGCCCATATGAAGATAGGAGACACTGATAAAGCCTTTCTCGAGTTTCAGCGAGCGCCTGAGAAGAACATTGTTTCGTGGACATCGATGATTACTGGATACGCAAGAAATGGGCATGGAGAGCAAGCTCTCTATTTCTTTGTTGATATGATCAGGAATGGCCACAAACCGGATGACTTGGCATTTGGAGCTGTGCTCCATGCATGTTCTATCTCGGCAATGCTTGGTCATGGTGAAATGATCCATGGCTGCATAATTTCCTCTGGGTTTCCAGCTAATGCCTATGTGGGCAACGGTCTAGTTAATATGTATGCAAAATGTGGGCACATAGAAGCATCTAGTCATGCATTCAATGACATTGCTAACAAGGACATTGTCTCCTGGAATGCAATGCTGTTTGGATTCGGTTTGCACGGGCGGGCTAAGGAAGCTCTTCAGCTTTTTGAAGAAATGGTAGCATCAGGGGCAAAACCAGACAAGGTCACCTTCATAGGCATGTTAATGACTTGTAGTCACTCAGGACTCCTGGAGAAAGGCGGAAAGCTTTTCAAGTTGATGAACTTGGAATATGGGATTGCACATGAAATGGATCACGTGGCTTGTATGATTGATATGCTAGGCCGAGGTGGATATTTAGCAGAAGCAAGAGAGCTGATCGAGGAAACTCAGGGCACAATGACCATGTGGGACACTCTATTAGGAGCTTGCTCTGCTCATGTAGACACAGAAATTGGTACATACAGTGGGGAGGGCTTGAAGATGATGGATCCCCAGAACGAAATGAGCTACGTCATCTTGTCAAACTTGTACTGCGCGAGTGGAAGTGGAAAGAAGCAGAGATGGTCAGGCAGGCGATGAATTCTCAAGGGTTGAGGAAGACGCCCGGCTGCAGCTGGATTGAAGTGAGGAATGCTGTGACGGCTTTCGTTGCAGGGAACAATTTGCACCTGCTCATGGAAGATTTACATGAGCTGCTATGCTTTCTCCACTTTGAAACTAGAAGTTCCAGAATATTAGTTTCAGATTGAAGGGGATCGCACCTGTGTTTCTATTGGTAGCAACTCCTTTTCCCCCTAACTAAAACGGATGAGAGCTTGAATAGCAACACCTCAAGCATTGATGCATGAACTGCTCTTGGCACTGATAATGGCGTCGGTCATGGTCTTCAGTGACACCGGCAATGATTCAATGAATCCCGCAGAAATTCACTACTGGCCCTGGTTGAAGAAAGTTGAAAATGATCTGTCAAATTATGAATAAATAACATAATTACAATTTTTTGCAACTTACTTATGTGATCAATGGTGATACGTGGACATTTTATACACCTAAATAATTAATTTCGATTTTTCTGCACCTTCCGAGCAATGTTTTAAACATAAAGCGAACGAAACGGCAGCAGCCGAGCTGCTGCAGGTCTGGAGCTTTATAACTGTTTGGCTATTTAAAAACTGAATCGGCGTCGAGAAGAAGAAAATCATATCATATACAGTCTTAACTTGACTTCCTGGTCTAACCTTTTGCTTGTATCCTTTTAAAACTATAGAACTAACACATTGAAGAATGGAGGTGATCAATAGGTGAGCCCAAGTCAGATCGCCTTGTCAAGCATAACTTTTCGCCCAAAACATGTCCAACAACAAAATGTACCCAGCATTTTTACTGGGTTTGGTGTGTCACCCTTCATGATTAAATGCCGTGACTCGAGTTTGCTCAAAATGGCCTAGACAAAATGATTAGGTAGGTCTAGCTCAGACAAAGTCATAAGAATAAGGTTCTAAGCACTAATATAGAAAAGGAAAAATGACACAATGATCCCTTAACTTTGATTCAATTAGTAATGTCATCCCTGAACTTTTAATTTGTTCAATGTGGTCCCTGAAGTATTGATAAACATTCAATCTAATCCTTAAATTTTATGACAATATTTAATATTGTTCTTTCTTTAATTCAAATTTTCAATTTAATTCACTTTAAATGGAATGTTTTACTTTATAACTTCGAATAAGTTACCCTTAAACAATGGACAAAAAAAAAGTTACACATGGGTAAGACATTCATCTCAATTTAGGATGTAGTCATTCACGTCATCAAATAACAACAAATGTGTTGACTCTTCAATTTTTTTTTTCCTTTTCGAAAGTAGATCGATAAAAAGATATTGAGTCACTTTTTAAAAATCTAACACAAAACATAATAATTCAAATTATTGAATACTTACTAGTAGTTTATGGATCACATTACGCAGTGAGCCAAAATTTAGAGGCCATTTATGCCATTTTCCGATACAAAAACATTGAAACGAAGCTTGGTTCAAACTAAATTCCTCCCTACAAATGGGCAAACTTTGTGGGATTGAGTTTGAGTTTGGTTAGGCTAGATATTTGTGTTTTGCCAAACATCTTCAAAGAGCTTTAGTGCTCCAAACTAAATTCCTCCTACAAACGCGGCAAACTTTGTGGGATTGAGTTTGGTTAGGCTAGATATTTGTGTTTTGCGCAACATCTTCAAAGAGCTTTAGTGTTCCAAACTAAATTCCTCCCTACAAACGGGGCAAACTTTGTGGGATTGAGTTTGAGTTTGGTTAGGCTAGATATTTGTGTTTTGCCCAACATCTTCAAAGAGCTTTAGTGTTCCAAACTAAATTTCCTCGGGGCAAACTTTGTGGGATTGAGTTTGAGTTTGAGGCTAGATATTTGTGGGCAAACTTTGTGGGATTGAGTTTGCATTTGGTTAGGCTAGATATTTGTGTTTTGCCCAACATCTTCAAAGAGCTTTAGTGTTCCAAAGGCCCTTGAGCCAAAATTATGATACAACGCAATTTCGAGGGCTTTTGGTGTAAAGTGGAGCTTTGAAAATGTTCAAAGTTTTCAGTATTTTCAAAGTGCTATTTTAAAGGTCTAATGAATTTTGTCTTCCAAATTTGTCTCACTAATATTTTGTCATTCTTATTTTACCATGTTGCTTGGAGATGAGGGATGTCTGGTGTCGCCTCGCCTAAGGCCACACAACCTACACGTCCCGTTGCAAGGTATTGTCTCGATGACCCTTGGCCTAGGGTGAAGAGGAGATGGCAGAGGGGGCAACGATGGATGAGGGGAGGTTGGGATGGTGGGGCTCGTGAGGCCAAAGTGCCTTTCTAAAATGTAGTTTACATCGATCACCAAAATATGTTTTTATTGAATGGAAGTCCTTAGAGTCAAAATCCTTGCTCTAGATGCAAAGTCATTATTCCAAGGCTCTCCCAAACGCACTCGAGCCTCATAAGCTTTGCTCAGGTGCGCTCAATAAAGAGGTTTCCTCCAGAACAAACTTAAGAAATATCAGTGTCAAATGTTCGATACTTGAGCCAAAGTGATGATAATTGTTGACTGGCAATGTGTCAAGTGATTTTTTGAAAATGACAACATCTTATTAATTTAGTTATCCTTGCTACTTGTTAGGATTAGATGCACAAACCAATAAAAGTGAGAAAGAAAAATTGAGATACAAGATTTATCCCAATTCACATTAGGGCTACATTTAGCAAAGTATTCCATTAGGACCCGTTTGGTAACATTTTTGTTCCGGGGAACAAATTTTTAACAGAAATAGTTTTTTTTTTTTTTTTTCTATTCCAATGAACAATTTCTGAATATAAGAACGTGTTTGGTAATTGCTGAAAAAATTTCTACTCTAGAAATAGAAACTCGTTTGATAAACTTGTATAATTTTTTTTTTGTTTCTTTTAATTTTTTAATATTTTTATTATACTTTTCCTTTTTTTCTTTTTTCTCTTTGGCCGGCCATGGCAATGGCGAGACTCCGGCCAGCTAGTGATGGCGAGACTCTAGCAAGCTCGCGTGGGCCTCGCCTTGGCCTAACGAGATCGTCGCTAGCCAGGCGAGCCTCGCCTAGGTGGCGCAAGGTTGGCCTCTCCGGGGGCTGGCAATGCTTCGGCGAGGTTGCTGGCCCTCATATGGCTAGTTACCGGCGCCAGCCATGGCCAAGGCCGGTGATCGGCAAAAGGAAGAAGAAGAAGAAGAAAAGAAAGAGAAAAAAAAAATTTATGTTCCAAATTTATTCCCGAGAACAAAATTGTAAACAAAAGCATTTGTTTTTTTTTCCCCGGAAAAAAAGAACAAAAATTTGTGTTCCGAAAAACAGAAACATAAATAAACAAACACATCCTCAGCACCCCTACCTCTTTGTTACAACGATCAATTATAAGAGAAATAAATTCTATATAGGCAACATTATAGGCCCAAGCCCAAATTACCAATAAAATACGGGCTCAAATTATAAAAGTCCTCTAGCCACCAAGGCTCCCATACTTTCCTATTGATGGGGAGTATAAATCACACCCCAACACTACTATCACCGAATACAATTAGCAAAATGTTGTTTCTTGGACCAAATTTTTGAGTACTTTTCCATGAAATAAGTTGAATCTTGGGGCACTGTATTTCATGTCAAGTGGTCCTCTTCATTGAGAATCTAGTAGCATAATGTTTAGATGGATACCGGTGATGATATAACGTGATAATGTATGGGAAAACACTATATCTCGTATTCAGAAGATAAACCCTATATATTCTTGGTACGGATATATGCATCCAGTAATGTTCTTTCCCTGAATCTTCTTTTGTGTTGGTTTGTTTATATGATTTTATTCTTATCTTTTACTTCCGGCTCATGTCAGCAATTTCAACGTGCTAAATTCTTTTGTAATTGCTACATAATTATCTTGTTTTGAAGTTTGTTGTCACTTATATTTTTACGATCCAGCCATTTATTTATTACATTGAAAATTAAGGATTTGCTTTTAACCCCTAAATAAAGATATTAGAATTAAATTGCATAGCATATAGTTTTAGGGCATTTATTACACAATTTATATTTTCATTAATTGCATTGGATTGGTGGTGAATGGTTTTGAGCTTGTTATTCGACAAGTTGAGCCTGCAAAAGAAGCCAAAATTTGGCTAGCACTAGGGGGTTATGGTGGTCGAAAATTACACAGGGAGATGGGCCAAAGTGAATTTAATTCGATCTAATTTTAGATCATGGGAATTAATTAAAATAGGTTTGAGCTTAATTCAGCCCATTACATTGAAAGGTGGGCTATGAGATCAAGTTTAAACCTAGGTTTGCACTATATATAGGAACTTATGCCTTACAAATTAGAGGTCGGCAATTATATTCTCAGAGCATATAGAAACGCACGAGTGAGAAAAGAGAAGAGAAGAGAAAAGGGTCACAGTCGAGACCCTCCTTGCAGCCGTGACTCTTTGTCGACGCTAGATCCCTCACATCCGAGTCCTTTTGCTGCCCGCCGCTGCCGTTCCATCATCCACGGCCACTCGATGACGTTCGTGTCGCAGGCTTTATCCGGCGAAGTTCACCGCCGTGATCTTCGCTAGCTAATTCAGTACTCACCGTCCGCGTTTGGTTACCCCTTCTGGCCGCGTTTCTTTCGCATTGAGCCGAACTTCCAAGAATACGCTCAGGCCAGGTGTCGCACCAGATCAGCCAGCTTCTAGGCGACAACCTGCTGCACCTTCAACGTTGAACAAACAGTTTTGCCACCGCTCCAATTCAACCTTGCTAGGTCACCAATAGCCTTGATTTAGCCCTGCAATATCGCAAATTTTGACTCTATTTCCCTGCAGGTCTTCCAGCTGCTATCATTCACCTTCTGGCGTTATTTTTATGGAAAGTTCGATCAAAGTTGCTGCTAATTGAGCAGCCACTCTTCAGCGACGTCGGAAATAACGCAACTCAAAGCCGCTCCCAGTTGCACTGTAGCCACGGGACCTTGTCCAATACCGATGGTGTCTTCTTCCTGGCCGACGTCGAAGCACTTGCTGTTTTCTTGACCTTGCTGCCCAAGCCGTGACGCCAATGTGCTGCTCGTGATCCACCGCGAGACAACTCGTCATCCTTGCCCCCATTGATCATCGTGTGGTCGTGTCACACCGAGCCACGAACTTCCCCATTCACGGCGTACAAGCAGTCCAGGAGTCCTCCTTGGGTGTGAACCACCGCGCGACTGACACCCACCGCTGTTTGCCGTCATTCGTCACCATTGAACCGGTTGCGGTTCCAATCCGATTGCGTTCCGTTTGAATTTGGAAATAAAATCCTCAAATTAGGTAAGATGCACATCTCTAGTATATTTACAATATCTTACTACCTTATTTGGCTAATTCAATATATTCTGCAATTGCCTGACCACCATTCGATCTCTAACTAGGAGATGCAATGCTTGGGTACGAAAAATCTTCCATTCTATCTATAACCAATTGGATATGCTCATTGATTTACCTGTTTCTAAATTTAAACGAATAAGCCTTCCATCAATATCCATAACCACTTCTTACCAAAAAAATATCCATAACCACTAATCATCAGGTTATTTCGTGACTTTATTGATAAGATTGTAGATTACATTATTTAATTAAATATCTATCCATTATTTGATTGCTTGTTGAAAAAAAGAAAACTAAAAAAAAATTAAATTAGATTTGATTCTAGCTAGAATATTGCTTGTTTTAGGCTAGAGATTAGGTTATTTATTTATTTCAAATTTTAAAAATAAAAATACCAAAAACATTACTTTAGGATGTTGAGATTTCCTTTTCTCTAATTAAAATTGCATTTTTAATTATTAGGTGATTTTAATTTCGAATTTTAATTAAAAAGTAAAGAAACATAAAAAATATCATGTGTTTTATGGTCATCCCTTGCACATCATTTAGTCGTTGCATATTTAGGATCATTTAAACATGTGATATATTAGGATAATAACATTAATAATTGCCTATCATTATATTAGGTCACGTAAGTAACATCGCATGACATATAATTTGCATATTAGGTTACACATTGCATGTCATGCCAATATAGATACATTTTTGTACATCATTGCATTGCATTACACGTAAATTAGGTTTCATCAAACAAGAGAATATATAAGTCATATCTAGAACTATTGATATAAATTTTGTGCTAACATTATACATGCTTTCATTACTATAAGCTAAGTCTTACAATTTTATTATTATTTTATTGGGGGTTAAATTGATGGATCGCGTGCCACATGATCGCCTCACATGTTAAGGAGTAATAAAATAAACTCAAACTGCCTAATAAACATTTTTTTACATGAAAAGAATGGTATCAACATTAGAGAAATCTAGTGTGATTAAGTTCCCATACTCAAAATCTCTAGTTCATCTCTCATTATTTTAATTAAGTGTCTAATCGATCTACCATAAACTGATTAGTGATGATTCTTAATTAAAAAAGGAATCAAAAAATTATTTGTATATTAAGAACTTGAACCCAAGTCGCAAATTAGTATGTGATTGAAAAACCGAGTAGTTATTTGTACATTAAGAACTTGAACCCAAGTTGCAAATTAATTATGTGATTGGAAAACCGAGCAGAGTTTAAGTTTAGTAATCCATTAGTCAAACCCTAAGTAATGCATCTGAGGTTAGGTAGCGACAAGTTCCACATGCAATCTATGCTACCTTTATGTATAACTTGTAAATTGTGCTATCATGTAAATTGTTGTATGCGAATTGAGTGTGTGTTTCTTGTGTTCAAATGTGAGACTGAATAAGGCAAGGGTGTGGTCCAAAAAGAAAGATATGGAGGTCAAATATGGATTCTAGAGTTGTAAATTTGTAGCCATGTGAAAATAAAACTATCATATTTTAAATAGTGGATTCTCTATTGTATTAGAAGGATATGATGATATTAACTGAATATTAGATTTAGATGAGACAAACTCCACTATGGAATATATATTCATCTTTGGTAGAGATGCTATAATTTGAAAATTAGCCAAATAAAAATTGTTGAAGAAATGACAATCTTGCTAAACTAAAAGTCAACTTGGTTAAAGAAGATGATTTGATGATGTAATTACTAAGGTCATTTCCCAAACCAATAGTGGCCAATGTGAAAGAATGGATGGTAAACTCAATCTAAGGCTAAGTAGCTAATAAACTTCTTAGTAAATATTCCATTGTGAATAAAACCAACACTTTTGATGTTTGTGCATTGTGATTGCCAAGCGACAATAACCATTGTAGTGAAAAACTTTCAATGGGAAAAGTAAACACACCCGAATAAGGCATGACATGATAAAGCAATTGCTTAAAATGTCCATCAATTAAAAAAATGTTGATTTTGGCAAATTCTCAACTATACCTCAAGGGGAATGACACTTAGAGTTAGTTGAAGAAAATCAGCCATGATGATATCCTAACATATGTGATTGATGATCCCATGAATTTGGTTTATATGAGTAATAACAAGTCACAATCTAGTGATGTGCTTTTTAAACATTTCTGTCTCTTAAGGTGGGTATAGTGCAAGACTACAACGAAAAAGAGACTAAGCTAACCTCTAAATAAATTTCATAAGCATTATTGATTGTGTATTAATCTATAAAATACACTTGATGAAATCATCTACATAATATGAAGCAAGGGCTGTTCTTATGAAAATTATGGGCAATAATCTTTGGAGCACTTATGAATAAATCAAGTAGACATACAACTTATTAGCGCAAAATTGCATTGAACAACAAAATTTATAGAATGTAATATGATTGATGAAAATTATAATCAACAAAAGAATTCTTGATTCATAAAATTTTTCTATGTCTAGGTCATGACTTGACAATCACCACTTCTAATGCATCATTCTCCAATATCCCAACATTATTCTTTCAATTCTTTTCAAAACCTTTTGAGATATGTGAAGGATTGTTGTATATTTCAATAGTTTTGAAGTATTGAAAGCTATTGTTTTTGTAACGGCTTTTTACGACATCAATTTATAATGGCATTTGTCCACCATTAATCAATAATAGTTTTGTAACGTTTTATCAAGATTTAATAATGGTTTTATGACAGTATTGACCGCTATCAATTTGCAAATAATTTGCAACGTTTTTCAATTAAATACAAGAAATGATGATGAAAATGGCTCTCATTTTCTTTTACCTACAATTTGTTATATAAAAAATAACTGAAAAGTGATAAAGATATATATCAAAATAAGAATATTCTTATTTCTTTTTACATATCTTTCTTTTCTTTGCTAAATTATACACATAACATTGTCCCTCTTTTTGCAAGAGAAAATCTACTGTATCACACCAAAATTTCGTATTTCAATAGTGTTTGTATGCCTCGTACGTTTTGATCTTATTTTTTTCATCAAATTTTCATTGATTTCTTATTTTTCATATTATCCAATATTTTTTCAACAATCTTACGGAAAATTTCATCCCCCAACAAGTCAAGTCATGCGAGTTAGGCCTTAGAGGAACAACTTATCCACACCCATCCATTTTTCATTTCAAGTTTGCACAAGCTGTCATGTTAGACTCGTGATCAGTTCTACATGGCACCATCATTTGTTTATTCCTTTCAATCGAATATTCATGGGTCGAGTTTCGAAAGCTAGAAAAAGTACAGGGACCTAGCAGCAAATTCACGAGAATGTACATTGACCAAAAAGCCCCCCACCCTCAATTAAATTGAGGGTGCCACGTTCATTCCGAAGTGGCGAAACTGGAGGACTTTTGGGGAGAGAGAGTCCGAAAAAACTCCGGTCGCTTCTCTCTCCTTCTCCCCAAAACTCTTTCTTTCTTTCTCTCCTCCGTCTGATCCCGGAACACTGGAAGTTCGAATTTGGAAACCCGCCAATGGCGTAAGTTGCGCTCCCCATCTCTGAATTCGCTTTTACTTCAACTCGTCCTTCTCTGCAATCGTTCGATTGGCGTCCCGGAACTCGGCCCTGTCTACCTCGAATCGCTCTCGTTCCGTGTCTAGGGTTTTTGTTCCCGTCTTCCTCGTTTCTCGACTCCCGCGCGTGTCGGGTCCTGCGCGTCGCTTCCGGCTTTTGCCGTTTCCACGCGTGTCGTGACGTGTCGTGTGATGTCGGGTCGTGCTCGGCAGGTTGTGTTTCTGGCGTAGTTTTTGTAGGCGCCGGCTTTGGAAATGGCCGTGGGGTTGTGGTGGTCTTCTGAACTAGTGTTGGAAGTTGGATTCGAGTGTTGCTGTCGAGTGGAGGGATCGCGCGGCGGAGCAGTGAACTTCGAGGGAGTTCTCTATCTTTTTTTTTTTTGAGTGGGTGTTGACTCTGGGATTGGGCGCTGATTGGTGAACCCATTTGGGTGGTTTGCTTTTAGGTAGATGTAGAATTCGGCATGTTAGACTAAGTAGCAAGGGCCCCTTTTGGAGGTCACTGGAGGGATTGGACTTCGGTGTACTTTGGACCTTGCATTGTCCCGATTTGTGATGGCTTAGTTCGCATGTGATTATTGGTGCGCACATAAAAGCGAAAAAGAAGACTAGTTAGTAAAACTCTGTTTGCTGAATTATTTGTTTATGTGTGCCTATATGAATTTATCCTGGCATGTATGTTGTTAATTTTGTTTATGTTTGATAGCTTTTGTTTGATGTGGTTGAGGAGCTCATGATGCCAAGTTCTACTTTTTGTCCCCTGGAATCCATAGATAGTTTTTAGTTGGTTGAATGTCTAAATTGTGTAGTCCCCATCAGGTTGAGGATTTGACAAATGGGTTCACTATGGTTTGTTACAGGTTTTGCATTTTGATATCCGTCGCAAGGTTTTTGCCACGATGAGTTATTGAGCACTGCTGAGACATCAAAGGATATTCAGGTGAGAGTGTCTTGGATTCAGTACATTAAATGGACTGCAATAAGGAGGAGGCACTTCGCGCGAGGACCCTGGCTGAGAAGAAGTTACAGAGCAAGGATTTTCCAGGTGCTCGTAAAATTGCGCTGAAAGCTCAGCAACTGTACCCTGAACTGGAGAATATTGCCCAATTGCTCATGGTTTGTGATGTGCACTGTTCTGCTGAGAAGAAATTGTTTGGTGATGAGATGGACTGGTATGGAATCCTACAACTTGAACAGGCGGCCGATGAGGCCTCAATTAAGAAGCAGTACAGGAAGTTTGCTCTTTATCTTCATCCTGATAAAAACAAGTTTTCTGGGGCAGAAGCTGCTTTTAAGCTAATTGGGGAAGCTCAGAGAGTCCTTTTGGATCGGGAGAAACGGTCCATGCATGACATGAAGCGTCATGTTCCTGCACCTAGAGCATCGGCACGTGCTTCCTATAATAGGCAACCATCAGCACCTTACCGGCCTCCACAGAAGGCAAATTGGAGCCCGAATGTTGGATATCAAAACAGCACCGGTGACAATTTATCGGGCTTCAAAGCCCAGCAGCCACAACAACCAGCTCAGCCTGGTTTTTCTAATGAGCGGCGGACTTTTTGGACTGTCTGTCATTTTTGTTCTGTTAAGTATCAGTACTACATAGAACTCATCAATAAGCCGTTGCCTTGTTCAAATCCAAATTGTGGGAGGACATTTCTTGCATGCGAAATGAATATTGGTGGTGCGTTTCCAGCTTCTAGAACGTATACACCAACTGTCCAACATCAGAAAGTTTTCCCTACTCAGGGTGCATCTAAAGTGGAAGTAGGACGCAAAGGTACTTCTACCCCTGAGAATGGTAGGCCTGATGTCTTCAGGAAGACTGAAATTCGCCCTGAAAGGGTAAATAAGAAGAGACATAGAAGACAAGTAGTGGAATCTAGTGAAAGTTATGACAGTAGCAGCAGCAGTGAGTCTGATGCAGATTCAGTTATCGGTGAAGATGTAAACTTTCAGGGTGTCCAGGACTTTGGTCACTCGGGCAAACAGTCCATACGGAGATCAACTCGACAAAAACAGCAGGTTTCCTATAAAGAAAATTTGAGTGATGATGACGACACCAACCCTGCTAAAAGGTCTAAAGGGGGCAGCCCATCGTCTTCTACTGAAGAGGACTTTGAAAATGTGTTAGGAGGGGAGACATCTGACTTGGATGGAAAAGATGGCTTAGCTACTAACTTGAATGAAGATAAGGAAGGGGGAAAACACACAGAAAATGGGTGTTCAGGAGGGAACCCACTGAATGATGATTCCAAATCAGAATCCTGCATGAAAGACACGAAAGATCCAGATGTTTATAGTTATCCTGATCCAGACTTTAATGATTTTGACAAGGAGAGGACAGAAGGTTGCTTTGAGAGTGGCCAGGTGTGGGCTGTTTATGATACATTGGATGCCATGCCTAGATTTTATGCTCTGATAAGAAGAGTTTACCCAGGTGGCTTTAGACTGCGAATTACATGGTTAGAACCAGATCCAGATGATGAAAATGAGATCAATTGGAGGAAGGAGAGCTTGCCGGTTTCTTGTGGTAAGTTTAAACATGGAGAGAGTCAGAACACTAAAGATCGTCCCATGTTTTCTCACGTGGTCTTTTGTGAGAAAGGAAGTGATAAGCAAACATGTAAAATTTATCCCCAGAGTGGGGAAACTTGGGCCATTTTTAAGAACTGGGACATTAATTGGCATTCTGATCCTGACAATCCTAGGAAGTATGAGTTTGATATTGTTGAGATCTTGTCAGTATATGCCGAAGGTAGTGGCTTGTCTGTTGCCTATTTGGGCAAGGTGAAAGGCTTTGCTAGTCTTTTCTCTCGAAAAGCTAAAAATGGCATCTCCTCATTTCAGATTGGTCCGGATGAGTTATACAGGTTTTCTCACAGGGTTCCATCTTACAGAATGACTGGTGATGAAAGGGAAGGAGTTCCGAAAGGGTCTTTTGAACTGGACCCTGCTTCAATGCCTTCGAACTTGGAAGAGTTTGTTCCATCTGAAGATCCAGAAATGAGTACTAATGGTAGTCATTGTGAAGCTTTACATTCCTGTGTTCCTGAGGAAGTGAAAACTGAGATGGGATCTGAGGAAAATTCCGGTCAGTCTGATTTGAAGGAGGTGTGCACAGAACGCCAGAAGTGTAGCTCTGTGAAGCATAAAGAAAATTCCAGTGCTTCTGCTCCTTTACCCTCAGAAGTTTTTGAAGTTCCAGATCCAGAATTTCACAACTTTGATGATGCGAAATCACCGGAAAATTTCCGAGTTGGTCAAGTGTGGGCTTTGTACTCTGATGAAGAGGGCTTGCCCAAGTACTATGGCCGGATAATGACAGTCCTCTCTGAACCAGAATTTAAATTGCAGTTGAGATGGATTGCCGTCTTTTTACTTCCAGACAATGTCATTAAGTGGCAGGATGATCGCATGCCTATATCTTGTGGGAAATTTAGGCTTGAAAGGGGCCGACGACCTCAATTTTATACTTCCACTGCTTCGTTTTCGCACTGCGTAAAAGTGGAACTTGATGATGACAGAAAGACTGAAACATTCAACATCTTTCCTCGCAAAAATGAGGTGTGGGCATTGTACAAGAACTGGTGTCCTGAAATGAAGTTTTCCGAGTTAGGAAAATGTGAGTTTGAGGTGGTGGAGGTTATTGAGGAGAATGACTCGGGAATTAAAGTTGTGGCTTTAGAGCATGTAATGGGGTTCAACTCGGTTTTCAAGCCTCAAGCAAGAGGAGACTTGAGGGTTACAATAGAAATTCCCTGGGTAGAGCTGATGCGGTTTTCTCATCAAGTGCCTGCTTTTCAGTTGACGGAGGAAAGGAACGGAAGCCTAAGAGGCTTTTGGGAGATTGATACAGCTGCATTACCTTCGCGCTTTTTTAGCTTAAGCTGAAGTGGACCACAGAACCTCTGATACAACCCGCATCATAATTCTATTTGAATATCGCAGCTTGTGCATAAGTTGTCTTTCGAAGATGTATCTTGGCTTATTGGGTTACTTTTGGTGCCTGCACAGCTGCAAGCGGGGTGAATACGGTGGCTGATCATTTTGAGTTGTGCAGCTTCACTGTTTAGGCTGCAGGTTAGCTCACTGTGTCTTGAGTCTGTTGTCCTGGACTAACCCTACTGAAATTTCTCGGAGTAGTCTCTTTATCTTGTAGATAACTATAATATCCTTTCTATTTGGATGTAGAAATTCCATTTTGGTGGATCCTGTATGGATCCTAAACTCCTGCCGGGGTAAGAGATAGCAACATGTCGCAACTCAATTTTTTAGTTTAATGGTGTCATTTGGCCTCTCTCTCTCACTCTCAGCATCTTACCCACGAGGAAATTCTGTCAACTTGCCGTATTTTGGCATGAGTATACCGCTAGGATCATCCATTTTCTCTTATTGATAGTTGAAAAATCTGTACAGACAGGAAAAATTTCGACCCGAGTAGTTTTTGCTTTATTAACCGGAGTAACCCTTCGTCTCCACTGCTCTATCAACCTTTGGATAGGGGGAACAGCTTATTGATTTACCGAAAATCTATGAAACCTTCAATCTCTCAAAGTGGCAACAACTCAGCGGCTTTATCGTCAGCTAATACAATGGTAAGTGGCCACAGCAAAAGTATCTCCTTTTGCATCCTGATTCACCTGTCGGTCTGTTCATAAAGACCTGAAAAGTCTTGAATCATCGAAACTTTATAGGCCAAAATGTCAATGACATGATTGTCTTGAAGCATGTGGAGCGAAGTCACGTCCATTTACGCTCGAAATATATGGTGTCAGAACCAAGAAACTGCCAGACAATTTCATTTCGTTCTCTTGCATGAGAGGAGGGATAACAGAGAAATTAGACAACAAGAAGAATATAAAAGGGCAACAATGGATGACATGGTGGAAATTCTATCACATGATCAGTTCAATTGCACCTTTGATTCGTTAGATCACGCTGGCGACAGTAGAAATCACATGTGACCATGTACTCTTACTTTAGGATTTGTGCGTTTAACCTAGGCAAGCATCCGTTCATCAATCCCCAGTATTCTTCCATAAGCATAAAGGGTATATCGAGTCTTAAGAATTTCTTGCTCTTCCCACTAGACACGATACAATGAAATTACACAGGGGATGGGTAGGGTGACACCCACTTTGCCGGCAGAACATTGTACACTTGTCATGCTGGTCATACTTGCACTCATAAAACTCTTCAAGGCTGCCTATGTATAATCGCACCTTACATTCTTGTACTTTTTCTTCAAGTATTCCCGATGGCCTACTTTGAAGATGGTACATGCTCCTACAAAATAGCTTGTTCTATCTAAACTATAACCTCTTCACCTCAACATAACCTCAACAATGACGAGAGGGAAAAGAGCCATGGGTAATGCACATGCAGACATACTTAAAGGTAGGAAAGCAAGAGGAAACCGAGCGATTGTGACAAGTCATAATCTGGTTGTCTGTACACACTCGTCATGGCCATGGTGACAGCAACCACTCTGGCCGAAACCTCCCATCTTACTGCAGCAAGCAGGCAGGTGAGGAACCTTGACCAACTACCCACTGACACGTGCCCTTCCACAGCTTCAGTGAATCAGGTTTCGTCTCTACCATCGAAGTTTTTTCCACATATTGGCATGAGAGATATAACTACGCCAGACTGAGAATTCCTGCAGAAACAAAAACAGACAAAGTCCCACATCAAGCCTTTGAAATTGTTTCCTCTTTGTTCACCTCACTTAGTCAATGACAGAATTGTGATTTTATCAAATTCAAACAGTTCATGTCTTTATCTATTTTGAGAACGGTTCAAGGCAATCTAAAATTGTCACACCTGTGCAAGTTGATTCACACTGGGCTAGCGTTCCGGGGAACTTGAAGTCTCCAAGTGTAGATGTGAATGTATAACGAATTGAGGCTCATGGCTATCCCAAAACCCAAAACAGCCGCTAACAGTATAGAATAGACTGCCTTCAGATGAAGCTGCAATGAGCATAGAATACATCCTTTGAAGCAGGCAAAACAATAGCAAATTAAATTGTATGCTGAAAACTAATATATGGAGAGGAAAAAACTATTCACCATTTTGGGTATCTCGCGACAGGAAGTGAATCTATTTTCATTTACAAAGGACATCAAACACTTGGATAAAAATCCTTAAGAACCACAAGAAAACCGTGATGACTTTATAGCTTCGAATGATTATGCTTCATCAAGTTAATTGGGCTCATTCTTCATATTTGACATGTAATAGCTCATACCTTGTTTGAGTTAATAGCCTATAGTATTCTTCACTTGAAAAGAAGAAGAGCCTTGACATCTTTACAGTTAAGTGCTGCTGATTGTGAATTATGTACAGAAGTGAAATCATCATTCACATATACTCCAGTACTTACCAGAGAATAAAACATATGGACAGTGATGGCCACTAAAGCAAACTCGAGAGCTGCGTAAGTCCATATGTACTCCTTAATTGCTGCAAGATACAAGGCTTAGATCAAGACAATTCCAACAGAAAAAGATGAAGGGATTCTTTACAAAGTCATACCTAGGATGATCGCAAAGACGGATGCCAAGAGGCCCAATGTAAAAGAGAATGGTGCTGCTATGATAATTGCTTGAGATCTGAAGTCATGGATCTAGAGAAGAAAAGAAGAAATAGAATGAACATTCCTGTGCAAAATAACAAAGATAGGAAAATGATAATAGCAATTTTGGTTGGGATTGAAGGAGGAATGGGTTGAGGTTCCTCTTTCAAAAAGTGCAAAAGATAACTTTCATTGAGTGAAACAGATGGTAAAGAGTGCTTGGTTTCCCTTTTATCTCTACACAAACTAGAAAATTCTCCATCATAAATTTATGAAAAAGTGATTATAAAACTATATTACCCAGTAATAACAAATTGATAACTGCAATAACAAATCCAGGACTTTCAGTATGTATATCTTTTTTCATGGCAAAAAGACTTACCAGTAGTTGCTCAAGGAAGAAGAAGTAGCATATTGTGCTTATTAAAACAAGCACCACAAAATCTTGCCAGGCACTGCACAAATTGGGTAATACTTTAGTCTTAGAGTGCTTGACTAAGTTGTGCAAACTAGGGGATAATTTAATCTAAAAGCTCAGAGTTGCACCAGCAAGATGAGATGATAATACCGGTTAGAAAAATAAGACAATAAGTTTTAAGAAGTGTCATTGAATGCTAATCCAACCTCACTGTTTGTGAATGCAAGCTCTGTTGATTTTGTTCTTGTCCACTAGCGAGCTGAGCTGAGGTTGCTACTCGAAGCAAGGTCACAGGTAAATTCCGCACTTCTTGACCACAAACGTCACAGTTCTTGTTTCCTTTTGTGCTAAACCATTTAATTGCACAATCTTCATGTAAAAGTCTAAGGGCACCTTTGCAACTGCACTCCATCTTCAATGTATTTCCTTCCTGACATTCTTCAAAACAAATCCTGCACACTGCTTCCTCTTCAGGAATCTCTTCATCATCATCTTCCTCAGGAGCAGGAGTAATTTGATCTAATTTACCAAGAAATAGTGTTATACAGAGCCAACTCTGTCTAGAAATGACAAAAATAAAATACTATCGGTTAATTTTCATGAGTGCTCATGCTTTTAAGTTCACATACAAATATGGTATTGTCTGGCCCATGGCCCATTCATCACTGTACATTTAAGGAATCAATCATTACCTGAGACAAACATTAAATGACCCGGCAAGCTGATGGATTAAAATCCTGATTGTGAAAAGTTTTGAGTAGACATTATCTACCTATCATTAGTATGGGGGAAATACTATAAAATTCTTTCCAAGAAAATCTGATCGACCCTAAACTGGTGAAGTGAAGACTATAGTACGTAACCAGTTATGAAATTTTTAATATCCTTAGTTAAGTTACTTATGTCCACTTGGCTCTACTATAAATCTAAGAGCAGAAAGAGACTAAATACACTGCTATTTACCATCAGAAGAATCTGTCACTGGATGTTGCTTGCGCGCAGCAAAAGAAATGGATCTCACAATCACCATATTTCGTCCCGGTACCGACAGCGACCTAGATACAGTGGCATGAAGTGAACTTTTCTGCAAAAAGCATAATCAACCACATCAGCATCCATTCTAATTAGCTAGAACTTATCAAAATAACCCAATATCTCAGCACTGTCAATTCTTGTCGAAACAAGTAAAAAAAAATGCCACTCAGCATCAATAGCCCAATTGTCGTTAAGATCCATATAAGACAAGCTTAAATCACAGAAGTACTCAAGGACTCTAAAAACAATGTTTCAAGACATATGAGATGCTGAAAATGCAGCAGAATCAGAGACTAATACCTTAAAAAACTTAATTAAGGATAAGGATGCAGGGGACTCACTTGTGATTTATGCCTTTCACCGGGCATCCTTGCTGAAGCAGGTGTTGTGACAGCAGGGGACAGGTTGGATGTAGGCGTAACGGGAAGAGAGGTACATCTATTCCAACGCAACCCCGACATGAAATTGGAAACTGAAGGACTTTCAGGAGGCGCCTTAGGGTCCGAACTGAGGAGGCAGCTTTTCTCGCCATCAGGTGGGAGAACCTTCTTCTTGAAACTCAAAGCTCGCAAGAATCCTCCAGAGGACAAGCTACCTTTGCTGGAACCATGCGACTGGAGAAAACCCTTACCGCTAGAGCTGCTACCAAAATGCTTAGGAGGAATCTGAACAGAAAGATTACTGCGCTGTCCACCAGGTGCAGGACCTAAAGCCTCCTCTGAGCTACTCATGGTTTTATCATCAAGCTGCATGTCACAGAAATGCCATGATTTTGCTTCATGCCTTTCAACTCTAATATTTCAACAGTGAATTTGTGTCCATCCTTTCTTTGGACGTACACATGAGGTCAAACAATGTAAATCTAGCATTGAGTTTTCTCTCATTTTTAAGTTTGTTTTGTTATGGCGCAAATTCTGAAAACCAATCAAATGTTCAACGAGGTAAAGCTCTCATCTTTTGGAGGCAGTTGTATAATTTCTAAAATAATCACAGTTCCTGCTAATCTTCCCACTATCTGCAAACTTCTCAAAGCCTCCGAATGGGCGCCAAATCATATCCTGTCACCGTCACCGCGTCGATCATCAGTTCCAAACGAAAGTAGCTCGAATTCCAGAAAGCACGTCGCAATGCACTAAGTCGCGTTCGACTCAAATTTAATCGCACTCGTGTCATCCCGCATCGGGGTTCCTCTATTTTCTTTCTTTCTTTCTTTTTCGATAGTTCTCCATACCTCTCTCACTCAAGCCTAACCAAGATCTCAAACCACAGCTCAGGCAAAATTCTCCCGGGGGGCGAGAGCACCGGAAGCGGAAGACGGAGCAGGGGGCACAACCTCTCGAGCCAAAAGAGCTCAGATTGCACGGAACCAGCTGAAATCAGAGCAGCAACCGGAAAACGGAAACGAAACGTCTAAACGCCGACGACCCATCTCTTCCGATGCCGGCAGAATCCGACCCATCTCAAGAACGAAACTCGATCTCACCCGCGAACCCACAAACAGCGAGACTCGCGTACACAAAAAGCAAGAACTCGCAACGCCCACAGAGAGAGAGAGAGAGAGAGAGAGAGAGAGAGAGGACCTGAGAAGGAATCTCAGCAGGCGTTGTAGAAGGCGGAGGATGAGCTTGAGCCGCTTGCATGATCAATCCAACGAGTAAAGCAGTAGCAGCAGCAGCAGGAGGAGAGAGAGAGAGAGAGAGGGAGAGAGAAAGAGAGAGAGAGTGGAAACCAGTTTGCTGGATTTTCGGATGGAACCCAGTTTTTATTCTAACGCCATCTCGTCCGATTTTCCTTTATTTATTTCATTTGCCCTTCGATTTCCATATCTTGTCCGGCGAAGTGGTTGAGAATACGAGGAAGACCAAAGACAGTGAGAGAGAAGTTTGTCCGAGGGTCCCTGTCACGTTGCGTCCCCATGCCGCAATCGCGTCTCCCCCTTTTTTCTCCGGTCGAGTTGCCGTCCTCCGGCGATGCCCGACAGACCCATGCTGGGCACGGTCGGCCGGCGAAAGACCACCTGACGATCGTCATCGCGAAAAAGGACACGCGCACCCCGCCGGCGGATTGGTCTTTTTTTTTTTCCAGCACCCGTTGAAACGGCGACGATGCGGGGTCTTGGTCGTAATTGCCAGGAAAGAGTGCGAAATGGGTCGCGAGGGGGATCAAAGGTCTTGGTCGTCGCGTACTATAATAGCGCCCCACCCCTCGTTCTATTCTCATCTCATCTCATCATGTCGCATCAACACCGCCGAAGAAAAAGATGGAGGGCGTTTTACCCCCGCAACGAAGCTAACCCTTTGCCAAACGCGCCACGTGCCCGCGTCTCTCTGACTCTCGGTGACCTGACCGTGGATGTCGGTTCGGGTTGGAAAGTCCATCGCGTTCCGAAAATTTATGAGATTTTTATATTTGGGTCGTGCTGCGAATTCTGTGGAGTTTTTCACACTGTGATTTGGAGAGTTTATTGCGCTCCCCGCGGATTGAACCTGTACGGTAATTGTGCCTGTTTTTCTCCTGCAAGCCCATCGTCTTCGTTGATGGACCGAAATTTTGCCAAAAACTCACCCGATCAAACATTTATCTTAGAATTCTGACAAAAAAAAAAAAAAAAAACATTTATCTTAGAACCTTAGGAAGATGAGAGTTCAAATTCTTACTTTCTTAGAGGCGATTGAGGGTGGGGACAATTTAATTTTAAGTGTAGATTTCGACTCTCAAATCTTGCAAAAAGATAGGAAAAAAGTTTAAGAATGAATGTTATGTAAGAGTTTTTCTAATTGTGGACTACATTAATTGATATTGTAATTTTACCGTTTAACGTTTATCGTTTTACGGGGGTTTGGTCTGGGTGAGATAGAAGGTTTCTTAATTAGTCTAATATGGGGGCATTTAGTGTGGGCCGAGTTGAGCTGGCCAGTAATGAGAGGGACCACGGAAACTACTATAAATAGTCTTCAATCCTCCTCTAACCCTAATTCTCGTATCCTCACCTAAGGGCGTTTTCCTAACGCTACACGTGAGGGGGTCGCCTCATTGAGCCGGTGATACGGAGGGCGATAGAGGAGAAGGACTGCGCGTGGAACATTGTGTTTCCGTTTCCGCTTCAAGCACAGTGGATCCCCTTGATGAGTGGGTAATCCCTTTTTCGCTTCCGCTTCAAAGAACAGTGGATCCCCTTGATGAGTGGGTAATCCCTTTTTCGCTTCCGCTTTATATTTGATGGATTCCAAAACAGGTGCGTTAATCTTTCTACTCAATTATGCTTGTTCTTGTTCTTGTTATGGAGATCTTGGGGTTACGTAATTTGCGTCTAACATGTGGTATCAGAGCAACCATAACCCTAGAACTTGAACACGTAAAGGTTTTGCCCTAATTTGTACGGATTAGCCCTAATTCGCACGGATCTTGCCCTAATTTGTGATTTTCGAGATTTTTTATTCAATAAAAATAAAATTAAATCACAAATTCGGACTGGACTCGACGAGACGAGCAAGACGGTCGGCGGCGCGTCGCCGGGAGGCCGCACGCGCCCCACGCGCCGCCACGCGCCGCCCGGGCGTCGAACGCGCGCCGCGCGTGAGCTCCACGCGCCGCGCACTTAGGCGGCGCGTGAGGGCGCGTGGAGCGTCGGATCGGCGCGTGGCTGGCGGCGTTGGATTCGTATGGCCGTCCTCTACGTCATGGTGTATTTATTTTACATATTTGATAATTTTATGGATGTGAAAATACATACGGAACCCTAAATACGTGTATTTTTAGTGTATTTTTGCGTATTTTTCTTATATTTTCTGTGAAAATTGGAAATATAAGTGTTGGGTTACAGGTATGTTATCACATAAACATCATAATGGTGTGATTCATCAGTTAAAATCAAACTTTATTGTGAACTGAAGCTGGCTTAATGAGATACAATCAATATGGAATAGTAATTGAGTATGTATTCAACCGATGAGAAACAAGTAAAGGTTATGAAACTTTTGTTGCTCATGCATACTCCTTGACACGCGATAATCTTTGAATGATGGATGTCTTAAGAACTCGTGACTAAACTAATTGTACTTGATTGACATATCTCCGTATGTAGGTAATGCATGTCGATTAAGTTCCGCATATTGTAATACATGAACTTATCCGGTCACTTGTTAATATCTATCAAATTGAATATTTTTATGGTTAAGGAGTATGGCAATATTTATGCAGAGCAATAGTATCTACTTTTGTTATAGTTTAGATATTTAGTTCGTGGTTTGACTCAATTTATAGGCCATTGATTGAAGTAATGATATTTGTTACTTAAATTGATTAATAAATCAGTTGTTGGCCTTGGAGTCATGTTTTGCCTTATGAAACTTATGAACAATAGTTGATCAGCTGTTAAGCTTGTCGATATGGTGTACCCTGTATTGCTATTGATGTTAATTTGTGAGAGATATTTTAGATCAGCATTCTTTTATGTTGTTACGGTAATATGTAATTGGGGTGCATTTGAGATGTTTTATTCTCTGTTATGGGAAGTTTCTTGTGTTCTTGTGATCAATGATCTCATTGGAATCATGTCTTTTCAGATTTTTTGTATATATATTTATATATATGTATGATTAATTTTTATTAATGGATAAAGCAATGTAATTAGCATGATATGTGATTTTAGTGATAACATGCCCCTATCACTAAAGTTAAAATCACATGTATATGGTGTATGTGATGAGTAAAGTTTATATCCCTGGTATGAGAGAATTTCAATGATTCAATTGAGTTGTGACCGCCAAAGTGGCACGCTTGATTGGGTTTGAGAAATTTCGGTCTCGTATATTTGATTGGGATGTCTCCCTGGTCTAATGCGTAGTCATACTCCCAAAGGAAGTGATTGTGTATTAGTTCATGGAGGGATATATGATAGTGTGGTGGAGGAGTGACCAATCCTAATGGTTCATATGCCCAAAGGTGATGAATTCACGAAGATTGGAATATATTCTCATAACCCTTATCATGTGGGGAGTGTACAATTGCATATTATGTATTCCGCCCAAAGGTGATTATATGATTATGCGTGTAACTCTCTGGATGTGTACTTGTACGTCAAGTTACACGGTACTCACATGATGCTAATTATATACATTGCTTATTTTTCAGTCACCTTTTCCGTAAATGATAATTCCGTCATCATTGAGGTTTTTTACCGCTTCAAATTTTAAGTTGTGGACATATGATTTGTTGCTTGAGAAAAGAGCAATTGAATTTGCTTATTGTCCATGAAGCGTTCCACTGGAACACTTGAAAAGAGGTTTGCCCGCGGACCGCACCGCTATAAGATGAAGGAAGCCTTAGTTGCTTGAAATTATGTCTTGTTTGATATTGAAATTAGGACACATCTGCAAAAATTGTGTTTAAGTCCTAATGACATATACATCTCGTATATGATTTAAAAGTTGTCGGGTTTAACAAAGTAGCAATGAGTATTTTGGCAAGTATGACAATGCGAAATAGCTTAAAGGGTCATTTGTCAAATACTTGGTAGATTAGGGGGTGGTAACTTAATTACTATGCTTGAAAATCCCGACAAAAGATTCACTTGAAATTATTTTGTATCTTACCTAGATTGTTCAAAAGGGTATTTGATTTTAAGACTCTAAAGAAGATACAAGAATTATGGAATCACATACTCTAAAGTTTCTAAATATTGACGTAATTGTAGAGGATAGCGCCGGACTATTAAAGATAATAGTATGATGGAAGATCACCGTGTCTTTGTCTTTACCTATACGAGATAATTATGGAATCTCTGTACCATAGATTAAACTTGTTGAGGTTCAAGGTACTATTCTTGATATAGTTTATAATGAAATTTCTTAAACCTCTCAAGTGTAGAATGAAGTGGTTGTAGCTTTATTAAGGAGATTTGTTAAGGAAAGACGATCAGTTATACCATCAGACTATATAGTCTATTTGTGAGAGCATGATTATAATATCCACTACATGGTTGATTTAGCAACATAAATAAATGTTATTTCTTATCTTCAATCAAGTATGTAATTAGATGCCATAAAAGGCGATATACAATCTATGAAACATGTTTGGAAACTTACTGACTTATCTAAAGATCACAAGTTTATTAGTTGCAAATTGGTGTACAAAATTAAAAGAATTTCAAAGAAAGATTGGTGTACAAAATTAAAAGAATTTCAAAGAAAGATTGTGGAATTTAAAGCCAAATTAGTAACTAAAGTTTTAACTCGAAAGATGGGTGGATTGTTTATGGTAAAGAAATAATTATTTCTTTAAATATTCTTTTCAGTGAACGTGGCATTAATAATTTACTTTGATATAAAGTTACGCAAAATAGATACAAAATCTATATTGTGCAACCGGATGATTTTGCAGCAGATTTAAATAAACTTGTGTGTAGACTAAAAGTTCTAATTCATGGTCTTAAGCAAGTTTCCGGACAATATTATTAAAGTTTCATAGTGTTATTATTTTGTTCAATTGGGAACAAAGTAATTCAATATCTTTTGCAAGGTCGGTGGGAGGAAATTTATTTTTCTCATACTTTATGTACATGATGTTTTGCTTACAAGTTGTGACCTTGAGACATCTTTTATCCTTTGTACTAAGGTCGTAAGGATTATTTTGCCATATTATATTAGATTTTCTCGGAGGGCATTTGCTGATTGTATATTGGAAATATTCAATATACATTATTGCAAGCCAGAATTGCTCCTGTTGTTAAGGGTGATGGACTAAATCTATCACATTGTCCTTATTTAGATATTGAAAAATCTAATTAAATGGTGTACCTTGTGTCGTGCACTTAAAAGTATAATGTATGCTCGAATTTGCACTAGACTAAATGTTGTTTTTGTGACGGACTTCTAGGCGGATATCGGTCAAATTCGGGACATGATCACCTGGGTTGCTGTCAAGAAGGTTTTAAGATACTTAAAGAAGACAAGAGATTATATGCTAATTTATAGCTATGTTCAATTCTTGCAGTTAGTAGAGTATGTAGATGTAAACTTTGTTGGCTGTTCTGATGACATGCAATCAATAACGGAATACAGATTTATGTTAGTAGGAAGTGCAGTAAATAAAGTTCTATGTCATCTTCTACTATGTAGCGGTGTTAGTAACATTCTTTTAGGCTGTTACTTGGGCTTTTAGGCTCCAGAACCTCATGAAGGAGTTGATCGTTTTAACTTTATGGATAGATCCATACGATTGTATTGAGATAACAAATTTGCAGTATTATTTATTTACTACAGAGGTCTCAAGGGGTCTAAATATATGATGGTCAAATATTTTTTATCATAAAGAAATGGTACGAAAAGGTGACTTATAATATAACATATTTTCACGGATGTTGTGATTGCGGATCCACTAATTAAAAACCTACGTCCATGTGTATTTGAGTGACATGTCATTAAGCATGGGCCTAGGAGTATCTTCGGATCTTTTGTTGTTTAGTGGGAGCTATTTTGGCTATTTTTTACTCGATAAAGGTTTTATCTCGTGTTCGTTACACTTTGTAACGATTTGATATGTATCAACTTTTGCATTCAATAAAATATTTTGAATGTGTTGTTATTATGTTGAATACATATTGATAAAGTCTCAAGGGATTGTATAAACCTTGAGTGAAGGCTAGGGCATCCGGGCATCCGGTTATTAGCCTTGTGCATATGTCTTGTGATACATAAAGAAAGGTTAACCATAAGGACAAGACATATGTGGGTTCATTGAAACCATAAAGCATTCTCTAGTGGCATAGGTTTTTATGACACCTAAGGTAAGAGAATGGTGACGACAAATGGGATCTCTCATGAGAGATGTTATCCATTTGACACACTACCATATTGAATCCATATTAATAAAGTCGAGAGCACTCGTGACCATGGAAGGCTCGTGTGTATACATGCGATTCTACCGCCATGATTCGGTGTTTAAGACTTTATGGGATAGGATTGACTATTAAGAATTATCTCTAGACCAATGTGCGCACATAAGGTACGATTTCAATTAATATAGTCCAAGTGGGAGAATGTAAGAGTTTTTCTAATTGTGGACTACATTAATTGATATTGTAATTTTACCGTTTAACGTTTATCGTTTTACGGGGTTTGGTCTAAGGTGAGATAGAAGGTTTTTAATTAGTCCTAATATAAATTGGCCCAGTAGTGTGGGCGAGTTGAGCTCGGCCCGTAATGAGAGTGGACCGGGCTGGAAACTCATAAATAGTCTCAAGTCTCTCCTCTAACCCTAATTCTCACATGTATCCTCACCTAAGGGCGTTTCCTAACGCTACACGTGAGGGGGTCGCCTCATTGAGCCGGTGATACGGAGGGCAATAGAGGAGAAGGACTTGCGCGTGGAACATTGTGTTTCGTTTCCGCAAGAACAGTGGATCCCCTTGATGAGTGGGTAATCCCTTTCACGCTTCCGCTTCAAGCCAACAAGTGGATCCCCCTGATGAGTGGGTAATCCCTTTTCGCTTCCGCTTTATATTTGATGGATTCCAAAACAGGTGCGTTAATCTTTCTACTCAATTATGCTTGTTCTTGTTCTTGTTATGGAGATCTTGGGGTTACGTAATTTGCGTCTAACATGTTAAAGTAAAAATATAGTAAAATAGACAAAAAAAAAAATCTATTTTAAAACTTTAACGTGTAAACGTCTATTGCCCTTCTTTGTGAAAATCAAAAGCTTGATCGCAAGAGAGTGTGTCGAGTGGAGTTTGTGATCGCCTTGATATCACGGATTTTATGTGAGGTTCGAAAATCTAGCAGTTGAGATTTATTGAGTTCATGGATATATCTAAAATTTATACTATCCATATTTGTGCCAAAATCCTACTAGGTCTAAAACATAGAATTGAATTCAGATTTTATAATTGGTCTTACTACCATCCTTGTGCAAAAAGTTAAATGCTAGTGAAATATGTAAGCTGATTGATGGGTTACAACTTAGACATCACCTATATTAATAATAGTCTATTTACTTTGCATGTGAGCGATATTCACAATTTATAACCAATTAGAGGAAAATATAGCACTTAAACTATTTTTTTTTTTTGGTTGGATTGTAATGGGAGTGTATAGTGTAATTCTTTTTAATTCTAATTAGATGAGACCGTTATTTCTTTTTTATGTTTTTAATATGAATTTAATTTTGCAAGTTATTTAGAGATTTAGGTGGCTTTGTCTATTTTGTTTACTACATGATGATGTCTAATATATCACCATGATCCATGACAGGAGGAAAAATATAGTATTACCCATTGTTATAGTTTATACATTTGAGCAAATATTTTAATCGAGCATGATATTTTCAATTAAAGTGTCTTTTATCTTAAAAAAAAAATTATTCCTTTAATCAAATCTTGCAACAATATAGCTTCTTCATATGTTTTATCCAAAGATTTTTCTATTTCCAAGTTTTTTTTTAGGTTGGAAACGGAAATATTTCATTTACTAAGCAAAGATGAGAGCCTCGTTAAATGGGCATCATTACATAAAAGCTCCAACAGAGTTTGAAGAAGGGACAAGACTCAATTTAAAGATAAGTAATTTTTTTTTATGGGCTTTAGCTATCCAATTTACAATAAAGTTGGCATCTCTAAAGCAATGTACGATCTAAATATTCGAGAAGGCCCTTATTCTGTCATTACACTTGCAAACAAGTGGTTGAGTCTCTTGACTCAACTGTTCTAAACTGTCTATAGCTTTGACTAATTGCAAGCTGTTTCCAAGTATTTGAAGAGAGTAAAAGGAAAAAAAAAAAATCATAGAATAAATGTTATCAAACGGACAAAAATGTTTTTAAAAACCTTCAATGAAAGCTTCATGATGACGAGCTTCTCTCCTTTAACCTCTCGATGTATTCTTTCCTTTTTTTCTTTTTCGATGTTTTTTTCCCTCATCTCATTTAAAAATTAAATTTCATAATTTAAAGCAACATCTTCACTTATCTACTTCAATTAATTATCACACCGCGTCAATGGTAAAAGCAATCCACTGGACAAATCACCAATTACGCAAATTATGAAAACTTAAGAGTACTTAATCGACACAAATAAACTGTTCGTGGGGCCAATTTGAAAATCTACAGAAATCTAGAGGACCGAAAATCAGAATTCAGAAAGTTCTCAAAAAGTTATATAAGTAGATCTTCCCGTTCGGCTCGTTTCCCCCGCCCGCCTCCTCTGCAACCTCAAACTTCATCTCTCTCTGTCTCTCTCTCTCTCTACAAGAAACCCAGAAAAACCCACGAAAGCTCTCTCCTGGAAACCCAAGAATCCTGCAAATCGTCGAAGAAATTTCGCGAAATCCATCGGAAATGGGTGAGCGCCGGCGAACGGAGATCGCCGAGATCGCCGACCCGGCCGCGCGGCTCGTGACTTACTCGAAGAGGCGCAAGGGCCTCTTCAAGAAGGCCTCCGAGCTCTGCCGCCTCTGCGGCGCTCGTGCCGCCGTCATCGTCTTCTCCCCCGCCGGCAAGCCCTATTCTTTCTTCAGCGACCCCTCCGTGGAAGATGACGTAATTGCCGACCACGTCGACGCGGTGCCGCCGATGGGTTTGACCGAGTGGGCGGATTGGATTGAGAAGGAGTGGGATTCTTGCGCGACGGAGGAGGACGTGGAGTCCCTGATCGCGAAGTGCGACGCCGTTCGTGATCTTGTGGGCGAGAAGTTGGAAGATCTGGAGAAGGGTTCGTCCGTCGTGATCGGTTCTGGTGGCGATTCTGGAGACGGGTTCGGTTGTGATTCTGAAAATTCGGCGACGGCGACGGCGACGGCGACGGCGACCCTTTCGTGACTTCGCCGGAGAAGTCGGCCGCTGGCGGTGGAGGTTTGGAGTGGACTCCACCCCCACCTGCTCCCATCTTGAGGGGCGTGGATGTAATCCGGACAACTTCCCTAGTGTGTCCAGGGACTGCGTCGGTGACGGCCACCATGACAGTTTCTCAACTATACAGGAGAACTCGGCCATGGGGGGTGGAAGCTCGGGAGAGGAGCCGATTCTCTGCGACCTTGAGGGGTGTGGATTTAATCCTGAAGAATTTCTTAGTCCGTTCAAGGACTGCATCGGCGATGGTGACCTTGACAGTTTCTTCACTTTTCTGAAGAACCCAGGCATCGGCGGAGGAAGCTTGGGAGAGGAGCCGATGCACTGTGACCTTGAGGGGTGTGGATTTGGTCCTGCCGAGATTCGTAGTCTCTTGGAGGACTGTTTTGGTGACGGTAACCGTGACAGTTTCTTGGCTTTGCGGGAAAACTCAGCCATCCATGGAGGAAGCTCGGTAGAGGAGCCGATGCATTGCGACCTCGAGGGCTATCGATATAATCCTGACCACTTTCTTACACTTGAAGATCTGGATGTCATTCTTTGATGCAAATGTGAACATAAGTGGTTTTTCTTGTTAAACTGCATTGTACAGAATTCAATATCTCTTTTTCCAGTTCATTGGCTCTCTCTGTTTCTTTCCTTTTCACTTTCTTGATCAGTGGAATTTAGTCTTTTTTTTTTTCTAATTTTAGAGGGTACTTTAAAAACTACAGGAAGACAATCTCAATCAAGCCAAAATCCGATATATTGTCAAGCCAACAAGATGACCAGACACATGACGCATTATGAGTTATGAACATTGAATATACTAACTGAAGATCAAATGTCAATATGGAAGCAAACCTGTTCGAGTAGTAATCCGCATGGAAGTATGATCACGATTCTCAAGCGGTGTTGCCAACACTAAAACCAGATAGTGTGCTGGCGTGGCTTCAAAAGCATATGCAAAAAAATCAGTCCCTTAATTTGTTTCTCCCCTACAATGAATCTGGCTGTGAATGTTTAGACTCATAATTTGCATATCAAAAAGGACATTGTGCAATTTTAAAAACTGCCATAAGATTTTGAATGGCGTAATGGGAGGAAAGGAGAGAGTGAAGGCCTGGTCCTTGTCAAAGTAGACTGAAAAATGACAAGACTAGATGAAGAAGTGAAGTAATGGGAGGAAAGGAGAGAGTGAAGGCCCGGTCCTTGTCAAAGTAGACTGAAAAATCACAAGACTAGATGAAGAAGTGAATTGAACGACGACGAATCTGGCGGAGCTGTTAGCTGATCTGGAGTCCAAGAGTAAACATGCAGCGTTACGCTTAAAGACAAAAGGAGATGCAGGTAAGCTGTACATAGTTCTTCTACAATTCTTGCCTGCCTCCTAGTCAGAAGTTCCTAATTGCGACGACAAATCAATTCGATGCTGAGGCTGGATTTATTAACAGGAACTTATGCCAATGTTGTGAATGTTACGACAATGAGCCAGATAACAATCGCCTCCTCACACCCTTCAGAATGGTCCTCAATGCTCAGTAGTGTAATGTTGTATCCAATTTGATTCTATTCCTGTTAATAATGGCTCCGATGAATCTTTACGGCAACTCCTCTGTTTATGCTGTATTTACAACGTAGAGACTACCAAGTATACTATTGTATCCTTTATGCGAAATATCTCAATGGTATATGCAATGTGCAAGGTGAAAGTCCAAATCATTTGGGTAAATTACTGTGACAGTGCTCTCGGAGTTGGCTGAATCCCCTGGATTCACTTGGACTGACCCTGTCTGTGGTCATTGATCTGAAAAATAAGTTAAAAAATCCTGACTTGTCTGAGCCTGCATTTTCAATTTGCATATTGCAATTTCAGTGCGATTAGTTTCCATACAAGGAGCGCATGTTGACTTGTGGTCTCACACAATAAGGTGGAAAGATTTTCTAAACTAGATGAAAACCAACCCTGTCGAAGCAGCAACATTGTCCTCTGTATTTGCATTTGCTGTGGCCATTGATATGCATAACTTACTTCTATGATGCTTTGTTTTCACTTATGGTTCTGTTGGTGGACCACAGTTTCTTTTCACTTTTTGGATTCAAGTTTAGAGAGGAAGAAGAAGTGGTACCAGGGGTTCTAGGACTGCAATGGGAAGAAGGCTTTGAGGCTATTAGTCCTTGGGCTTATTTCACTGCGAATAGTACCCCGTGAGCGTCCATTAGATATGATCATGATCGAGATCCTGAACAATAATATCTAATAAGAAAAGTAAAGGGTTCAATGAATGGAAGTATATCCAATAATATTTGCAGATGCTTAGCATGATAGTGGCGGTTGAATTGCCGCTTTGTCCTTCCTGAATTGCATTGGTGGATAATCCCACCAGTCTCATATGAGATCTGAATCTGGGATGCAGCTTATTGACAGGGACAAGAAAGTAGATGCCAGTCCCCAGAACTGCACCGATGTTGAAGTTCTCTTTTGTGCTCAGTAGATGCTATGCAAGATTGATTTTAGACGCCTTCACGTTCGGAATAGGCTAGTCCCTGGTGTTGTGACGCTTAGGGTGCTTGTTCAGCGTTCTATGGATTTGTGGTCAAAAGGGTTGCTTCTTCAGTGCTTTAATGACACTACCTCAGATAGGGTCATTCTATTTCACTGCAAAAAGGGATAAACGAAGAAGGGTAAGTGTGACAGGTGGATATTAGGTGGGCAAGATTTTGCGAGATAAAATTAATCATCGAGTTGAACCCCGCACTTGATCCTGCCAAAATCTTCTCAATTTTACCAAGTTCAAGAATCTCCCACTTCCAATTAAAAGGTGTTTCCAGATTGAGCAGAGGCTCAATGACAGATGAGCTATCACCTTCAAGATAGACATAGACTCTGCTTGCTAGTTGCTGAGAAGTGCTCAATGAAATTTTGCCAAAACTCAAGCAGTTCCAGAATCGCCGAGCTCGAACCTCTGTCCTAAATGTAGATCAGATCGAGCATCGAATGTCATTGCCAAGCGGAAATATTCCTAGAAGAGCATACGCATGCTGTGACGAGCTTTTGCCGTATCGGTTTCTCCCTCAGAAGGTCTGATTCCTAGCCAGCACGACATGGAGCAGAACCGCTCGGGATGAAGTACTTATGCTCACCTTCGACCCTCTGTAGTAAGGCGTCGGCCCTCGCCGACGCAACGAGAAAAGATGAAAAGAGATGCTGCACTAAAAGTGTCCAAAGGCCCAAGTTCCTTGGACCCAACAGCTAAAAAAGCTTTCTTTAGAGGGGAAATGGTCGGGCTGTGTTGACCGATGATGGGCCTCGATGGATCTCCTCTCTCCACGTGAAGTTGCCTATTCCTTCTCTTTCTTACCGACCCTTCTTTCGTTTTCCCGTCTTCCAGCCGCTGCCGCGGAAAGCTTGAGCGGCAGCTTTCGATATGGCGGTGAAGTTTCTTGATTGGTACGTGAAGATCGCGGTCTTCTCGGCCCTCGTCGGAGGCTCCATGGAGTTGTTCATGATCAAGACCGGCTTCTGTGTGAGGACCCTCCATCTCTTTCTTGCTCCTCCTTCGCCCGTTCCTGCAATTCTTTTCGTTTCGACTTTTTCCGCTTCTCTTTTGGGTAGCTCGTACCCCAAAAAAAATGGCGCGACATAACTTCGAAATGGATAGTTTTTAGGCACTATTGAGCAGTTGGAGTCAATTTTTATCTGATGAACCTTGCTTTAGAGCTCGCGAGCGATGCTAGTGCGGCAGCTATTGCGTTAGTCGAATGAGAGCGGATTTTACGGTGATGGGTCGTGTTCAGATTCGTCTCTTCGGATGAGAAAAGCATCGTTTAGTCAGTTCCTTTGTGATTGAAGTTGGGGGTAGGATGGAAATTCATGATTTCAGTGGTACGTCGTAGTCGCTTGGTATGTTGCAGTCGATTGCTTGTGAAAGAGGAGGGCTTTGATTTGGACCGTCGTGTTATGCCGATGAACTGAACATTCTCGTTGTTCTACACGAAAAGCATGATGCGAAAAAATGTTGTCTCAGTTGATGAATGGCGATACCTATGAATGCGAAGTGTTCCACTGTCTGTCGAGAATGGATGGCTTGTGCAGCTAATCATCTGTTCATTGATACCATCTATGGGAGAAACTTCTGAAAAGTCGTTTAGGAGACTGGTTTTAAAATTGAACTTACGACTGTGATGCACATCTCAGGAAAACATTGAGCGGATTGTTCTGCAGCTATCTCATATCTTTCAGGGTATAATCAAAGAGTTAAAATTTCTGAAGGAACACAATTAGATGAAGTGATTTGTAGTCCCGTTGAAATTGCAGTTCATGCCGCGAATCCTCTTGAAAGAGAGGTGTGCCTTCGGGAATGCGGACACGGGTGGTGCATGGCTGTCGTCACTCGTGCCATAAGGTGTTGGTATAGACTAAAGATTGTGAGAATGTTGTTTGGTTGCCTTGCCTTCATAACTACCTATACTCTCATGAGCATCTTCATGACAAAGATTATCAGATTCTTTCCCATACCATTGGTTGCTTATTTTACTACCAAAGGGTCTGTCTTTCTGTATTAACCAAGAAATATTATGGTGGTTGTATGTTGCAGATGATAAAGTGACTGAATTGGAGTCAGAGAAGCGGGCTTGGGAGAATTCGCCGGAAGCTCAGGCTGTGAGAGAAGCTCTAAATCCTTGGAGGAATCGTGATGCAGAAAGCAAAAAAAACTCATAGTGCTGCCATTGTTGAGTTATTCCTGGTATGATTTTTTTCTCAACTGCTCTCGTTGCACATCACTAGATCTTTCTTTCAACAATGTTCTTGATGAAAAAGTCTGATAACATATAGAAAAAATATGTCTACGTGGTTGAGTAATCTTGGTTAACTGCTTTTAGTGTGCAAACGATGTTTTTCATGCAACATTTTGGCAACGGGTCTTAATAATTCTGGCTATTAGACATTGTGGTACTATCGGTGGTCAGCCTTTCTGGTGCACGAGCTTATTTTGACCATTACGTTCGCCCAATTTGTGGCTTTCTTTTTGAATGACCGAGGGATGATTGACAGGATGATCAAAAATTAGTTTTATTTGATTATATTTAATCTTATTTGCCTTTATATGTCGGCAAAGAGCATTTAAACTCGGACAACTATACATGATACTGTAAGCTGGATGAGTGCGAGATGAAGATGTGAACTTCTAAGCACACAGATCGTATTCTTGATGCTTGAACTTTGTCTGCAGGAAAAATAAAATTTAAAATTATGCCAGACCGCATCTACGCATCGGCCATCTCTGTCCTGGAATGAAACTGGAACATCCTGAAATGTGCTGATGCAATTTCTGTCTTTCGCTGCTCAGCAATTAATTTCCCACTCGGCGAGTGAGATTTTCCTGTATTCAGGTTCTGGAATTTATATGTTCTCTTGGCATCGTTCTTGATGTAGTTTCCCCTCCAAATGTACTTCACATTCTTTTTGGCTTACTGCAGAGAAAACCCAGTATAGCTATCTTGTGCTTTTTTCTCTTTGATCACTAATAACAAAGTTCCATAGAAAAAAAAATCAGTTGCGATCAGGTGCTATCCTGATATTCGATGGCCGGTTGTCCTCGTATCCGGACCACGTTGATCAACTGAAAAATGGTTATGACATGCGGGCACGATTGTGAGGGCGCGAGAGACCTACCGATTATATCATGGCTGGCGAGGGGCTCCTCAATGTGATGAGCGCAGCAGCTCAGGGCTTGGTCGAAGCTGATTCTTGTTAAACGCACCACGTGTACACGTCCCTCGGAGACTGAGAGAGGTCTTCTCTTTAACACGTTTCTTCGTCGGAGCACGATGGTGAAGGATAATCCCGTTCGCTTTTTCAATTAAACACCGTCATGAAGGTATACTAAGACTGTTGTGTGTGGATGCTACTTAGCCACTAATCAAGCTAATTTGTGTTTTGTCGAGATCTCATACAAATAAAGTTGCTTTTGTTAACTTGTCCCTCTTTGGTTCCTCAGACCCTTCCCTTTGGATTCAATGGCTCCCAAAAGATTCAGGGATCGGGACGTATCACAGGACTCAAGTTGTTCAATGGCTAAAAAGATGGGATTACTACTCAATTCTCCAATTCTAAATCACAATTATGAACCGCGAGATGGCTTAGTCATACTTAAACAATCCTGACACTATATTAGACGTCGAACCTGGAGGTTTTCCAACTGTTTCTGCCTAGCCCAGAATACTCAATAGGCAACACGTGATAATGGCATCTCGGCTACGAGTGTACTCAACAAGTATCCCAAAGTATCCCAAGTAAAGCGTTTGTCGCCGCTATTCATTCAATGCAAAACGTTCGGACTAAGTTTTCATAGATTAGAAGATGCTAACTGTACAAGACCGACATAAGCGATACAGGCTACTTTTGTCACAAACTATTGGGGCTATGTGCAATTAAGAAGCAAAGGCAAGTCCATAATGTCACTCTGATTAATCTTGATCTTATTCTTTCCACAGAATAGTATAACCTCACATTAAATAATTATGGCGACCTTCCTATTTCTCCCTCTTAAGCAAACTTTGTCATCCTTGCCCCAGAAGCTGGCTATCCGAATGATCAGTAGCATCTAATCATAAACTCTCTTCTTGCAACACACTCGTTGCTTAACATAATTAGGAGAAAAGAGACAACTTTAAATCGACGTGAATGTGAAAGAATAGTGATATGATGTAATCAAATTATATAATCAAATTATCTAATCAAAACCCTTTTTCGTCGCGACTTTTCTCTCACCCATTTGTGAGGTGATAGGATATAATCAAATTATACCATTCATCAGCTTTTGCACATCAAATAAAGTCTACATATCAGCCCAATTAAGATTGGTCATTGACCAATGCTGCGAAAGGAAATTTTCTGTGAGTCCTGGTTCTTTAAGTGTTAATTCTGAATCACCTAAAGGCATCGCGTTCTTGACCTAAACAATTGCTTGAGTTAAAAAGAATAAAAAGAACAAGAAACTAAACAAAGGAACCAGCTCTTCACTATTCATTCCTGAGTAATTACGTTTACTAGCCTGATTGCATAGAACCGCTGCTTTGATATTCTTGAGGAAAATTCGGCCCCAGTAGTAAATAATAGTAAATTTGCCATTCAGACATCAAATTTTTCCTACACGAATATTCCCAATCCAACACCACCCTAAACAAACAAAACTGAGGAGAGAAATGCACATGACAGAGTCTGAACTCCGGTCGTTCATATTTATAAAGCACATGAAAGATACTGAGTTCTGGAAGCCCCAAAAAAAAAAAAAAAAAAATGCAAACCATGTCGCCTGGCGGAAGGAGAATCAAGAGGAGATCAGCAATATGGGACAAGCAGGCAGCCAACTCTAAACAGACCACTGGGCGATGATCAGGGAAGTGCATACAGAACAATGCCAAGAAATCGTATAATTTCCAAAACTCACATACAAGGAAATCTCACTCACTGAGCGGGAGATTAATTGCCAAGCAGCCAAATACAAAATCGCCTCAAACATTTTTCAGGATATTCCAAATTCATTCCAGGACAGAGAAGCAATGTGCAGATATGTGTCTGGCGCACTGCAGACAATATTCAAGCATCCAAAACACGACCTCAGTTGTTTAAAAGTTCACTCACAGCTTCCAGTATCAGTACGTATGGTCATCCAATTTTAGATACTCGTTGCCAACTTATAAGGGCGAAAAATCCAATAAACTAATGTGTGATCATACCATCAACTATAATGCACAAGTCTAATAGCCAGAGGCATTAAGACCTATTGTCAAAATGTCTCATAAAATACATGAATTACACATTAACTAAAAGGAGTTAAGCAAAATAGCATAAAATAGCTCCACCACCTAGACCTATTTGTTCTGAATGTTATCAAACTTCTCCATCAAGAGCATGGTTTGCAGAAAGTTCTCTCCTTGTTGAATGAGAGCGTTCGAGAAGAAATCATACCAGGTACAAACTCAACAATGGTGGCACTATGAATTCTTTTTTGCTTCTGCATCATGATTTTTCCAAGGATTTACAGCTTCTCTGATAGCCTGAGCTTCTAGCAGATTCTCCCAAGCCCGCTTCTCTGACTCCAATAGTCACTTTATCAGCTGCAACATACAAGCACCACAATCTGCCTTCCAATACAATGCCTTGGATGATGGAACTTGGTTGATCCCCTGAAAGACAGACCCCCTAATGGCGTAATGAGCAACCAATGGCATGGTAAAGTATATGATGATCTTCATCATTAAGATGCTTACAGGAGTATAGATAATTATGATAAAGGCAAGGCAAGCAAACAATATTCTCCCAATTATTTGAATATACCAAAGTCCATTCAGAAGGATAAGAAATGAACTGCATATAACAGGACTTTCATATCACTGCTTTTAATTGTGTTCCTTCAGAAATTTTACCTTTTTCCTACTACCCAAAAGATATGAAGCAGACGCAGAACAAACTGCCCGATGTTCCCTCAAGAAGTACATCACAGTTGTAAGTTCAGTTTATAAACCATATCTCTAAAGAGCAATAGCACTCCACAGACAGTTTTGATTGCTTTGCATTCACTGGCATCACCATTCATCACCCCCGACAGTCAATTCATCCCCATACTAAGACAGTCTAAATCAAAGCTAGTCTCTTTCACAATCTAGCAAAAGAGAAATACCACTGAAATCATGAATCCCCTCTATCCCCAATTTCACCCACGAAACAGCTGACTAAATGAGGCTTTTCTCATCCGAAAAGAGACGAATTTGAACACGACCCACCCCATGTATTCTGTACGGTGCAGTTTAATAAGAACAATCACATGCATTTCACATTTACATCACAGAAGAACATCCAAATCTTCAAGTGTATGAAAGTGGTCGTGATTATATCCATAGCCCTCATCGCAGAGCGCCGACTCCTCTCCCGAGCTTCCACCGCCAATGGCCGAGTTATCCGGCAAGGTCAAGAAGCCGTCGCCATCTACAACGCAAGTCCACGAAGAGAGCCTGGCAACGAGCTTTGAAACTCTCAAAAACGGAACCCATTTCTTGATCGGCCGAAATTTCAGAATTACAACTAAACCCAGCTTCGGAATCTTCACCAGCACCGATCATCGCAGACGAATTCTTCCCAGATCTTTCCAATTTCTTTGCGTACAAAATCACGAAGGGGGTCATACTTCGCCGATCCAGGACTCCACGTCCTCCTCCTCCGTCGCGCAAGAATCCCACTCAGCCTCAATCCAGTCACACCCATCGGCGGCACCACGTCGCCGTCGCCGTCGCCGCCGCCGCCGCCGCGGAAGTAGTCAGAGATTATCTCCTCGGCCGAGGGAATCGTGGCCTACCCGAAGAGGCGCAAAGGGCCTCTTCAAGAGGCCTCCGAGCTCTGCCACCTCACACCGCCGTCCCGTCGGCGTCTTGTCGCCCGCCGACAGGCCCTATCCGAAGAGATAATCTCCGACTACCTCCACGGCGCCGGCGCATCTGAAAACTTTTCGGAATTTCCTAATAGTTTGGTCCTCTTTTAACTTACGTAGATTGGCAAGTGTGCTTTTTCGTTTTTGGTCTGAAGTAGGTTGGCAAGTGTGTTTCGCTCTAAAAACCTCGTGTCTTTCTCCAAAATCCAGTCTTTTTGGGGACAGCCGAAGAGATAATCTCAGGAGTCCCGTCAGGCTAGTTAAGCAAATATAACAAAAATATACTGTTTTGGGAGTTCTATAACACAAAAAGCTAATTTAAAGTGAATGCGATATCTTATTTGCAAGATCACTTTTGGATGTATAATCGTCAAGTAATTCTCTAAATTTGCTCGAAAGAGAAGTAAAATGACAAATCAAATCTCGACATTTGTACTAGCCATGCTTTAATTGAGAAGGTTGGAATAGAGGCCAAGAGTTAGAGTTTGATTTCTCAATCACTACTCCAAATTGAAATCTAGTAATTTTCATTCTTAACCTTTGTGATTTTTACACATTTGTCGCGATCAATTTTTTGGGTGTAATGGATTGTTAAGTCTAAACTTAACTCGAGCTCTCCTCAAGTTCTTAACATGCTTTATTAATTTTGATTAGTGAGTCGCCACTAATCTATTTTGGTGGGTCGATTAGAAACTAAGTAAAGTAATTACTTTACTCCTACGAACCAGAGACTTGGGTACGGGGACTGATTCACTAGATTTCTCTAATGCCCTTTCGGTACAATTTCTTTTATTTAAAAAAAAAATGTTTGACAAACAGTTTGAATTGCTTTTAAATCTATTTTCCTAACATGTGATGTGACCATGCGGGTGCACAAACCACTAATTTAACACCCAAATAAACAATGAATAAATTGCAAAACTTATCTCAGAGCAACGAAAATACGTTGTTAGATCAGAATTCACCTCAACAGTCCTAGATATGATTTCTAATTAACACGCGATTTCTTTTTTGTTTTCATTTAATTAATGGAAATCATGCAATATGCAATACAATATTAACTAAATGACCTAATTTTAATGACATGCAATTTCTAATTGAATAGACCTAGCAACAACCACTAAATGGCATGCATTTCATAAACCTAATTCTATATGATGTGCACATGAAATTTTTTTTTCTTAATAAGCATGCAATTTATCCTAGAGAATGAAATGAATTTATTCTAAGACAATTTTTTTTTTTTTTGTGTTTTTCATGAAATTCGAAATTAAGAAAAATGCAAAAATTATTTATCTAGATTAAGATTCTATTAAGTTATATTAAGGATCAGGTCAAACTAAATCCTAATTTAAACTAAGATATTATCTTAACCTAGCAATTTTTAACCTAAAATGCAATCTATCTAGAAAATCAATCTAAACTTAAAATGAAACATGCAGTTTTATTCTAATATGCCATGACGTACAAAGAATGCCATAATTCTACATGATATATGTATGATGATTTTTGTGTGTGTTTTTTATAAAATTCGAAATTAAAGTTGACACATAATTAAACGTGCAATTTAAATTAAAGAAAACTAACATCTTAAATGTACGCATTTTTTTGATTTTTGATTTAAAAATTTGAAATAAGATTGCAATTCTAAATATGCAAGATAACCCTAAGACTAGGAATATTCTAAAACAAACCTAATCCTAATTCAATTTTTTTGGATTTTTTCCTTTTACGAAAACAAAACCGACTCAAACCACACAACAAAGAAATCAGAGCAAGATAAGATTGATATTCAAAAATCGACAAACTATATCTCGCGCATGAGATCGGGTTGGTTAATTTTAAATAAAACCGCGAATCGAATCTCGAGCATGAGATCAGATTGGCAATTTTCTGTGCGATTGCGAGTTGGATTTCGAGTGTGAAAGTCGGACCGTTAATCATATGCGCGTTATGAAATTAGGGATTAATCCCGAATTCATGAGAATTCAAAATATTTTTGGATATGGAATAACAAACAAATATTCAAAATAAATCGTGATCCCATGGATCGGACAATAAAATATGAAAAAATCGAATCAATCAAAGATCTTACCTAGCTCTTGATATCACACCAATAACTTTTCCAAATTGGGATGTCAACTCGAAACCGTGGACCAGCAGCAAGGGGCTCACGAATGGCGGAGGCTACACAGCTCGCGGTGTGGGCGAGCTCGCGGAGATAGAGCTTGCGGCTAGTGATCTCGAAGGAACACGGAGGGTGCTTTTTATTTGGCCTCATCCATAGCCGATCCCACCGAACTTTGTCCACATACCTCTGTTCTTTTTCGTGCGTTGCCTAAATTCTCTTCATCGTTCAATTAATGCGGTTTGACTTTTCATGCAAGTGCAGGGAAACAAGCAATCGGCGGAAGCAAATTAATACACGATCAGGACATGTATAAGCTGACTAAACAGATTCCTTTCACCGCTTAACTATATGCTCATCTTCACGTGAAAGCTCAACCTATTTGAATATTGATTTTGCAAACCTGGACCGACGGACGGTTCGGCTCGGATAGCTGGATGGCAGTGCTTGGCTCGACTCGGAAACTTGCAAAGAAAGACCAGTATTCGTCGTTGCTGGGGATTCCGTAGATGGCCTAATAGGCCACACGGATGCGGCTTGTGTCGGGGATGCCTGTAGAGATCTTGAACATTAGCTCGTTTCTGAAGCAAAACAGCAGCAAAATATATGCGATCGAGGACTTGTGCGTCAATTCCTTGAGAGAGAAAGGAGATGAAAGTGAGATATTGATCGAGAATGGGCGTGAATCTCCACGGTAGCAAAAAGAATTTGACTTTGAAGACTTAGTGGGCAACGGGATCTTCAATTGGCCAGGGGCGGGTCTCATTCTTCACGATTTCTCCTTCATGTGTAGAATGTCCGCTCTCTCTCCATTCTCTGCTCGTCTCAGAATTGTGGCCGTCTCTTCAGTATTTTTTTTGCGGCCTTGAAATAGAGTAGCCCCTTTTTTGCGAATGTTTTCCTAGCGTCCGCGAGAGAGGTGGAGCCGTGTATCCATTGATGAGGGGATGAGATCATGAACAAATATTGGAGAGAGAGAGAGAGCTCTCCCTCACGAACGTGTTCTCTTTTCCTTCGAGTGGCGGCTGTTTGTATCGATTGTGTGGCCCTTATTTGAAAGCCCGAAAAACCTTTTTATAGGCTAAATATTAGGGTTTTAATTTCCTTTTCAATCAACATCCGCGAAAATTTCTTTTTCGCACATAATATCACTTTTTTCATTTACTACATCTCCGATCTTATCGTCTAAAGATAAAATTGCAACCCGATTTTCTTAAATTCCAAAAATCCACTGTAATATCATTTTAAATCTCCATTTAGGTAATTTTTGTTATTAAAAGAAAATGGGCTCGAGCCAATTTACTTGCTTCGTGGGCTTAGTCCGGCCTATCAATTTAAAGTTCAGAACCACTAATTCAAACCCATCCGCCACCGGTCCAATCTAAATCTATATGCCATGCAATTAATTAATTAACTAATATTTTTTAGAGGTTACAATTAATCCCTAATTTTTTAATGAATAAACAGGTTGCCAAAATTTATGTGTCAACAACATTGAAATCTAGCCTAACGTGATTTGTTTGGAATATCACAATCCAATTTTGGATGAAACTTCATCTTAACATTGAATTTAGGATTTCCATTTCATGAGGAATGCGATTCCAAGATGAATTAAAGGACCGATGAATTTGTGAGAAGCGATGAGCTCCTTCCCTAGCAGACCTTTCATGATTTTTAGGAGAATGGCAATGCAAATTGGCAAGCAGAGGCATTGATTCAGGAGGATATGTCATAATAAATTCTGCAATGTGTGCATTTTATTTGCTGAATCAAATTGCAACTAGAATTATAGCCTGAAGTCAAATCAAACTGCCCTTTTTGTGTAGACAAACTCTGTGAATAAGAAACTAATCAAGGAAACACCATATAGCCTGAAGTTCTTTCTTTTTTTTTTTGGTTAATTCTTCTTCCACTCATCCCCTACATACTCAATTCCTCTTCCATTTGGTCTCCCCGATGAAATTAACTAAATGACCACCTCGGAAGTATCCATCATATCCAGGGAAAATCATGATTCCCTATTTGACTAGTCGCACATTAATCCTCCAATTACCGAGATATAACCACTTTCCAACCTGACCTATGTTGTTCTTGAAAGGTACGATTGTTGTAGCACCATGTGTTATTGTGAAATGGGTGAAAGAATGAAAAAGAACCGTACAAGTCACGAGAAATTATCAAAATACTCAGAACAAGCTGTGTTTCATTATTAGTATCTCAGAACAAAAACGTCATGTTATGTATTTAACTTTGGATCCAACTTGGAGAATTCTGACACATAGCATTTATAAGAACCTCGGACCATGTGTTTGAACCAATCAAAATCGGAATGAAACTGGAAACTTGTTCATGATGATGAGATTCGATGGCCAATAAAGCTTCAAATAAGAAAAATGCACCTATGCCTAGACAAAGTTCTCAGCATACACCCTTCATTTTACATGCCTCACGTTTGCAGTTGTGAATATACATGAAAACAACTGCATATACATGCAAACAAGCGATAAAGAAGAGGCCTATGGTGAATCTTCAGCTCCTTTATTTCCAGCCTATATAGATCATGTCGCTCCAACCAAAGTCCACAAGCAATATCACACCTCGTGAGCTCTGAGCTCACTCTTTCAGCAGTCTGAAAACCTCTAGAAAACTCCGATGAATGTCACTACCGCAAAAACAAGAAACAGCACTCCACCCAAATAGCCAACCACTTTGAAAACATGAACGACAAAAAACCAGTCATGGTCAAAACAAGTGAGTTTGCTTTGGGCATGGATCTTTTCACAACGTGCAGCAACTACAGCTACTTGGGTGGAAAATTGAAATCTCTTGGAGCAAAATACGTCCATTATTCATCTAGCTGTATGCAGTACAGTGCACATCTTTGGCCTCATGTCTTGGTACCAGAACCATACTGCATAATGAAGTAGAAATTTTTCAAGCAAAGAGCAACAATTACATAAGTGGAATTCTTTGATCTTTTCCAAAGTGGATATTGGGAACACACCCTTCTGTATTTAGGTTGAGAATGTACTATAAAACAGAGAGGGTAGTCAAATAGCAGGCCACCGAGAAGATAGCATATTCTGTGGGGTAAGAAGAGGAGGAGGAGGAGGAGGAGGGGGGGTGCAAATACAGATATCATCATGCAGTCAACGGCCAGAAACTGTAGAACACTAAAACAAGCCAAGACAGGTTCTTCAATAACAATGCACTGGAAGATGAAACCCAGGAACAATTTGCACCAAGCATGACAACAACTGTCACACCCTCTACTTGAGCAAAACATAAATATTGGATAATAGGATGACGTGATCATGCACCATCTGTTGAGCTATTTGCATCAGACATTTATGCATGAGCTCAATCAAATAAGAGCTCAATTGACTAAGGTTGCAGATTCATAAACCCATAAAAAGAGGGTTATAAAATCAAATGATGTTGCTGATGGGGCTTCCAACAAATAAAAGTAACTACATAATCAACCACTGGGGTTAGAGGATGAACCCAACTCATTCTGGATGAGGGGAGACACCAGGGACTAACTGCATTAAGACAAAAAGCAAGGCATCGTCACTTAAGTGGTTCAAGCACTTGAAAGCAGAATTCTAGCTTTTCGGTAACATAATTGCCTCACCACTTGTGCTTTATATTTATCAAGAGGTGGACACAAGGTTGATTGAGACAAAGGACCAGATTGTGAAGAATAGGCAATGATGACCTTTTTATCACAAAATCAAGACCAGTAATGATTCATCAATACATTGTCTAAGCATTTTGAGTCTTATCAGAAGGAATCTCTCTAAGCGGCTGATTGTTTCTGTTTGGTTAAGGCAATTGCTTACTAGTTGATAGATTACCAAAACTTTAGGCAAGACCATGCCTTATCAAAGCAAGGGCTCAAAACATATAGCCATATAATTACCAGCAGAAGGAAGAAGTTGTTTCTTACAATAGCTATGTCGTTTCCGTTAAGCAAAATCTGATCGAGTTTTGTTACCCTTCATCCTTCAGCAGTGATTTCACTGGATGCAAGAATGAAAACACAATCTTAAGATCGCATGAAGCTTCCACAGTTTATATCTAGAAGGTCAATAAAAAGAGGAGTTCTCAGTTAGAAGCATAGATCAAATTGAGGACAGAGGGGCCTAAAAAACCACGGGTATGATAACTTCCGATGCTAATACATACAAATCAAGGTCATTTGCCCCCGATAATAAATTGACGTCAAGAACATAGAATGGCTTCCCTTCACCCCAAAGTAATGCAAGAAGCGTCTTGAAGCACAAGTAAATTTGAGAGAGAGAGAGAGAGAGAGAGAGAGAGATACATACTACTCAGTAACATCCTCGAGGACCATGCTGACATCCACATCGAAGCCCCTAAGAGTACTGACAAGCTCCTCATCTCCCTTCTGAACCACTATCTCCAAAACCATTTTCTAGGTTTCTCCCACAAGAAATCATCAACCAAAAGTCATATCTTGCTCTTTCTGAATGGGCAACTGAGCAGCACTTTGCCTTAAATGACTCCATCAATTTCCCCAACCATGTCTCATAGCTCAAAAATACTATGAGAATGGACTGAACGGCCTAGCACTTCCTGGAGATTGATTGCAGAGCAAGCACCACATAAACACATTCGTGATGGCAACCAAAATGACCTTTTGCTCATGTTCAAAGCCTAAGCATGCAAGAAAATTAAAGAGCTCGGACTCTTGAAGAGCAATGGACTTCTTCTGTGGACCTCAGATTGCCAACAAGATCGAGGATTAGCCTTAAAGAACTGTTCCTCTCATAAACATAAGTACAATCACATCTCAATTCACAAAGTGGTGCATGTATTAATATACATGTAATGGATATTCCAAAGAACTTACAAGAGAAGACAGCTCCTAGTAACTGCTGGGTACAATAGAAATGAACATTCAAAGCCCAGGATTATTCCTGGGAAAAATGGAAAAGTGTGGAACAACAGACTTTGACTTACATCACATGAAGTAAGAATGACATAATAAGTGAATTTAACTATCCCGTTCTATTCCATTAGCGATGCCAGTGTCTACTGATTCCAGTTCTTCCACGACTTTAGTCCTTGGAGGCTGCTCGTTAGGAGTCATTTGGAGGCATTGTAAAGCAAGCTGTGCTGTTTGGGATGTAGAATCTATATATGTAGGGTATAGGGACGGTATCAATTTGGTTCCCATTTCCGGCAGTTTGCAACATCATAAGCGACCAGTTTCTTCTAAAATAACCAGTGTTTCTTTTTCGGTTTCTGAGGAATTAGGAGCATCTGCAGAAAATGAAAAGTTATGTAGGCAATACAACTGTAGATTCCATGCCAAAGGATTTAAGTAGCTAAAAGGAAAACACACCTCGTAATTCATAGAGGGGATTATAGTGAACCTCATATCCAGAAACTCAACCAAAGCTCTGCATCAATTGAAAGTAAGGTTAACAAAAGGAAAAACTTTAACAAAAAAAATGGAGTTTCAAAAGATCAGTTGCACATTGAACAAAAGCAACAGTAGATCAATTGCAAATGTTTACATCTAGATTCTAAATCAATCAATACATGAACCGTACCCAAGTAGCTGTTTGAAGCAAGCAAAAGAACAAATATTTAATTTCCCAGACGAACAACAAGCAAAGCATCACAAAGGAGGGTCTATGCGTATTTGTATGCAAGCAACGCTCTTTTTTCCAAGACAAACAATAAGTAAAATATACCCATTTGGACTTTTAACAAACCAAACCCAAGAACTTCACATTCATCACATTGCACCTACTGATGATTTGAACCAACAAAACAACTATGAAGAAGACAAGCAAGGAATACCCTTGGCAGAGGGAACTTATAAATCCAATTGCCAAACAATAATCAGGCTGTGAATATAAGTATCATCTAGAGGCTTTTGTCCTCCTTCAGGCTCTCCAACATCAACCAAATAAGCATTGAAATCAGTGACTCACCGGAACAAATAACTTCATCATTCTTCAAAATCCTGCATTCCAACAGCTGCTCACTCCCATGATACGGCATTATCCGACCGTCAATCACAGCCTGGACTAATCTACTCAAAACAAGCTCAATCACGGTGAGCATTACAACCAGAAGCACAGAACAGAACAATCCATGATGATAGAAAAAATGAAATCCTAAGCAGCATCAAGCTGCTGCTGTTCAGTTCGATCGAGCAAGCTAAATTTGGGAGAAAACGGTAATAATTCAATAGCCACTGCCATTTTGACATAGATTAGCCAATCAAACTGAATCATGTCCTAGCCCAATCAAAGGCAACTAAATTGCTGATCGGGTTGAGCTGGACATCAGTGGTAGAGATTAGTAGTGAAAGCGAAGGCACCTTGCCAGTGGAGGTGCGGAGAGAGAGGAAGCCATTGCAATAGACCTTGCGCTTCAGCTTCAAGTGCTTCGAAGGTGACAATCCAGCACATGCAATCTCAAGCACATAGCTCATTTCATCAAACACCAAATTGCACATGATCACCAAACACTGGACAGGCAAAACTTAGATGGTTCACACTCACACAAAGCATAATTCAGCACACTAATTACAAACACAATCCAAGAGAAGTTCAGGATTGAACAAGGAAACCAGAGCACAACGTCGATCCGTTCCTAGAACCTGCATTGCCGGCTCAAAATGCAAGCGTTGAGTCCATCACAGAGGAGTCATACTGGATTCCTGAAAGCTCTGACGTATTCATCTGTGGGATTCTGCTGAGTCTGGATGTTCTGTATAAGGGCAACAAGGATGGTGATGCCAGGTTTCTGTCCCTCAAGATTCTGTTTGATGCAATGCTCATTTTCCTAATCAAAACTACAGAGTTAGAGCATAAGATGCCAGGCTTGAAATCCATATCCTAGATGCAATTTCTCCCTCTTTGACCGACCTTGAATGAGGATCATGACCCCGATACCAATATGTGCGCAGAAGCTCCTCCTGATGCTCATAGAGTTCAACTTGACTAAAATTTCTGAGATTCTACAACCAAAGACAGTCAGCCACTGCTTCAGATTTTCACTTGGTGATCTGTCCAGTGCAAATGTGAATGATGTTGAGCTGCGCGTGGCTCTGGCATCGGCTCCAGAAATGGATCCCAAGTTGCTTTCTCAACTGAAAGTAGTATGGCTGATTGGAATCCTTTTGGAGTTTGTACATGCGAAGAATATGGAAGAATTTCTCAAATTGACGCTTGGCTTGTGTAAAGCTCTTCTTTTATGATTGCTAGGTTCTATGAAAGGTTCTGCGTACATGGAAGAGCCACCACTACTTGATGAAAGTTCTTCTGAGGTGGTGAGTAGCATATGACGCATAACCGACTTTGGTGGCAGTGCCAGTGTTTTCCTGGAATTGAGTGGATCTCATGACAGAAACAATGCCAATATTGCTTCAGAATGCACAGTTCTATTACTGAAGGCAGCCCCAAGGGAAGGTGCTCTCTTTTTCTTACCAATCTTTTGTAAGTGAGTGCAATTCTCAAGTCTCAGCAAAAGGGCGCTCCTTCTCTACTGGTACAGCGAATGCTGCATTCTCTCAGTTACTCCTGTAGGTGATGTTTGCTGCACAGAATGATTTTTGTCAGTGTGCCTGTCAAAGATTGCTATGATTGAAGGCATCATTGCTGAGATAAAATATTCTGGTGCTGCTGCTTTAGCCAGTGCTGCCACACTGGTAATCTCAGAATTGTAATGGCTCCCTCATTTATGACTTCTCCATAACATTTGCAAATCCCACTAAGAAGCACACATTTCCTGAAAAATAAACTGAACTTAAGCATGGCAATACAGAGTGTCTGTCTACTTCAAAGTCGCAACAAAGAGTTGATTGTGCTGTAAAGTCCCAGGATGAGAACCATAGTTGTATGACCTTCCAACACACATTCCATCTATTTGTTTACAGCATAGCGAATTTATCTCCCATGCGAAGTGAGGTTATCAATTTCAAAATATGTGTGAAGCAGCAAATCAACAATGATCTCTAATAATTTGTTACATATCAAATAAAAATGATGCAATCGACATGCATACCTCTAGGAGAAACCATCCTAAGAAAATGTAGCTAAAAAAGCCAAACCAAACTAGGAAAAGAACATAAATACTTGTACATAATTAAGAGCCCTCTGGCTGTTCGGAGGGATCATAATTTAAATACCTTCATCAGATTTTCAGACAAGAATCTGCTAAAAGGTCATTAAAAAGTGCATGCGAAACTTCTCTGTTCATATCTGTGAAAGAATTTGATTGCGAAAAAAATGAAAACATCGGTACTTACCTCAATTCATTTAAGGTTTGAACACAAAGGGAACAATTTATGGTCGTGCATCAAAAAGCTTCCAAGTGCAATGTGCACTTATTCATCGTCTTGCCCATCATCCTCTTTCATATCATAGTGCCCAAACCGGTAATTTGTCTTCTTCATCGTCTTCTCCCACAAATTTGATTGACTTCTCCGAGCAAAGCCGAGAAATTTCCTCCACTACTAATTTCCCACAATGTCTTATTCTAACCTTTTGCAGTTCCTTCAAGCTTGATAGATCAGGCAACTTTTGTAAAGATTCACAGCATTGAATCCACAATGTTACCAAAGATTGGGGTAGTTTGCCTTGAATCTCAACCAGATTATGACAATCTATTACTGTAAGAAATGTTAGTCTGTTCCAATTGCTTAGATCAAGGATCTGCATCTGTTTAAAGCCACGAAGCCGCAACTGATCTTCACGGATATATGTAAATATCTGATTGCGAATATACACATCAACACCTGTCTTACCCATTAAGCTGAACAGATCGGGGAACTCTTGTAATGAATCGCGGGAATGAATTAAAATTTTATCCAAAAACCGCGGTAATTCACCTTGAATCTCAACCAGATTACTGCACTCCAATACTTGAATACGCCTTAGCTTGTTTAACTTGCTTAGATCAGGTAGCACCGCCAGCTGTGTGACGTTCTCAAGGTGCAAATCTCGTAGGTTCTCCAAACAACCAAGGCCTTCAATCTCTGCAACTGCACTGTCCACAATCAAGAGAGACGATAGTTTCCTCAAATTTGATAGATCCATCGGGCAAAGTGAGTCGCAATCAATGAGAAATAAGGAGGATAAACTTGAGGGAAGCCTCGGGAGGCGACGCGGATGAGGAGGGAGGCTGAGGTCTATCGATGAGGTGAGCCTCCAGGGAAAGCAGATATTCAGAGATTCCAATTTGGTTAAGTTCCCAATCCACGGTGGTATCGGTTCTTCCAGAAGCCCATAATACCTATCCCAATTAGGTGGAAGGTCAAAGCCCAGATGCAATACCTTTAAGTTAGCGAGATTTGAGAGATCCGGAAACGTGTCCACCTGCAAATGCCTCAGTTCTAATTCCAAAAGACTTTCAGGGAGCCTTGGCAGGGTGTGTATTCTCTTCCAATCTCAAGATCCTCAAGGATTTATTCTCATAGATGCAATCACCAATTTCCACATGGAAACCCTCCTCAAAATAATCATCGATGACGAATTCTATTTTTTCAAGCTTCTCCATCGTCCAAAAGGCATCATGTATTTTATTTATGACACTATCCATATTCACTATTTTCAAATTCTTCAACTTTTGATGGAATCGGGTAGTTCTTTGATTCTCGTGGAACTTATGTTCAACTCAATCAGCGATTCCAAATTCCCGATTGTCTCCGGAAGCCTCTTCAAACTCCAGCATCCTTTTAGAGATAGGTATTCGAGGCTTGCAAGATCTCTACCCAGCTCATTCGGCAGCCTCTGAAGACTACTACAATAGCTTACATCTAAGAAAACCAAGCGTTTCAACTGACAAATTGATCTATCAATTTTGATTAATGATTCACAGCCTAATAGGATCAAATGTTCTAAATTTGAATGAGTTGAGAAGTTGGGGGTTCTCTTCAAGCGTTTGCAATAGGACAGATTCAGATACTTTCAAATTCTTAATCACCTGTGAAAGAAAAATCATGCAAAGTTCACTTTTGAATCTAATAAGACGGAAGAATAAGTGTTGTCTAGCATATAACATACCTTCATGTGGCTCCACCCCTTCCAATCATGAGTAATTTCACTCCAAGATAGATCAAGGATAATCAAATTCTCTATGGAGAAATTTGCAATCTTAAATGTTGGGTGAATATTATGCCAAGAAAGCCATCGTAATCGTGGAAGGAGATTTGAATTCCTCTGGAAAATATTAGTTGGAAGAGCATATAATGGCCATTTGAGCCAGAGAAGCAACTTTTCTCCACGAAAATTTTCCTTTGAGTCGTCTACTTCAAGGAATGTTAGATTTGGCAAGCTCTTGAAGTCCTTATAGGTAATATGGTGCTGATGGCCAAATTTGAGATGAAGAGCTTCAACTTCTTTCTTTTCCTGCCCAAAGGAAAAATTTTAAAACAAAAAAGTTGAAAGGAAACACATTTCTTCAAGTTCACTATTTTAAGGGGTTGAGTTGACTACTATTATCCCTTTAAAATCTTAAAAGACCAAAAATATTGGTTGAGTAGGTTGCGATGGTGCTAGAGAACACAAAAAGTAACTACTTTTTTTGGAAAAGAAAATGTCTATAAGTAACTTGGAGATGTATTGCACAAAGCATTTTACCTCATGTATCCTTAGCAAATTTAATCCATCCTCAGGATTCCACACCCAACGTTGCTTCTCTATATTCATCTCACTTTCTTGACGAACTATTTCTCTTCCAAGGTCTCTGAGTTGATCATGCATCCACAATATATTATCTTCTCCAATCTTTATTAAAGACATGTCCTGCAAAACTTCCACGTCTGCTTCCGGAAAAAGTTTAGATGCATCCCAAAAATAAAACACAATGTCTTTGTAACATCCAATGAATTGACAAGCTATATCAAGGAATATATGCTGCTCCCTATAATCTAATGCATCATAACTTATTTTCAGCTTACTGTGAACTTTATCATGAGGAACACTTTCTAGCTTCTTCAATGTGGCATCCCACATTTTCTTATTTTTGTTGGATAAAAGTGAACCTATGACCTCAAGGGCTAATGGAAGACCTCCAGCAATGTGTACCGCCCTCTTGGATTGGTCGATATACTCATCTGTAGGTGAATCTCTTCTGAAGGCATGTTTGCTAAAAAGTTGAAGAGATAGATCCGGATCCAAGCTCGTAAGCTCATACCTCCAGTCCACTTCCGGGACATGGATAACATCTTTCCTTCTTGTAGTAATAATAAGTTTGCTCCCTTCACCAAACCAATCACGCTTACCTACAAGTGCATCCATATGATCCTTTTCTTCCACATCATCAAGAAGAATGAGGACCTTTTTATTAGACAACCTGTCTTTAATGATCTTAATCCCTTCATCAATGTTTTTATATCCATCCCATTTCATCTTAAGGATGTCAGAGATGAGCTGATGCTGCAAGTACTCAATGCCCTTGAGCTTTGATGTTTCACGGATGTTGGAAAGGAAGCAACACTTGTTATACTTGTTGGAAAGCTCATTGTAGATTAATTTTGCAATCGCTGTCTTTCCAACGCCACCCATCCCATGAATTCCCACAATCCGCGTTTCACTTGTGTGAGCACCTATCTTTTCTAGGATTTTATCCACATGGTGGTCCACACCAACCAAGTTGTTTGATACCACCAAGTAAGCCTTTTTCAACTCATTGAAAACCTTCTGGGTAACTATTTTTGCTATCTCACCTTCTTCCCTACTGTTTGTTGGAGGTCAAATGGTGATGAGTTAGAAAACTATATTAAACCAAACTATGTTCTCACAAGACCAAAGTGAAAACTAAAGACCTATTCGAAATGCTTTCTACAAGGATTTACTCCATTGTAAATGAATTCAGCATTGTCACATATGGTTAATGAATGACATTAACTGGAAAAAAAAAGTTATTTGGAATGAAAAAGGACAAAATTGGGATTGTACCAGTATTTCATGTGATTTCTGCAGTATAATTTCAATAGGATAAAATTCAATTTCAACAAGGCTAACACAAATCTAGAAAAGAAACCAATTGAACCACATTAAAGGTTTTAATGGTACAAGGCACATCAAATGGAATGATAGAGGTAGTCACCTGTTGGTCTTGTTGTGCAAATCCCACCCTTTTATTGCCGCAACTGCACTCAGAGCAGTCTTCCACTGACGCATAGTCTCTTTGTCATATCGATTCTTCTTTTCATGTGAAAGAAAGGCCTCTCCATAACCCCTAGTTTGGTGTCGAACCTCTAAAGGTGCCACATCATAAAAAATGGGCATGATCTTTTGTCCCCTAGTCTTTTGGCACTTAACCATTTGGACTAGCTCCTTGAGACACCATACGCTAGAGGCATAACCTTTCGAAAATATAGGTATTGAGATCTCCGATTGATCAATTGCTTGGAGAAGTTCTGGGCCAAATTCTTCCCCCTCGCGGAGCTCTTTGTCATCCTTATAAACGCGGATTCCCGCATCTATCATACTAGTGTAAAGGAAGCTGGTAAAACCTGTTCGAGTATCCTCTCCTCTGAAGCTCAAGAATACTTCATATGCATATCCTGATGAATTAATCATTCCCTGACCTTCTGTCACAGTGTGAGTAAAAGAAGCACTCCCTGCCTATTCCATCATTTTTATAGGTATGTTGTGTTTCTACGCTCCCCTCCATTGATTTACTTGATTTGATCTTCAAGAAATACCGAACAACGTATCAGCAAAAGTAGTGGCGGCCAGAGATGGAAAATGTTTAGAGGTTTGACTGACAAATAATGGAGATCTCTGTAGGTCATTAAACATAGTATTCGGACTAGCTAAAATATGCAGAGTCGTGGGCTAGTGTGCTACAATTGTTCAATAAGAATGATTCATTGCTCTATCTAGGGAAGAATGGACATAGCGTACTAGCTTCCTCTATAATTACTCTATAGAATTATGTGAGGCGCAGGCCATCATTGTCAGGCATCTCAAAATTAAAGATGTCCGCACTAAATGATTATTGTATTAGCACTGGGCTCCAACTTCAAAGACTACTTTAATGAAAAAAAAAGAAGAAGATTCCTCCCTTATCTAAGCTCGAAAAATTGGTTCTGTTTTATATTGGGCCTAAAGACATGCCCCTCCACTTTCAAATATACTATAGTGTCGAAGTTTTTTCTGTCAAGGACTTGCAGACATGGTGAGACTGTTAGTCTATAGGAATTCCGAGTTGAAGATAAAATACCAATACACTACTATTCATTTGATGTGTTAAAATAAAAATTAAGTGCCAATATTGTGGCCATTACTTCAAGTATAGCTTGACGTTCAAATTGGATTTGAACAAGGGTATAAGTTTAAGTAGTTTAAATCTAGCCTCCATGACCCTGCCTTTATGATTTGATCAACTTATGTGATTCAAGGATCCTGTTGCTTTCAACTTCATCTTAAGATAAAGTGTAAAACCAATTGATGATAAGAGTTGGCAATCTATTGACCACATGGATAAAATTTCATAGGAGTTGGTTAACTCCTTCATTAATATATTGATATTTTTTTTTTATAGTGCTGGTAAGTAAATTTCAGAGGAGTTGGTAATATATTAATTCATTAAAATGTTGTTAACTTCTTCTATGTGCTAGTAATGATTCTAGTAATAAGAGTTGGTAATTAACCACTTGACTCGTATGTCAGTGAATTATTGATATTGCTGGTAATTTATTTAATACCGGTAAAATTTGAGAGTGGGTAATTTAAAACTTCCATGTAATGTTTGTAAATTCTTAGACTGTGTTGGTAATATACTTACCACACTCGTACAATTTTGTAGGAGTCGGTAATTTACTACTTCATTGGCATGTTGGTAAATTTCTAAAGATGTCAGTACTTTACTTACAGCAATGATGAAAATCTTCAAGTGAGTTAATTTACTACTTCATTGGAATGTTGGTAAAATTTAGATAATCTTGGTAATTTACTAATCACACTGATAAAATTTCATAAGAAATGGTAATTTACGAATATTTTACACTGGTGAATGGAAGAATAGCAGAGATGAGAGCTAGAGAGCTCAAGATCAGGATGCAAGAAGCCAAGTCTCGAATCAGACGATTACTACAGTACTAAGGAATATTTGGAAGTCAAGAAACCAGGCCATTTTCAATAATAGAAAACCAGAACCAAGCAACCTTTGGAGTCTGCTTTAGCTGGGTTGAAGAGTTTCAACAGATGGAACCCAAAATCGAGCAAATCTAGTAAGACCAGCGACGGATCGTCACTATTTTGGAACCCACCGCAGGCTGGAACACGAAAGATAAACATAGACGGTGCCTACGAACCTGGAGCTACTGGAGGCTCGATCACTTGCGTCTGTCGTGATTCCGCCGGGAGGTTGGTGGACGGAGTGGTGCGAGCAGTGGCGGCGCCTTCTGCGTTCAGGGTTGAGGCTCTTGCCCTCTTATAGAAGCCCCAACTCATGTGTATCCTCAAAGAGTAGTGCTGCTGTGCGAAAAAAAAAAGGAAAAAGAATTATTGATCAAATGGTGGCCGCCTATCAATCAACTATCAAGGTAATTGACCCACCGGTACCACAACCATCATTTACGGCGAGAATCCAAGGAAAATCTCGTCAAAAAAGCAAAGTGATAATGAGAAGAAATAAAGCAATAAAAGCAAAGAAAAAGAAGATGGGTTAATCCTAATGTGGAAAGAAGACCTGCCAATGCTTTAGCATGTGCCTTTGGTCGTCCAAGTCTTCGAAGACTTGGCTCATTCATGGGTGTGAATCCTTCTCGGAGCAAAGTTGGTTCATCATGGACGGTTGGTAGTCCAAGTCTTTATAGACTTTGACTTTGCCCTTCTAATCCAGTGATATTTCAGTCTTCATTGATTAACTTTTGAAAAATTATTGTTGACACAGATTTTCACCTAATGGTCCTATCCGCATTCTCATGAAATTCAGCAATCAAATTCATTGATAATTACCCACCCATGGGTAGCTCAATTGTTAAGCGTTATCTCCTTCTTTCGTCGGCGGTCGAGTTCGAGTTCGAGTTTGACGACATGATTTAAGTGGGGGTCCCAAGAGTTGATTACTAGGCTAACCCCCAAGGAATTGACGCTTAGTCGGGGGTGTACCGCGCACTCTAAGGGCCGTGGGCTGCCCGACGTAAGTCCGGCGGGCCCGGCGGATCCTCGGTTACCAAAAAAAAAAATTCATCAATAATTTGACCCTTATTTTAAAAAAAAAAAAAAAAACATTTGTAATCCTACATTCTTGATCTCTATTGCATTCTTTCTCTTTTAAAATTGCAGACCCTTTCCAATAAAATTGCGAATTTTTGTGAACCGAAATGGTTGACTTGAGGCCACTTTCGATACGGCATTCATGCGAGTGCGAAGGAAGGGAAATAGCAGTGTGAAAACACACAAAGGAACAGGAAGGGAGAGCTGAAATTCTGCAAAAATGGAGAGCAAAATCTGATGGGACACGATAAGGTGGAAACGTGTTGACTAACTGAACACCAAGATAAGGACAAGGGGACATGGCCGGGCCATGCGTAACCGAAAGCAGATAAAGTTGAAAAAAGACAAAATAAAAGAAGAGCGCAAGTGTAATTCTCGGTGGGCTTCGGTGGATTGCTCTATGAGGAGAAGAACGTGATCAAGAAGGACACGGCAGCGGAGAAATTGCAGCAAACCCTCATGATGAAGACCATATCTTCAGCAAAGATTTAGCGTGAAAAGCAAAAGGTTAAAAGCAAGAGAATCCCGGCCGAAGGGAGGCTGCTTTTAGTCGAGACTCCCCGGCGAAGCATTCAGACCATCACGACCCGGTCCTTACGTATAGAGCTAGTCGGCAAGAAAGGAAAACAGAAGGAGATATCAGCTAGAAATACATTACATGTTTTAGTTAATAGTTAAAAAATTATTAGAAAGAATTCCTGTTTTTCTAGAATGTCAACTCAGATTCTAATCTGGTTATTCCATTTTCTGTTTAACATTTGGATTTAGTGAGATTTGATTTATTCCATTTAGTTAGATCGTATTTTGAATCTTCATGTAAATGATACAATGGTAATATCAATTATGTAATAAAACTTCTGCGATAATATAAAAAGGTAGTAGAATTGAATTAGTAAATGAAAAAAAATAACACAAAAATGCCATATGTGAATTCAAAAAGAAATTGGAGAATCATATTTCCTATTATCTATTTATTATTGAGAGATTTATTATCTAATTCATACTTTATCCATAAAAAGGAAAAAAAAGTTTAGTAAGGCCCCGGTAAGAGTAGACCTCATTGATGTATCAGTACCCCAATTATTACTGATGTTGTGGTCGTGCTGCCACCTCTTTGCACGACTAGATCCGATTCATTTTTGCATCATGAGATATCTCACTGTGGCGCTCAAAGTTACAACATCGCTATTGTAATCGTCATAGAGAGTAATTGTTAAACTTACATCATTGAGTTGATTTTGTCAGAAAATTGGATTCAATCACTTAGTTTACTTGTTGGGAGTGCTTCTATTTTTAGGGCGGTGGTATTAAAGTTTCTTTTCACCAATACTAATGTCCAAGTCTTAGAAAATCAATGAGTTGGCATCAATTATATGAAGGGATATGATTGTTCACTTTGGATCTCTATATTGGCATCAATTATATGGTCTATCGACATACAAATCTGACATTTATCAACGTCTTCTTTTTTTGGTTGGATTCATCAACAACATTGTCATGCAAACACTCATACAATTTTGTTCCAAAGGGTAGTACTTTTCTCAAAAAAATGAAAAAAAAAAATGGAATTGCCCCTCATGATCTTCCTTCTTAGTTTGATGAAAAAAAAATCATATTTGGGAAATTTGTTTCTGTAATTTCCAATGTTTGAATCACGTAAAGCTATTCGATCCATAATAATGTTTACCATGGGCTAAAAGTAATAAATAAGCTTAGAGAAAAATGACTCAGCAAGAAGAATTATTTTCCCGGATATCTATCCTAATTTCTTTGTAATCATTGTTATTTTGATGGATTATAGAATAAACGACGATGATGTCATATCCAATTTATTAGTCATTACATGCTACTTTTAACTATACAAGCCACATTTAATGAATTCACTTATTATAAATTATGATAAAATCAATTTCTTCAACTTGTTTTCAGCACAATCATTTTTTTTTTTTTTTTTTGGTTTACTTTTTTTTTTAGATTGAATTTCCTAGAACATTTTCCTGCTTCAAAAAAAATTCTCAGCGAGATAAGCACAACCTAAAAGTTTGTTTTCATATGATGTTATTCAATGGAAGGAAATGGTAAGATAGAATCATCGATGGATAGGGGAATTGAACATCGATTTGTTATCATGTGATTTTTGGGGGGTGAATGAGAGAACCATAAATCGGTGTTGGATTTTACAGAGTGATCTTGGTGACATATTTTTTTAATAAAATCTCTACGTTTGTGGAAGTCTGACTGAGAGGCACAAAATACCAAATAAATGAATCATTGGTGTGATTCCTTCTTAAGCAAGCTGGTTAATCATGGACTGTTCGTAGTCCAACTCTTTGTTGACTTTGATTTTGCCCTTCTAATCCCGTGATGTTTCAGTCTTCGCACCACCCCGTTCGCTATTTTGTCTTCTCTCTTTCTCAAAGCGGTAGCTAATGCAATTTTAAATCTAATGATAGTATTTCAATGCAAGGCAAAACTATATGTATACAGCACTTTCATTCTTTTTATTCAATTAAATTAGAAAGTATCAATTTTTCTATTAATTGATGACATGATTGGCTAGATTATTTAAAGATCAAAGTTTTTCTAAACAGATGGTATTTGTTATGCAAGTATTTTTCAAGTTTCTAAATCAATTCCGAGGCTACTAAGTATTTCTTATTTCACGATAGAAAATAGCCACTTCATAATTAATGTTTTACAATATAGAATTGACAAAAACCAAAATAGCCAAAATCAACTTGTATCAGCCATTCCTTAGACAATCAAAGTTATTCGTAAAGAGTTGGCCCATAAAATATCATAAGCTTTTCACGGTATGGATGACAGTCAATCCCATGGTGAATGCATGAAGCATTGCCTCCTCTCCATTGATCTCTCTCGATCTTCTCTTAGAGAAAAAAAAATTTGAACTATATAACAGCAAAATCAATACAGCACATTGCGAAATCAAAATCACTTTTAGAAGCCAGAATTACAAATGGAGATCTCCGTGGGTCATTAAACGTAGAAGATAGGATTGGCTAACCATGCTGAAAGTCGGGGGCCAGTTCGTATTTTAATAATATAGTCTTTGTAGAGTTTGCTTTCAATCTGAAAGGGAACCACACGATGTCCATTGCATCTTCCTTCTTCCTTTAAATTACCCAATGACACTGTGTTGCAATAAATGCCCGCGCCATTGCCCACAAATTTAGTGTCACTTTGCTTGTACATAATTGTAGTGTCACTTTTGGGACAGGGTGTGTCCGAGTCGAGGAAAAAGTACCGGGGCTGTTTTGGGGAAAACACCCCCTTCCATTTTTCATGCTCTCCAAACTTGAAAAATACAACAGAAGTTCCGGAAAATATGGCAATTTCAATGGGCACGCGCAGGCTAAAAATCCATCATTTCGGGGTTGCCCTGCCAAATGCAGCATGTGGACTGGATTACACCTCTCTTCACTTCCTATTCTTTGAGCAAGTCTTGCCCACTCGCGCACCGGGGCATGTGAACCCGACTCATGCGTGGATGGATCGTGTGAATTCTCCATAGAGTCCATCTCATCCATCGAATGACCCCGGATTGATATAGCATCTTCTTCCTATTAATTGGCTCCCGCTCCACTGCACCCAATATCATCAGTCCCCTCATGTGAGTCATGTGACCACCGACGATTGATAGCTTTACTTTCCATCCACCAGAGTCACGGCCACCTATCCTTTTCCGCTTGCTCTTCGCCCCTCTCCCCTATCAATTGCATTTTGTCTGTTTGGTGCTACTAAAATACCCAAATGCTCTCTTGGCGAGGAATATATTTATCCTTTTCCTTTTGGGTATTGATTTTAATGATCAATGGAGACGAGGGCCTCTCTCCGTTCCTAAAAAAATCAAGCGAATTAACCAAGTCAAGCCCTGACGCCACGGCCTTTCAACCACAGATTTGTGGCCATGCGAGGTTAGCGACCTCTGCCAGTCGCAAGTTCCATGGACATAGGTTATGAGATTTGTGCGGGGAGAAAAAGAGACGAAGGCATAGAGGACACACTTCAGCAGGCGAGGCATTAACTCACCGATGGATTGATGCATGAAGTTAAGGGCTAGTGATGGCAATGGGTGGGCAGCAAATTCGACGACATTGAGTGCGCGATTCCATAAAAAATCCTTACCTTTATATTTATCATATTACCAATTATCCAAATTGTTCTTTTATCATCAAAATCCCAAACTTATATGGTAACCAAAAAATATGTCCCATCAAAGTATGTTATGAGATGAATTGGCATCTTGCTTGGATAGTGACAAACTTAAAAATCTGAACTTAGCAATTTTAGAGTCAAAGTTTAAGCTTTTGAAAGAAAACTGGACTTAGCAACTTTTAGGGTCTGAGAAGTGAGATAATCCACTTCGCGGTCTTTCTTGCAAAAGAAACAAGCTACACTTTAAACTTCAAAGGAAAAGTGGGACGGAATACAAATTATTGCTTTGCTTTTATCCTTTTTTGCTTCGCGCTTGAGACTCACTTTCGTTCACCTTGATTTTAGCATTTCACATCTGGTCTTACTCCTTTTCGGGAGAAGAAAGCATATGATGGGTCTCTCTTTGTTTGGATGAAGAGACGAGAGTATTCAACATGGCCAGGTTTAGAATTTTATCTTTCCTTTTATTTAGTTTCTCTTTTAGGTAAACTTCGGTTAAAACCCCACGACAACTCCTTCCCCATCGTTCCTTGACCTTTTCGCACGTTTCTTCCTTTGCTCCAAATCCTTGATTTTCCCCTCATTGTCACTGCTCTTGCTCACACGCCTCCAAAACCCTAACCCATGCCCATGCCCATGCCCATGGTCATTCCAGGTGATTGACGAGCTGACCTCCTCAAAGTTGCCAGGGAGTGCACGATTGATGCGAATGCTCCAACACCACCAAGACCTTCAGACTTCGATGGGCACGATGTGGACTAAATGAACCAATTTGTATTTGATAAGGATGACATTTAATAAACACATGGCGGGGCAGCCAAGGCTAAATAAAATCCAGCAAGATCCAAAGGTGTAAACTGCTTGGTTCCAAAATTCATAAGCTTTTAAATCTTTTCGTACATCCATCAAAATCTGACAAAAGGAAAATTTAAAATTGAAGCAATTAATCGCAATTGACTCAATGAGTCAAAAAAGACTCTTGGGAAGTATCAAACATCGATTCGAGACCAACAAAGATCAAATTTGCTCTCCAATAGCTTTAACTTTAATTAAACTCAAGTAGACTTTTGTTTTAGTAAAACAAAACTCCAAAGGTATCGTTGCGGTTTTTTTTTTTTTTTTAAATAAGACACTTTGCATTCAAATTGAAATTAAGCGTCCTCCTATACAGCTCAGAAGCTCCAGGAAGAAGAGAAAATAGGCGGGATCTCATTGCCTTAACTCCTCTTTTTTCAAAGGAAAAGAGAGACTTTTCACATGAGATGCGAGCCTTAGCTATCAAAGACCTTTGTTCCTTCACCACATAAATATCAAGGAAATAAAAAGGAAAGATCTTTTTGAATGACTTTTGGGGAGATCATTGTACGTAGAAGCCACAGGATTGGCTGAATATGCAGAGAGAGTCGTGGGCCAATTTGGTGCAAAACTTGGTCAATAAGGATGACTCCTTGAAGCATCGCTCCAACCCATCAAAGTTGACAATTGTGTATGTTTCTTAATACAGAAAATCATTGGACCACATGATGCAAAACTTTTGGGATTAGAATCGACTTTTGCCTCCCAAATAAATGGTGGATTCATTCAAAGTCAAGTCAACCAAAACATACATCAAATTTTCACAATTGACCACTCTATCAGTTTGGAGTTTTACTTTCTATTTATCACATGTGTACCAATTTGTGTTTTTTCTTAGTATTTATTCAATTTAACGGAAACTAATGGAGAATAAATTTATCACAAATTTACCGGTTTGGAGTTTTTGGTGATCAAAAAATTAATTTTGAATAAATTTATCGCGAATATACTAGTTTGAGATTTTTCGTAGTATTAACCCTAAAAACAATAAGCCTAGAGAAAAATGACTTGGCAAGAAGGAATCATTACCCTTTTTTTCTTGCTAAGCTTTGAAGTGAGAAGAATAAACTTTATTGATGCTCAATTTCTCTACATTCCCAAAGCACGATTATATCTAATATTTTGCAAATATGATTTCATAATTTCTATCTTATTTTCTTTGTAATCAATGTTATTTGGATGGATTATAGAATAAATGAAGAAGATATCAATTCTAGTTTCTTAGTCATTCCATGTTACTTTTAATGATACAAGCTACATTTAGTGGATTCACTTATTACCAATTACAATAAAATCAGTTTTTTTCAACTTGTTTTCACCATAATCAAAATTTTCCGATTCCCTTGCTCTGAAATTGAATTTCCTAAAAGCATTTTCCCGTCGCAAAATAAAAAAATTGTCAGCAAAAAAAATTCTCAGCGACATAAAGACATCCTTAGAGGTTGTTTTTATTTGATTTTCAAATCTCATATGAAATTGTAGAATTGGAGGAAATCATGTAATGAAATTATCAATGAATATGAGAATTGGAAATTGATTTATTGCCATGTAAATTTTGCAAGTCAATGGGAGAACGATGAGTCGGTGTTGGATTTGACAAAGTGATCTAGTGACATTTTTTTTTCCTTTCTTTTTTATAGAATCTCCACGTTTATGGATACCTGTATGTGAGGGACAAAGTACCAAATGAATGAATCATTGATGTGATTCCTTCCTGAGCAAAGCTGGTTCATCATGGACTATTGGTAGTCCAAGTCTTCGTAGACTTTGACTTTGCCCTTACCGGTACGCTGTTCTTTTATTTATTTATTTTCTTTGGAGAGCGGTAGATAATGCATTTTAATGTAATAATTTTATTTCAATGCAAGGCAAAACTATATGTATACCACATTTGCTTGATAACTAAAAATTTTATGTTTCGTGATAAAAAAATAGCTACTCCACAATTGAAGTTTTACAATACTAACTCAACAATAACCAAGGTAAGTTGCATTATTGACCGTTTTTTAGCCAATAAAAGTCACTCATAAAGCGTTGATATGTACGATATCATAAACTTTTCACAATCTGGATTATGATCAATCCAATGATGAATAAAACAAGCATTCCCTCCCCTTCGTTGATCTTACTTGATCTTTTCTTTGGGAGACGATTCAGACATAGAAAAAAGTTTAGAGGCCCTACCTATCAAGTGCTGCTAGGCCAAAAAAAAAAAAATCCTTGATCAAGCGGTGGCCACCAATCAATCAACTATCAAAATAATTAACTAACTAGAGACCTCAAACGTCGTTGAGGATCCAAGGAAAATCTTATCAAAAAAGCAAATTGATAATGAAAAGAAATAAAGCAATATAGCAAAGAAAAAAAAAAGATGGATCCTAGCGTGGAAAAGAAGACCGGCCAATGCTTTAGCGTGTGCCTTTGGTAGTCCAAGTCTTTGTATACTTGGGTCAATCTTTGGTTTGATTCCTTCTTGGAGCAATGATGGCTCATCATGGACTGTTGTCAGTCCAAGTTTTCGTAGACTGACTTTTCCCTTCTAATCCTGTGATGTTTTAGTCCTCTTGCACCCCCCGTACGTTGTCCCGTCTTATTTATTATTTTTTTTTGTGTCTTTCTGAGAGTGGTAGCTAATGTTAATGCCATGTTAACAGGGAGTTTAGGTTTCAGATTGTTGGCGTCTGTATCCATACCACATTGACCAATCTCATGCAATTCCTAATCTAATGATTGTCTTTCGGTGCAATGCAAAAACCACATGTATACAACACTTTCGTATTTTACATTTAGTTAAATTAGACGGTATAAAAATTTTCTATTAATTGATGATACAATTGGTTAGACTATTTAAAAATCAAAATATTTCTAAACAGATAGTGTTTTTTTGCAATTTTTATTTTATTTTCTAAATCAATTTTGTGGTTATTAAACATTCCATGTTTTCCCGCTAGATCTGAAGGTATAAAAATGTTCCATTCCAAAATTCATAAGTTCCTTAACTCTTTTTAGGCCGAAATCCAAGTGTGATCAAAAACAACATTTAAGATTGAAGTTATTAATCAAATTGAGTCAATGAGTCAAAAAAACACTCTTGGGAAGTATTGAATTCCCATTTGAGTAGTATCTATTTTCACAAATCTATTTATTCACTTGCTAAATATTAAATCATGATTTGATCATATCACTTAATGTATCAATTTTAGTATACTTATTTAAATTACTTGTAAATAACCTAGATTTATTGGTCAAACTTCAAATGATGAAGAGTTTGTGCTTATTGAGTAAAAGGTTTAACAACATTAAAAAAAAAAAAAAATCCACATATTGCTAGCAGTTGTAATTAAAATGCCATATGTTTTGTGAAACGTTGAATGTATGTTATTTTACAAAATTCTGATCGTAATTAACCCATTGGGACCTCAATATTTATTCACAGCGAAACTGCCTTGACAAATCCAAGGGAAACTCTTGTTAAAAAGCAAAGTGAATAATGAAAAGAAATAAAGCAATACAGCAAAAAAGAAGAAGATAGGGTCATCATGATGTGGAAAAGAAGTCTCGCCAATGCTTGAGGGTGTGCCTTTGGTAGTCCAAGTCTTCGTAGACTTTGACTTGGGTCAATCATTGGTGTGATTCCTTCTTGAGCAAGCTGGTTCATCATGGACTGTTGGTAGTCCAAGTCTTCGTAGACTTTGACTTTGTTCAATCATTGGTTTCAGTCTCCTTGCACTGCCCGTATACTGCTCTATCTAATTTTTTTTCTCTTTTTCCGAGAGTGGGAGCTAATGCTAATGCCACATTAAGAGAACGCACACGAAGCTTAGATTTTAGTTTGTTGGCGTCCTTATCAAAATCACATTGATAGATCTCACCCAATTCTTAATCTAGTGAATGTATTTTGATGCATTGCAAAATTATATGTATGCAACATATTCCATTTCCATTTAATTAAATTAAATCATTCCAACTTTATTATTAATTGATGACATGATTGACTAAACTATTTAAGAAAAAAGCTTTTCTGGACAGATGGTGTTTCTTTGCAAGTATTTTTCTATTTTTTGAATAGATTTTGTGGTAACCAAACATTCCATGTTTCATGAGAGAAAAAAAAAATTCGCTAGATTTAAAAGTGTAAAATTCTTCCATTTCATAATTCATAAGTTTTGAAGTCTTTTCATGCAAAAATCCCAGCATGACCAAAAAATATTAAGATTAAAGTTATTAAATCACGATGACTCGATGAGTTAAAAAGAAGACTCTTGGGAAGTATCAAATTTCTTGAATTGAGATTGATGGGAGATCGAATTTGTTCTTCAATAGCTTTAGCTTTCATTATCACTCCACTGAACTTTTGTTTTAGTAAAACGAAACTCTTGTCACAATTTTTTTTGAAATCAGACTACATCCATTTGAATCCAAATTGAGCTCGCTCCTTTAGCTTAAAACCTCGTGAAGAAAAGAAAATACGTGGGATCCCACTGCCTAACTCTTACTTTTTTTTAAAGGAAAATAAAGACTTCTTGTATATATGCGAGCCTTAATTATTGAGACCTTTGTTCCTTTACCCCAGAATATGCAGACAATCGTGGGCCAGTTTTGCTGCAAAATTGGTCAATAAGGATGCTTCCTTGCAGCATCATCGCACCCTGTCAAAGGTGATAAATATTATGTTTCTTACCGTGGAAAATGTCACGCCCCGATCCTCAGGCACGCGCACATCCCTTAACCTTTGGTCGATTTTAAAATGCGATATCCCAGGACTATGTATCGCCGACCCTTTCATTTTTAATAGCACATGCGGAAGCAATTATAATTCCCCAGACAATAAAGCAATGGGATAGAAAAGCAGGCCATATATTTTCCTTACTCAAAATTCACAACTACATCTTTTTACATGCATCTCATAGTATTCTACAATACTATATATACGCAACTCTGGTCTAACGTCGATTCACATGCAAACAAGGTCTGACAAGACAGGACAAGATCTCGGTCCTCATCCGGGTCGTACTCGGAGTTATCCTCAGGGTCCTCCTCCACGTACTCCTCTTCGGGTTCCTCAACAGGGATCTCTTCATCAAATCCATGCTCCTTAGGCTCCTCATCCAGGCCCTCAAATGGCTATTCAATAACCACTGAGACAACGTCTCAGCAAGTTCTACCCCCTAAGACCCGATTAGTAAACTAATACACCTTAGGGCTGTCTATGCACAACATGAGTCAGAGAACTTACCTTGGCCTCAGATTCCACCTGCATATTAGCACAGATCATATAGGCACCCAAGCAATCATATTATAGATCGAAGCATCGATCTAATCGACCTAGTCGATTACACACCAAGAAGACCACTCACGGTCATCTCTATTCAATCATTCAATTCACAACATCAAACCAAGGCAATGAATCACATCAAGTCACACTCAGATTGAATCATCAATCAATCGACCTAGTCGATTACAAGTCAATCGAATCATTTCTAGGTCACTCATCCAACACCAAGCAATTCCTTAAATTTAGTGGCTTTACGGTCCCACCCGACCCTCTCAAGATCTAGTGGCTTTACGGTCCCACCCGACCTTTCCAAGATTTAGTGGCTTTACGGTCCCACCCGACCCTTTCAAGATCTAGTGGCTTTATGGTCCCACCCGACCCTCTCAATATTTAGTGGCTTTACGGTCCCACCCGACCTTTCCAAGATTTAGTGGCTTTACGGTCCCACCCGACCCTTTCAAGACCTAGTGGCTTTATGGTCCCACCCGACCCTCTCAATATTTAGTGGCTTTACGATCCCACCCGACCCTCTCAAGATCTAGTGGCTTTACGGTCCCACCCGACCCTTTATCATACCGTACTGTCTCAAGATGATCTATAGGATTATCGAGCCGGTATATCATACCGTCTTGTCTCAAGATAATCAGAGTCACCGAGCCGGTAGATCATACCGTCTGTCTCAAGATGCTCCGTGGAGTCATCAGCCGTATACACACAATTTATCATACCGTTCGTCTCCGGATGCTCCGTAGAGTCATCGAGCCGGTATACACACAATTTATCATACCGTCCTGTCTCCAGATGCTCCGTAGAGTCATCGAGCCGGTATAGCATATCATTCCAAGCAAATAATCAATTAACCAGCTTTATCATTCTCGATAAAATGCCATGAGTGGGTACTCGATTGGCCCTAGCCAAAACATAATAATTTCCTTTTTATAAATTCCTCCATTTTCTGTAGCCCACTCAGATCCTTTTGGCATTATCAACCGAAGCCCAGTTCTTTTTCAATTAATAAAAAAAAAAGATTATTCAATTAAAGAATAATTCATTCTTTCACAAGTAATTCAATTCAGCATGAAATATGGTTCAATTAAATAAACGGATCGCGCCACGACAATCGCACGAAATTCGGTCCATGCCATCCCAGGTTGAATTTCCGGAAAATAAATAATTAAATAATTAATTTCGAAAATTAAATAAATAAATACAATAAATTCAATTTAGCACAATACAAAGCTCAATTAAATAAACGGACTGCGCCATGATCATCAGTATAAAATCCCGGTCACTGGCCATCCCAGTTGAATTTCCAGGAAATAAATAATTAAATAATTAATTTCGAAAATTAATATTTAATTCCTAAAAGTTCCACCTAGGCCCAATTTGCTTAATTAACACCCGATAAGGGACGGGAAAAATCCCAAGAAGCATCCAATAAATACTATAGGCAATTCTCTATCTAATTACACTAACCAAACATCTAACATGCAATGAAATTAACTAATAATCGCTAATCCATTCTAATCTAACAATCTAATTACACTTAACTAACACTAATCAACCTTTAAGTGTAATTAGCAAACTAAGAAGGTTTTAGTGAGTAAAACTCACTTGATTAAAGATTTGCTCGGATCAAATCGACGAGCACGCAACAAAGCTCGGCTCTCTTCAAAGCGGTTCTGCCAACCGGAATTGGGATGGCTCAAAAACGGGCCACGGGACCTTCAAACCCTTGCTGTAAAATAGCTGCTGATCAAGAGTTCTAGGGCTGTCACGGGGGCTAAACTGACTTCGCGGGTTGCTCGAAGTGGTGCCGAGATGGACTGAAAACACAGGCTGAGGACAAGGCTTCGAGCAAGGCAGAGGGACTACTGTTGCTTCCGTGGAGATGGGGGCGGTCTTGCGGACGAAGGAGGAGGCAATCGCGGGCTGGCTTCTTCGGCGGAGTCGCTGGAGTTGATGCAACAGTCAACAAACCGACGAGGGGAGGCGAGATGGCGGTCAAAGACGGGCAGAGACGGACGGCTCGCGGCAAGGAGATGGGCCGCTTCGCGGTTTCGTTGGCGTGGGGAAAGAGAACGTGGGGCGGCGTGTCGCGGAGATGCAGACACGGTCGGCAACTTAAGAGATCTCCATGGAGTGTTGACCGAGTAGGAGTCCTACACGGACGTGTGGCAGCTTGGAGATGAGGGGAAAAATTGGAGCTCCGGTGGATGCTCCGTTCGGTGGAGGTGGCCGCAAGAGAGAAATGAAGAAGCTGCTTCGTCCGTTGAACCAGCGAAAAGTAGAGAAAATAAAGAAAAGGGAAGACAGCTAGGGGATGTCGGCTGAATGAGGGGATAAACATTGACCCAAGTCAATGAAATAAAGCCAAAGAAAATTAATCCTGCAGAGGCTGTCGGCTGGAGAAGAAAAACGCACGAGAGAGAAAAGGAGAGGCACGGATGTGAGGGCGGTTCGTGCGTGCGTCTTCGACGAAGAGAGAAAGAGGAAAGGGATTTGTGTGGCCGAGAGAGGGGTTGTGCGTGTGTTGAGAAGGTGGGTCCAAGGAAATAAAATAAAACCTAAGTTAAAAATCTGCTCAACTTCAACATGAAAATAATTGGTCACCCAAGGCCAATCTCGACCTCGGTTTGCACAATTGAAGTGCAGGATAAGACAATCCCTCTAACCCACAAATTTCTCTCAAATCCGAATTCTATTTCACTTTTCTCGGTATCCGATTTTCCGAACAAATAAATTCGGTTGAGGTCCAATTTGAAATCAGAAAAAGCCCAAACAACTTTCATTCACCGATTCACTTACACCAGATATCAAAAGTCTCTTCAAATCGGCCAATCTAAATTTCTGTTCATTTTCCGCAACATCCGAACGATTTTCCGTGAAAATCTCGGAATCTCCGAAAAATCTTCTAAGACTGAGTCAACGTTCCTAGAATAGCTCGTGACACTACAGAATCTTCAATTTTTGAAATCGGATTCGATTGACGGTTAATTTCACTCCGACGTGTTTTTAGTGTGACCTAGGCTACCGGGTAGTTTTCAGAACTTTTTAGGACAAATGACCCGTGGTCGATTTTCTTCGAGCCACGATGAACCCACTCGACACATTGGCGACTTTCGATTATCGTGAAAATCTCGATGATTCAAATACAGACACAGGGTACCAAAACGACAGTAAAATCAAATTAGTGCCGATCGACGAGAGTTTTCCAATTTAGTGGAGTCACCCACGATCGGTCATTCATCTCAGTCGAACCGACCTATCAGTCGAACCGACCTATCTCCGATCTTAATTCGATTTTTAACTGTGCCGTAATGATCTCTAAAGATGAGCACGGTCGAGAAGTCGATTCATGGTCGAATTCTCAGTCTATCTGCTTTAAAGTCCTTAATAGCCTACCCAGCTAGTCTAGTTATCTCGTGAGTGGCCAACTCAGAGAAAAACACTGTAGTCGCGTCGATGAAATGCCCAATTTATCTAATTGAAATCCGAACCCGAAAATCTGGATGTCACAGAAAATCACTAAACTATGTGGTGTAAAAATTTTCGGATGAGAATCTACTTTTGCCCCTAAATAATTCATTCAAAGTAAAGTCAACAAAAGCAGACATGGAACTTCCAAAACAAGTTCGTTTCCCCATCCTAATTAAGGTGAACTCCGGTCAGTCTAGTTTAATGGGCTGATTGGGCCTAGGCCCGAATTAACCTGAAGAACAAAGCTTGGTGGAATTGTCGGGCTTGATCTTCTTCAAAGCACTCCCTAGTGATCAATTGAATTAAGAAAAGATTACATTTTATTTCGGGGGTGAAGCATCCTTCGCATTTAACTAGTTGTTAGTGTCAATAAATTGCTTGTCACAAAGCATTGCAATTGGGCATTGAGAAAGCTAGTATGAGCACCTAGAGGGGGATGAATAGGTGCAGAAACAATTTTGCGAAATAAGTGCAGCACAAATCAACAATAGATTATGAAAAGGAAATTCCCTCTTTTCAAATAAACAAGTTACGATCAAAGTAAAAGAGCGTAGGGAAGAGAATATGAACATAAAGATTATAGTGGTTCGGCTTAATCCAAGCCTACATCCACTTTTCCGCACTGACAGCCCACCAGCTGGATTTCACTATGAATAAAAGAGTTGTTACAGTAAAGCTCTTCCTTGATTCCGCAATGTAGAGACTCTACTACACTTCCTCAAGGTCTCTCAAAGATAAAGACTCTCTTTTGCGTACAAGATTTCGCTCAACAGTTTAATTGACTAAGAACAAGGAGCTTCATACTTTGGAATTCTTCTATCGTGTACACACTTAAATAACTGGAACGTCTTTCTTATATACTTCTTTATGCCATCATACCCGTTGGCACTTACCAAAGGAATTCTTCCAATCTACTCGTTGGACAAAATCAATTAGGAAGATCTTTGAGCTATTTAAGGAACATGACGATAGCCCATCAATCCTGCTCGCCCATACAATCAGGATCTAGGTTTCCATAAGTAGAAGCTTCCAAGTATACTTCGCCAATCAACGGATCCAAATCCCTGAATCAATCTTGATTTGAATAATGGATTCCGACATGCTATATCCAGCCAAGAGATCTTTTCCAATCGATAAAGTCAAATCCTTAACGAAACATCCAGTTTTGGATAAGTCTTCTTCGATAGTCTAGAAACTGTCAATGAGGATAGACTTTGAGTCTTGAGTCTGGCAGTCCGGAGGTCTTCAGACTTTGATGGAAGAGTCTACAAGTCTTCAGATTAGACTGATGGAAACGTTTTGTCAGCTTCAAAACATTCAAAGAAGCTTTCTCCAACAGGCATTAAATCCATGCATCGTGGTGATTATTATACAAAACATTACTAAAACAAGGTACACAAAACCAATGTGTAATCGTATTAAAACTTTAAGCCACTGACAAGTGTGGTAAATAAGCTCACGAACATGATGTGACCTATTACATCTCATTTGGAATTTAACTCAATTAGCATTTCCGCATTCACGATTTTACTCGAAGCCTCTACAATGATTGGCAAAAGTTTAGTGAAACCTCTCCAATGAGTATAATGATTAAAAAAATGTTGACTAAGTTCTCTATTTCAGATAATGTTTTCGGAGGTCTGTCTCTCCACTCTCTCAATTAATGCTTGTGGGTTATCTATTACAAAAGGTCAAAAAAAGAGGTGCAAATATAAGAACTTGCGGACATGAGACTATTCCATGTTTAATTTTGAGAATTGGAAAAATATTTGCCACACTTCTATTAATTTGAAATTAAACAATTTGGGTCATTATTTCATATTTACCTTCAAGTTAGATAATGTCAGACCGAGTCCATTTGCAGCTGGAAACATTTTTTAGTATAATTAAGAATTGGAATGCCTCCTCTACCGATGTAGAGTATCCATCTTCTTCACGTCGCAATTTTGTGCCGGTTGTTGTCATAGAGGTGATGGCATAAGTGCTGTGATACTTTCACACACATTGTAATGGCTACTTTGACGAATACAGTATAATGAAGTTAATGTTCTCCCGCGTGAAGAAAGCAAAAAATTTTACACGGAAACGAACAAATATTGGACAGGGAAGAAAAAAGGGGAAAAAGTAAAGTCTAAGCGCATATGGCACGCAAAGGAAATCCGATTTCGGTAAGACTGGATCTGAATCGTAGTTCAGATTCAAGTTGGTTCAGTGAGGGCGACCGCGAAAGTCACCGAATGGGTCAGTCTTTTCCTTCAGTTTGTCCTATTTAAAAAAAGAAAAAAGCGTGGGAGGACGTTGCAGATGTCCGGGACGGACACGACTTCTTCTAACACTAGAAAACCACAGGAAGACACCCGGGACCAAGGAATGTCGTGAAAGAAGAACACCGGGGCATTGACCAATTTCAAATAAAGTAAGACAAAGCAGCAAATTATAAGGTATCTCAGATAAATCACCACATAATATATTGACAAAATAATGCACTTGGAATTTATATAATTTGACCTCACCTTTAGCAAATCAAACCATTGAAACATCTAAACCAAACCAAACCAAAACAAAGAAGATCTGAACAAGGGTATTTGCAAAAAAAAGAAGATTTATATAAACCTCTTTGTAATTCATATATTTAACACAATAGGAAGCACTTCTTATTAGATAAAAAAAGTACTCAACAGGGCAGGTGTCTATTCTCTTTTCTTTCGCAGAAATTTGCCAAGTTTGGTCAACCAACTCCATAATGTGCTGAGTTTCCAAATCTCCCGTGGTGAAGAATCCCTATTTGTTTTAATTTCCTCCACATTGGTACATTAGAAACAGGGTCGGGAACGGGTTCCCATTGAAACCAGAGTCGCGGCACCACTTTTGAATGCATGATCATCAAGCGATTCTCTAAATTTGCCCGAAAGAGAAATAAAATGATAAAATCAAATCTCGACATTCATACTAGCCACACTTTTATTAAGAATGCCAAAATAGAGGCTAAGAGTTAGAGTTTGATTTCTCGATCACTACTCTAGATTGAAATCTAGTGATTTTCACTCTTAATCAATGTGATTTTACACAGTGTTCAGCAAGTATCACTAGCCTAATGTGATTCATTTGGAATATTGCTATCCAATTTTGGATGGAACTTTGTCTTAACATTGAATCTAGGATTTCCATTTCAAGAGGAATGCAATTTCGGGATGAATTAAAGGACCGATGCAATTTTGGATGGAACTTCCTACTGCAGGCCTTTCATGATTTTTAGGAGAATGGCAATGCAAATTGGTAGGCAGAGGCATTGATCCAAGAGGATATGTCATGAAAAATTCTGTAGGATTGATTGCAATGTATGCATTTTATTTGCCGAATCAAACCGCAACTAGAATAATAGCCTAAAGTCAAATCAAACTGCTTTTTGTGTAGACTAACTCTATGAGTAAGAACTAGTCAAGGAAACACCATATAACCTAAAATCACTACTAATTGAATTGGTTAATTCTTCTTCCACTCATCCCCCGCATACTCAATTCTTCTTCCATTTGGTTTCCACAATGAAATTAACTAAATGACCACTCCGGGAGTTTCTATCATATCCAGGGACAATCATGATCCCCCTCTTATGACTAATCACACATTAATCTTCCTATTACTGAGTTACAACTGCTTTCCCAAACCGAAGCATCACATGTTATGTCAAAATGGGTGAAAGAATGAAAAAGAACCATACCAGTCACAAGACTAGATACTCAGAACAAGCTGTCTTTTATCGTTAGTGTAGACAAAATATCATGTTAGGTATTTGACGTTAGATCCAACTTTGGAGAATTCTGACGCATGGCATTCATATTGAGAATCAATGAAGCATGGACCATGCGTTTGAACTAATCAAAATCGGAATGGACCTGCATCCTTGTTCATGATAATGAGATTCAGTGGCCCATAAAGCTTCCAATAAGAAAAATCACTAGACAAAGTTCTCCGCAAATATCCCTAATTTTACATGCTTCAAGCCAAGCTCGTTTGGAGAAGTGAATATACATTAAAAGAAGCGAAAAAGAAGACGAGGCCTATGGTGAATCTTCAGCACCTTTATTTCCAGCCTATTTAGATCTTGTCACTCTAACCAAACTCCGCAAGCAATATCACACCTCGTGAGCTCTGAACTGCTACCGCAATAACAAGAAACAGATTCCACCCAAATAGCCAACCTCCTTGAAAACACAAACGACAAAAACCAGTTATAGTCAAATCAAATGAGTTTGCTTTGAGCTTGGATCTTTTCGTGACGTGCAGCAAATACAGCTACTTGGGTGGAAAGTTGAGATCACTTGGAGCAAAATACGCCCATTATTTATCTAGCTGTAGGCAGTACAGTGCACGTCTTAAGCCTGATGTGTCGATACCAGAATTATACTGCATAATGAAGTGGAATCTTTTCAAGCAAAAAGCAACAACTACATAAGCAGAATTCTATGATCTTTTCCAAAGTGGATACTGGGAACACACGCTTCTGCATTTAGATTGACAATGCACCATCACACAGAAAGGGTAGTCAAATAGTAGGCCACCTAGAAGATAGCATATTTTGTATAAAGATACTCAACAACCATAGGGCTCCCGTTCGAGCTGTAACCCTTAAAACGCTTCTCAACCGTTGACGCGTGCGAATGAGGTAAGCATCAAAAGCCGACATATGTCAACACACGCATGGGAGTATGGTGCAGGAAAGAGGATCCACATCCCTAACGATCAAAGAAGTGCATGTGTTTTTCAGAGAGAGAAGGGGGGAATACAGATGTCGTTATGCAGTCAGCGACCAAAAGCTGCAGAACACTAAAACAAGCCAAGACAAGTTCCTTAATGACAATGTACCTGAAGATGAATCCTAGGAACAACTTGCACCAAGAAAAACAACAACTGCCATGCCCTCTAGTTGAGCAAAACATGGATATTGGATAATAAGGTGATGTGATCATGCACCATCCGTTGAGTTATTTGCATCAGACATTCATACATGAGCTCAATTTAATTAGAGCTCATTTAACTAAGGTTGCAGATTCATAAACCCGAAAAAAGAGGGTTATAAAATCAAATGATGTTGCTGATGGGATTTCCAACAACTAAAGTAACTACATAATCTACTGCTGAGGTTAGAGGATGAATCCAACTCATTCCAGATCAGGGGAGCCACCAGGGACTAACTGCATTAAGAAAAAAAGGAAGGCATCATCACTTGAGAGGTTCAAGCACTTCAAAGCAGAATTGTAGCTTTTCAATAACATAACTGCCACACAACTGGCGCTTTATATTTATCAAGAGGTGGACACAAGTTTGATTGAGACAAAGGACCAGATTCTTGTAAAGAATAGGGAATGATGACTCTTTTACCACAAAATCAAGACCAGTAAAAATTCATCAATATATCATCTAAGCATTTTCAGTCTACATATTGGAAGGAATCTCTCTGAGTGGCTGATTGTTTCTGTTATGTTAAGGCAATTGTTGCTCACCGGTTAGTAGATCACCAAAACTTTAGGCAAGACCACATCCTTATCGATGCAAGGGCTCAAAACAGATAGCCATATCAATATCAGCAGAAGGAAGAAGTTGTCTCTTACGATAGCTATGTTGTTTCCGTTAAGCAAAATCTGATTGAGCTTTGTTATCCTTCGTCCTTCAGAAGTGATTTCGCTGTACGCAAGAATGAAAACAGAATCTTACAATCACATGAAGCTTCCACAGTTTACATCTACAAGCTCAATAAAAAGTGGAGTGAGAGAAAAGAAAAAGGGGGGATGGGTTGGATGTTGGGCAAGGCCATATTGCATGTGCTTGTGCGAGTAGCAATTCTCAGTTAGAAGCATAGATCAAGTTAAGAACAGAGAGGCCTCATAAACCACGGATTTGATGACTTCTGATGCTAATGCATACAAATTGAGGTCCTTTGCCCATTCAGATAATAAATTGATGTCAAGAACATATAATGGCTTCCCTTCACCTGAAGTAATGCGAGAAGCATCTTGAATCACAAGTAAATTTGAGAGAGAGAGAGAGAGAGAGAGAGAGAGAGAGAGAGATACATACTACTCAGTGACATCCTCAAGGACCATGTTGACGTACACATCAAAGCCCCTAAGAGCACTGACAAGCTCCTTGTCTCCCTTCATTATAACCCAGATTTTCGAACCTATACAACGGTCAATCAACTCTGCATATTTCATTAGTGCAAGATGAACATAAGTGGAAATGCCCCCCAATATTTCTGCGAATCTCAGAAAATTAAGGAAAACAAAACAGGCATGAATTAAAACATCCTACAGACCTGACGGGAGGAGCTGTGAAGGATTGTTGGCCATGGAGGAAAGTGAGGACACTTTTCCGCTCGCAAGCAATGCAACTCAAAGTAGAGAGAGACCTCTCTGTCTTTGGGAAACAGCTGTTGAAAGCAGATTAAAAAAGAGTGAGTTACTCTTTGAAATTTTGAATTCAACGTGACTCTGCTTTTGAATAAGGTCAAGTCACTACTCGACCTACACACTACCCATTTTTTACAACTAGAAAATAACCAAATGAAAGCCACAACAGCACACCCCTCTATAAGTCCACGCACAGAAATTCTCGGATAGCCCAGAAAATGCAGCATACAAAGATATCTTTCTAAAGAACGAAAAGAAGAAAGCTTTCGCAGGCAGACACAACAGCATGCACAGATATCGACGATGGATAGCAGCAAAAAGCAGCAGAAATCAAAGAAAGAAAAATTACGCTGTATATTGTCACCTAAGACAGAAATGCTGGCAGAGGTGATCAGTTTCAGGGTGGGACCAAACCCAGAAACGCCCACTGAGGACCGGTTTCCACAAAATGGAAACCGGGTCCGGCCCTGCTCGCAGGTGAGTCCATGGAACCGGTGTAAATGTCCCCAACAAAACCAACGATTTCCAAAAAAAAAAATACATGTAGTTACGCTCAAGAACTCATAGAACTCAGCAGACAACTAGTCACGTAAACAATTCACTCGGTTACTTAACCTCAAGCCCAGCGACCCACACAAATTGTTAAGACAGCCAACATAGGAGCATCGAGCACACAGCAAACGACAGCAAAACACGGGTTATATAAAGATCCAAGGCCACCCATCATTGCTTTTTTCCCCGCACGCACCGTCGCAGCGTGCTCATAAAGGAACCTGCCCTAAAACTACGGCTCTACTGCGAAATCTTTCGTCAATCCGACAGGGGTAACTACAAAGCGAGATGAACCCAGAGAGGCGATTCCACTCCGGCGGCTAGAATGCAACACCGAGTGAGCTTTTAACTTTCGAGGAAGTTCCTAACCAACAAGGTGAAAGCGCCAAATTGACATCGACCAAATGGACGATTTTCAGAGGACTCACAATTGCAGACTGCGAGACGAGCTGCGAGCGAGAGAGAGAGAGGCGTGAGAGTTGAGAGCGATCGACGAGGTGAGTGAGGGAGAGACGGCTCTTGTCCGGCGAAGTGGTTGAGAATACGAGAGAAGACCAAGACAGTAAGAGAGAAGTTTGTCCGAGGGTCCCCATGCCGCAATCGCGTCTTCCCTTTTTTTCTCCGGTCGAGTTGCCGTCCTCCGGCGATGCCCGACGGGCGGGTTTTTCGAAAAAAAATAAAAAGAAAGGTCGTTACTGAGAGGCCGGGCAGCCCCATACTGGGCACGGTCGATGCCGAGGTCGGCCGGCGAAAGACCACCTGACGATCGTCATCGCGAAAAGGACCGCGCATCCCGCCGGCGGATTGTTTTTCTCCAGCACCCGTTGAAGCGCAGACGATGCGGGTCTTAGTCGTAATTGCCAGGAAGGAGTGCGCAATGGGTCACGAGGGGGTCAAAGGTCTTGGTCGTCGCGTATGATAAAAGCGCCCTACCCTACGCCCTCATTCTCATCTCATCTCATCATGTCGGATCGGCACCATGGAGAAAAATATAAAGGCTGTTTTACCCCTGCAACGAAGCTAACCCTTGCCAAACGCGCCACGTGCACGCGTCCCTTGGACTTGGTGACCTGACGTGGATGTCGGTTCGGGTTGGAAAGTCCATCGCCTTCTGAAAATTTGTGAGGTTTTTATATTGGGTCGTGCTGCGAATTCTGTGGAGTTTTTCGCACTGTGATTTGTAAAAGTTTATTGCACTCCCCGCGGATTGAACCTGCACGGTAATCGTGTCTGTTTTCTCCTGCGATTCCATCGTCTTTGTTGATGGACCGAAACATTGCCAAAAACTCGCCCACTCAACGTAACCATCAATGGCCACTCTTCCTACAAAAAAAAGAGAGATGAGGGATTCGAATTCCTACATTTTTAAAAAAATTATGATAGAGATTTAAGTAGAATCGGCACGCAATACTGACATGACATGTTGATACGTCATTTTTTAAAAAATAAAAAATTTCAATACATTGGGACACGTTATATATTAAATATATTTTTATAATCAAATTAATTTGATTCAAATTCACAAATAAATAAATAATAATAATAAAAGTTTAAAATGAATTTACACTAAAAATATTAATCTACCATTTGTTAATATCATCAATTCTTTTAATTTTTTAAATTCAACTCCATTCCAATAATTCATAAAATTTAGAGAAAAAGTCAAACAATCCACGTTCTGGATTCACGTGTTTGAGCATATTAAAAGAGGAGAAAAACTAGAGGTGAATTGAATGTCATGAGAAATGAGAGTAAAAAAAAAAAAGATAAAACTAGATTTTTCTTCTTTTCCTATTTATTAGCTTTGTTATTTTTTCACACATTTACATTTTGATCCATTGTTTATTGAAAAAAATTTAAATTGACTCGTGCATTGTCGGAATTCTTGATCCGCGTACTAGAGTGTTAGGAGAGTTGACTAAATATCAAATCTTTCGACATTTGTTGACCGATTATCCGAGAGTTTTAGACATATGTTGACGTCAAATACAACATGAAGACTCTCAAAAAATGTTGGTGCTTTCTAGATGAGACAATTTAGTTTCAAATATGAATTTCGATTCTTATGCATTGCAAAAAAGTTGAGCAAAAGTTTAAGCGTAAGTATTAGAGTATGAGTAAAGTATGACTAACAAAAAAAAAATAAAAAAAAAGTCTATCTCAAAACTTTAACACACAGGACATGTGTGTAAATGTCAATTGCCCTTCTTTGTGAAAAATTGAGAGCTTGATTGCAAGAGTGTGTCAAGTGGAGTTTACAGTCGCCTTGATTCACATGGATTCCATGTGAGGTTCGAAAATCCAACAGTTGATATTTGTCAAGTTCAAGGATATATCTAAAATTTATACTATTCATATTTGCACCAAAGTCCTGCTAGGTTTAAAACTTAGAAAATAGTTCGGATTTTATAATTGGTCTTACTACCGTCCTTGTGCTTGTACTATGTAGAAAAAGTTAAATGCTAGTGAATTATGTATGCCCAATAATCTTTGATAATGTTTTGCTAAAAATGAATTATTCTTAGACCATAGTTTCCAAGTTTTCTCAATCACAATTCTTATTGATAGGTTGCGATAATGGACATCACTTATATTTATATTTTATTTATTTTGCATGTCCACAATTTATAACTAAATTTAGTTAGAGGAAAATCTAGCACTTAAACTATACACATAACTATTCAGTGTCAATTATTTTTGTTGGATTGTAATGTAAGTGTATAAAGTAATTCTTTTTTATTCCAATCAGATGAAGGCATTATTACCTGATATTTAGATATTTAGAGATTTAGGTGGTTTTACTTTTATCTACTTTGTTTTCTGCACGATGATGCCTAACATAGCCTATTGATCCATGGGAGGAGGAAAAATATAGTATTACGCATTGTTATAGTCTATAAATTTGAGCATATATTCTAATCGGGTATTATATTTTCAATTAGGGTGTCCTTTATATTTAAAAAAAAGATATTATTCCTTTAATCAAATGTTGCAACTTAAGAAATTACTTACAGTATAGCTTCTTCATATATTTTGTACAAAGTTTTTCTGTTTTCAAGTATTTGAAGAGAGTAAAAAGAAAAAAATATCATAGAATAAATGTTATCAAATGGAATTTTTTTTTTTAAACCTTCAATGAGAACCTCGTGGCGACGAGCTTCTCTTGTTTAACCTCTTGATGTATTTTTTTTTTTTTTTTTTTTCCCTTATCTCATGTTAAATTAAATTTCCTAATTTAAAGCGACGTCTTTACTTATCTAATTTAAAAATTAAAATTTATAATTTAAAGTAGCGTCTTCATTATCTAATTCAATTAATTATCACACCGTGTTAATGGTAAAAGCAATCCACTGGACAAATCACCAATTACGCAAATTATGAAAACTTAAGAGTACTTAATCGACACAAATAAACTGTTCTCGGGGCCAATTTGAAAATCTACAGAAACTTAGAGGACCGAAAATCAGAATTCAGAAAGTTCTCAAAAAGTTATATAAGTAGATCTTCCCGTTCGGTTCCTTTACCCGGGCCCGCCCGCCTCCTCTGCAACTTCAAACTTCATCTCTCTCTCTCTCTCTCTATACAAGAATTCCAGAAAAACCCACGAAAGCTCTTTCGGAAACCCAAGAATCCCGCAAGTCGTTGAAGGATTTTCGTGAAATCCATCGGTAATGGGTAAGCGCTGGCGAATGGAGATCGCCAAGATCACCGACCCGGCCGCGCGGCTCGTGACTTACTAGAACAGGAGCAAGGGCCTCTTCAAAGGCCTCTTCAAGAAGGCCTCCGACCTCTGCCGCCTTTGCAGCGCTCGCGCCGCCGTCATCGTCTTCTCCCCCGCCGGCAAGCCCTGTTCTTTCTTCAGCGACCCCTCCGTGGAAGATGACCGTCGTCGTATTTCATATCTTTGTATTCTTGCCCAAACCGGTGATTTGTCTTCTTCATCGTCTTCTCCCACAAATTTGATTGACTTCTCCGAGCAAAGCCGAGAAATTTCCTCCACCGCTAATTTCCCACAACGTCTTATTCTAACCTCTCGCAGTCCCTTCAAGCTTGATAGATCAGGCAATTTCTGTAAAGATTCACAAGATTCAATATCCAAGTATTCCAAAGATTGAGGTAGTTCGCCTTGAATCTCAACTAGATTATGACAAGATTCTACTGAAAGAATTGTTAGTCCATTCCAATTGCTTAGATCAGGGATCTGCATCTGTTTAAAGCCATGAAGCAACAACCCATGTCCACCTTTACATTCATATGTCCGATTGCGAATAAACACATCAAGATCTGTCTTACCCATTAAGCTGAACATATCGGGCAACTCCTGTAATGAAGGACAGAAAAAAATTTCAAGTTTATCTATAAACCGCGGTCGTTCGCCTTGAATCTCAACCAGATCACCACATCCCCATACTCGAATATGCCTTAGCTTGTTTAACTTGCTTAGATCAGGTAGCATCACCAGCTGTCCGACATTGTCAAGCTCCAAATATCGTAGGTTCTCCAAACAACCAAGGCCTTCAATCTTTGCAACTGGAGACCACCAAATCCTGAGAGACGATAGTTTCCTCAAATTCGATAGATCCATCGAGCAAAGAGAGTGGCAGGACAAAATCTCGAGAGACGATAGTTTCCTCAAATTCGATATATCCATCAAGTAAAGTGAGTCGCAACCAAAGAGAAGTAAGGAGGATAAATTTGAGGGAAGCCTCGAGAGGTGACACGGATGAGGAGGGAAGCTGAGGTATGTCGATAAGGCGGTCTTCTTATAAAAGCGCAATTTTAGAGATTCCAATTTGATTAAGTTCACAATCCACCGTGGTATCGATTCTTCCAGAAGCCCATAAGATTTCCCATCACAATTAGGTGGGCCAAAGCCTAGATGCAATACCTTTAAGTTAGCAAGATATGAGAGATCCAAAAACGTGTCCACCCTCAACTCCCTCAGTTCTAATTCTATGAGATTTTCAGGAAGCCTTGGTAGGCTTATGTCACAATATTGCATATTCAATATTTTCAAATTCTTAAACTTTCCGATGGAATCGGGTGGTTCTCTGATTCTCGTGGTTCTTATGTTCAACTCAATCAGCAATTCCAAATTCCCGATTGTCTCCGGAAGCCTCTTCAAACTCGAGCAATTTCTTAGAGATAGGTATTTGAGGCTTGCAAGATCTCCCAGCTCATTCGGCAGCCTCTGAAGACTCCAACAATCGCTTACATCTAAGAAAACCAAGCGTTTCAACTGACAAATTGATCTATCAATTTTGATTAATGAGTAACATTTTGATATGATCAAATGTTCTAAATTTGAATGAGTTGAGAAGTTGGGGGTTCTCTTCAAGCATCGGCAATAGTCCAAATTCAGAATTTTCAAATTCTTAATCACCTATGAAAGAAAAATCATGCAAAGTTCACTTTTGAATCTAATAAAATGGAGGAATAAATGTTGTCTAGCATATAACATACCTTCATGTGGCTCCACCCCTTCCAATCATGAGTAATTTTACTCCGAGATAGATCAAGGATAATCAAATTCTCTACGGAGAAATTTGCAATCTTAAATGTTGGGCTAATATTATGCCAAGAAAGCCATCGTAATCGTGGAAGGAGATCTGAATTCCTCTGGAAAATATTAGTTGGAAGAGCATATGATGGCCATTTGAGCCAATGAAGCAACTTTTCTCCATGAAAATTTTCCTTCAAGTTGTCTACTTCAAGGAACGTTAGATTTGGTAGGCTCTTAAAGTCCTTATAGATAAAACGGTGCTGATCATCAAACTTGAGATGAAGAGCTTCAGCTTCTTTCTTTTCCTGCCCAAAGGAAAAAATTTAAAAAAAAAAGTTGAAAGGAAACACATTTCTTCAAGTTCACTATTTTAAGGGGTGGAGTTGACTATTATCATTCCTTTAAAATCTTAAAAGACCAAAACTATCGGTTGAGTAGGTCGCGATGGTGCTAGAGAACACAAAAAGTAACTACTTTTTTTGGAAAAGAAAATGTCTATAAATAATTTGGAGATGTATTGCACAAAGCATTTTACCTCATGTATCCTTAGCAGATTTAATCCATCCTCGGGATTCCACACCCAACGTTGCTTCTCTATATTCATCTCACTTTCTTGACGAACTATTTCTCTTCCAAGGTCTCTGAGTTGATCATGCATCCACAATATATTATCTTCTCCAATCTTTATTAAAGACATGTTCTGCAAAACTTCCATGGCTGCTTCCGAAAAAGTTTAGATGCATCCTAGAAATAAACCACAATGTCTTTGCAACATCCAATGAAATGACAAGCTATATCAAGGAATATACGCCGCTGCCGATCATCTAATGCATCATAACTTATTTTCAGCTTACTCTGAACTTTATCATGAGGAACACTTTCTAGCATCTTCAATGTGCCATCCCACTTTTCCTTATTTTTGTGGGATAAAAGTGAACCTATGACCTCAATGGCTAATGGAAGACCTTCGGTAATGCGTATCGCCCTCCCAGATTGGTTGATATAGTCGTCTACAGGAGACTCTCTTCTAAAAGCATGTTTGCTAAAAAAAATGAAGAGATAGGTTCGGATCCAAGCACGTAAGCTCATACCTCCAATCCACTTCCGGAACACAGAGAACATCTTTCCTTCTTGTAGTAACAATAAGTTTGCTCCCTTCTCCAAACCAATCACGCTTACCGACAAGTGCATCCATATGATCATTTTCTTCAACATCATCAAGAAGAAGGAGGACTTTTTTATTAGGCAACCTTTCTTTAATGGTCTTAATCCCTTCATCAATGTTTCTTATATCCGTCCCTTTCATCTTGAGGATGTCAAAGATGAGCTGCTGCTGCAAGTACTCAATGCCCTTGAGCTTTGACGTTTCATGGATGTTGGAAAGGAAGCAACAATTGTTGTACTTGTTGGAAAGCTCATTGTATATGATTTTGGCAATTGTTGTCTTTCCAACGCCACCCATCCCATGAATTAGTACGATCCGCGTTTCATTTATATGAGCACCTATCTCTTCCATGATTTTATTCACATGACTGTCCACACCAACCAAGTTGTTTGATACCACCAAATAAGCCTTTTTCAATTCATTGAAAACCTTCCAAGTAACTGTTTTTGCTATCTCACCTTCTTTCCTAGTGTTTGTTGGAGGTCAAATGGCAATGAGTTAGAAAACTGTGTTGAACCAAGCTATTTTCTAACAAGACCAAAGTGAAACTAGAGACCCATTCGAAATGCTTTATGCAAGGATTTACTTCATTGTAAATGAATTAGCATTGGCACATATGATTCACGAATGACCTTAATTGAAAAAAGAAAAAAGAAAAAAAAAAGGTTGTTTGGAATGAAAAAGGACAAAATGGGGATTGTCCCATTATTTCAAGTGATATATGCAGTAAAGTTTCAATAGCATAAAATTCAATTTCAACAGTGAAACACATCAAGTTTTAATGGGACAAGGCACATCAAGTGGAATGATAGAGGCAATTACCTGTTGGCCATTTTTTGCAAGTCCCATCCATCTAGTTCTCCAACCGTGGTGAGAGCAGCCTTCCACTTATGCATAGTCTCTTTGTCATATCGCTTCTTGTTTTCATGTGTAAGAAAGGCCTCTCCATAACCTTTAATTTGGTGTCGAACCTCTGAGGGTGCTACATCATAAAAAATGGGCATAATCTTTTGTCCCCTAGTTTTTTGGCACTCGACCATCTGGACTAGCTCCTTGAGACACCATACGCTAGAGGCATAACCTTTCGAAAATATAGGTATTGAGATCTTCGATTGATTAATTGCTCGAAGAAGTTCCGGGCCAAAATTTTCCCCCTTGCAGAGCTCTTCGTCATCCTTATAGACGCGGATTCCCGCATCTATCATACTAGTGTAAAGGAAATCGGTAAAACTTGTTCGAGTATCTTCTCCTCTGAAGCTCAAGAATACTTCATATTCATATCCGGATGAAATAGCCATTCCTTGACCTTCTGTCGTAGTGTGAGTAAAAGAAGTGCTCCCTACTATTCCATCAATTTTTACAGGTACGTTGTTTTTCTGCACGATTTCCCTCGACATGATCTTCAAGAAATACCAAACAACATATCAGCAAAAGCAATGGCAGCTAGAGATGGAAAATGTTTAGAAGCCTGACTCACAAATGGAAATCTCTATAGGTCATTAAACTCGGTACCCTGAATTAGCTAATTATGCACAGAGTCGTGGGCCAGTGTGCTACAATTATGTAATAAGAATGATTCATTGCAGCATCGCTCCAGCTTGTCAAAGTTGACAATGCACGAGGTAAAGCTCTCATCTTTTGGAGGTGGTTGTATAATTTCTAAAATAATCATAGTTCCTGCTAATCTTCCCACAATCTGCAAACTTCTCAAAGCCTCCGAATGGGCCGCAAGTCATATCCTGTCACCGTCGCCGCGTCAATCATCAGTTCCAAACTAAAGTAGCTCGAATTCCAGAAAACACGTCGCAATGCACTAAGTCGCGTTCGACTCAAATTTAATCGCACTCGCGTCATCCCGCATCGGGGTTCCTCTATTTTCTTTCTTTCTTTTTCGACAGCTCTCCCTACTTTTCTCGCTCAAGCCTAACCAAGATCTCAAACCACAGCTCAAGCAAAATTCTCGCGGGGGGCGAGAGCACCGGAAGCGGAAGACGGAGGAGGGGGCACGACCTCTCGAGCTCAAAGAGCTCAGATTGCACGGAACCAGCTAACACCAGAGCAACAACCGGAAAACGGAAACCAAACGCCTAAACGCCGACGACCCATCTCTTCCGACGCCGGCAGAATCCGACCCATCTCAAGCACGAAACTCGATCTCACCCGCGAACCCACAAACAACGAGACTTGCGTACACAAAAAGCAAGAACTCGCAACGCCCACCGAAAGACAGAGAGAGAGAGAGAGAGAGGACCTGAGAAGGAATCTCAACAGACGTTGCAGAAGGCGGAGGATGAGCTTGAGCCGCTTGCATGATCAATCCAACGAGTAAAGCAGTAGCAGCAGCAGGAGAGAGAGAGAGAGAGAGAGAGAGGGAGAGAGAGAAAGAGGACCTGAGAAGGAATCTCAGCAGGCGTTGTAGGCAGAGGATGAGCTTGAGCCGCTTGCATGATCAAAGGTCTTGGTCGTCGCGGATGATGATAAAGGCCACCCCTCATTCTATTCTCATCTCATCTCATCATGTCGCATCAACACCGTGGAGAAAAAAATAAAGCGTGTTCGTTCGTGTTTCACCCCTGCAACGAAGCTACTCCTTGCCAAACGCGCCACGTGTACGCGTCCCTTAGGCACTGTGACCTGACGTGGATGTCGGTTCGTGTTGGAAAGAAAGTCCATCGCGTTCCGAAAATTTACGAGGTTATTATATTGGGTCGTGCTGCGAATTCTGTGGAGTTTTTCACACTGTGATTTGGAGAGTTTATTGCGCTCCCCGCGGATTGACCTGTACGGTAATTGTGCCTTTTTTTTCTCCTGCAAGCCCATCGTCTTCGTTGATGGACCGAAATTTTGCCAAAAACTCACCCGGTCAAACATTTATCTTAGAATTCTGACCAAAAAAAAAAACCATAGGAAGATGGGGTTTGAATTCTTACTTTCTTAGAGGCGATTGAGGGTGGGGACGATTTAATTTTAAGTGTGGATTTCGACTCTCGAACTTTGCAAAAAGATAAGACAAAAGTTTAAGAATAAATGTTAAAGTAAAAAATAGTAAAATAGATAAAAAAAAAAATCTATTTTAGAACTTTAATGTGTAAACGTCTATTGCCCTTCTTTGTGAAAATCAAAAGCTTGATCGCAAGAGAGTTTGTTGAGTGGCGTTTGCGATCGCCTTGATATCTTGGATTCCATGTGAGGTTTGAAAATCTAGCAATTGAGATTTATTGAGTTCATGGATATATCTAAAATTTATACTATCCATATTTGTGCCAAAATCCTACTAGGTCTAAAACACAGAATTGAATTCAGATTTTATAATTGATCTTACTACCATCCTTGTGCAAAAAGTTAAATGCTAGTGAAATATGTAAGTTGATTGATGGGTTACAACCATAGACATTACCTACATTAATATTCTGTTTACTTTGCATGTGAGTGATGTCCACAATTTATAACTTGTTAGGGGAAAATATAGCACTTAAACTATTTTTTTTTTTTGGTTGGATTGTAATGGGAGTGTATAGTGTAATTCTTTTTAATTCTAATTAGATGAGACCGTTATTTCCTTTTATGTTTTTAATATGAATTTAATTTTGCATGTTATTTAGAGATTTAGGTGGCTTTGTCTATTTTGTTTACTACATGATGATGTCTAATATAGCACCGTGATCCATGACAGGAGGAAAAATATAGTATTACCCATTGTTATAGTTTATACATTTGAGCAAATATTTTAATCGGGCTTGATATTTTCAATTAAAGTGTCCTTTATCTTAAAAAAAAAATTATTCCTTTAATCAAATCTTGCAACAATATAGCTTCTTCATATGTTTTATCCAAAGATTTTTCTATTTCTAAGTTTTTTTTTTTTTTTTGGTTGGAAATGGAAATATTTCATTTACTAAGCAAAGATGAGAGCCCCATTAAATGTGCATCATTACATAAAAGCTCCAACAGAGTTTGAGGGGACAAGACTCAATTTAGAGATAAGTAATTTTTTTTATGAGTTTTGGATATTCAGTCCGCAATAAGGTTGGCATCTCTAAAGTAATGTACGATTTGAATATTTGAGAATGCCCTTATTTTGTCCTTATACTTGCAGACAAGTGGTCGAGTCTCTCAACTCAACTGTTCTGAACTGTTCATGGCTTTGACTAGTTGCAAGCTGTTTCCACGTATTTGAAGAGAGTAAAAAAAAAAAAAAATCATAGAATAAATGTTATCAAACGGACAAAAAGTGTTTTTTTTCCTCATCTCATGTTAAATTAAATTTCATAATTTAAAGCGACGTCTTTACTTATCTAATTTAAAAATTAAAATTTATAATCTAAAGCGACATCTTCCCTTATCTAATTCAATTAATTATCACACCGTGTTAATGGTAAAAGCAATCCACTGGACAAACCACCAATTACACAAATTATGAAAACTTAAGAGTACTTAATCGACACAAGTAAACTGTTCTCGAGGCCAATTTGAAAATCTACAGAAATTTAGAGGACCGAAAATCAGAATTCAGAAAGTTCTCAAAAGGGCCCCACGATGGCTATATAAGTAGATCTTCCCGTTCGGCTCCTTTCCCCCGCCCGCCTCCTCTGCAACTTCAAACTTCATCTCTCTCTCTCTCTCTCTCTCTCTCTACATGAAACCCAGAAAAACCCACGAAAGCTCTCTCCTGGAAACCCAAGAATCCTGCAAATCGTCGAAGAAATTTCGCGAAATCCATTGGAAATGGGTAAGCGCCGGCGAACGGAGATCGCCAAGATCGCCGACCCGGCCGCGCGGCTCGTGACTTACTCGAAGAGGCGCAAGGGCCTCTTCAAGAAGGCCTCCGAGCTCTGCCGCCTCTGCGGCGCTCGCGCCGCCGTCATCGTCTTCTCCCCCGCCGGCAAGCCCTGTTCGTTCTTCAGCGACCCCTCCGTGGAAGACGACGTAATTGCCGACCACGTCGACGCGGTGCCGCCGATGGGTTTGACCGAGTGGGCGGAGTGGATTGAGAAGGAGTGGGATTCTTGCGCGACGGAGGAGGACGTGGAGTCCCTGATCGCGAAGTACGACGCCGTTCGTGATCTTGTGGGCGAGAAGTTGGAAGGTCTGGAGAAGGGTTCGTCCGTCGTGATCGGTTCTGGTGGCGATTCTGGAGACGGGTTTGGTTGTGATTCTGAAAATTTGGGCGACGGCGATGGCGATTCCTTTCTTGACTTCGCCGGAGAAGTCGGCCGCCGTCGGTGGAGGTTTGGGAGTGGATTCCACCCCCACCTGCTCCTATCTTGAGGGGCGTGGATGTAATCCGGACGACTTCCTTAGTGTGTCCGGGGACTGCGTCGGTGACGGCCACCATGACAGTGTCTTGGCTGTACCGGAGAACTCGGCCGTGGGGGGTGGAAGCTCGGGAGAGGAGCCGGTGCTTCGCGACCTTGAGGGGTGTGGATTTAATCCTGATGAATTTCTTAGTCCGTTTAAGGACTGCATCGGCGATGGTGACCTTGACAGTTTCTTCACTTTTCCGAAGTACCCAGGCATCGGCGGAGGAAGCTTGGCAGAGGAGCCGATGCACTGTGACCTTGAGGGGTGTGGATATGGTCCTGCCGAGATTCGTAGTCTCTTGGAGGACTGTTTCGGTGACGGTAACCGTGACAGTTTCTTGGCTTTGCGGGAAAACTCAGCCATCCATGGAGGAAGCTCGGTAGAGGAGCCGATGCATTGCGACCTCGAGGGCTATCAATATAATCCTGACCACTTTCTTACACTTGAAAATCTGGATGTCATTCTTTGATGCAAATGTGAACATAAGTGGTTTTTCTTGTTAAACTGCATTGTACAGAATTCAATCTCTTTTTCCAGTTCACTGGTTTAATGGCATTGGCTCTCTCTGTTTCTTTCCTTTTCACTTTCTTGATCAGTGGAATTTAGTCTTTTTTTTTTCTAATTTTAGAGGGTACTTTAAAAACTACAGGAAGACAATCTCAATCAAGCCAAAATCCAATATATTGTCAAACCAACAAGATGACCAGACACATGACGCATTATGAGTTATGAACATTGAATATACTAACTGAAGATCAAATGTCAATATGGAAGCAAACCTGTTCGAGTAGTAATCCGCATGGAAGTATGATCACGATTCTCAAGCGATGTTGCCAACACTAAAACCAGATAGTGTGCTGGCGTGGCTTCAGAAGCATATGCAAAAAAATCAGTCCCTTAATTTGTTTCTCCCCTACAATGAATCTGGCTGTGAATGTTTAGACTCATAATTTGCATATCAAAAAGGACATTGTGCAATTTTAAAAAACTGCCATAAGATTTTGAATGGCGTAATGGGAGGAAAGGAGAGAGTGAAGGCCTGGTCCTTGTCAAAGTAGACTGAAAAATGACAAGACTAGATGAAGAAGTGAAGTAATGGGACGAAAGGAGAGAGTGAAGGTCCGGTCCTTGTCAAAGTAGACTGAAAAATCACAATACTAGATGAAGAAGTGAATTGAACGACGACGAATCTGGCGGAGCTGTTAGCTGATCTGGAGTCCAAGAGTAAACATGCAGCGTTATGCTTAAAGACAAAAGGAGATGCAGGTAAGCTATACATAGTTCTTCTACAATTCTTGCCTGCCTCCTAGTCAGAAGTTCCTAATTGTGACGACAAATCAATTTGATGCTGAGGCTGGATTTATTAACAGGAACTTATGCCAATGTTGTGAATGTTACGACAATGAGCCAGATAACAATCGCCTCCTCACACCCTTCACAATGGTCCTCAATGCTCAGTAGTGTAATGTTGTATACAATTTGATTCTATTCCTGTTAATAATGGCTCCGATGAATCTTTACGGCAACTCCTCTGTTTATGCTGTATTTACAACGTAGAGACTACCAAGTATACTATTGTATCCTTTTATGCGAAATACTCAATGGTATATGCAATGTGCAAGGTGAAAGTCCAAATCATTTGGGTAAATTACTGTGACAGTGCTCTCGGAGTTGGCTGAATCCCCTGGATTCACTTGGACTGACCCTGTCTGCGGTCATTGATCTGAAAAATAAGTTAAAAATCCTGACTTGTCTGAGCCTGCATTTTCAATTTGCATATTGCAATTTCAGTGCGATTAGTTTCCATAAAAGGAGCGCATGTTGACTTGTGGTCTCACACAATAAGGTGGAAAGATTTTCTAAACTAGATGAAAACCAACCCTGTCGAAGCAGCAACATTGTCCTCTGTATTTGCATTTGCTGTGGCCATTGATATGCATAACTTACTTCTATGATGCTTTGTGTTCACTTATGGTCCTGTTGGTGGACCACAGTTTCTTTTCACTTGTTGGATTCGAGTTTAGAGAGGAAGAAGAAGCGGTACCAGGGGTTCTAGGACTGCAATGGGAAGAAGGCTTTGAGGCTTATTTCACTGCGAATAGTACCCCATGAGCGTCCATTAGATATGATCATGATCGAGATCCTGAACAATAATATCTAATAAGAAAAGTAAAGGGTTCAATGAATGGAAGTATATCCAATAATATTTGCAGATGCTTAGCTTGATAGTGGCGGTTGAATTGCCGCTTTGTCCTTCCTGAGTTGCATTGGTGGATAATCCCACCAGTCTCATATGAGATCTGAATCTGGGATGCAGCTTATTGACAGGGACAAGAAAGTAGATGCCAGTCCCCAGAATTGCACCGATGTTGAAGTCCTCTTTTGTGCTCAGTAGATGCTATGCAGGATTGATTTTAGACGCCTTCACGTTCGGAATAGGCTAGTCCCTGGTGTTGCGACGCTTAGGGTGCTCGTTCAGCGTTCTATGGATTTGTGGTCAAAAGGGTTGCTTCTTCAGTGCTTTAATGACACTACCTCAGATAGGGTCATTCTATTTCACTGCAAAAAGGGATAAACGAAGAAGGGTAAGTGTGACAGGTGGATATTAGGTGGGCAAGATTTTGCGAGATAAAATTAATCATCGAGTTGAACTGAGTCCCCCGCACTTGATTTTGCTTCACAATGGGACAAATTGGAGGTAAGGCGATACCATAAGTTGAAGAAAATAGATTGAAATTTTCTTACTCTCACTTGTATCAATCTTCTTGTCATGCTATTACATTGAATTCATGTGGTAATTTAAGTGCCTTAGAATGACGAAGAGCAGTTCTTTCTCTACCGTACACACTTTTATCCATTGTATAGCCCATTTAAGCCTATAAATTCATTTCAAATTAAACCCAGTTGGTAATCATCCCCCACACTAGGGCAAGGCAAAAGGCAGATGAAGACCCTTGAAAGTTCGAATGTCATTCAAAGTGTGATTGCTTGACGCATGTATTATGCGCAAGAATTGAATTCAAAATAGAACTAAGGGGCATGAAAAAGCAGTGTGCTTGGTAAAAGTAAGGCCAATGCTCATGAAAAGAAGTGAAGAAAAAGTGAACGAAAACTAGGGGCATAAAAAAGCGGTGTGCCTGGTAAAAGCAAGGCAAATGCCTATAGATGAAAAAAAGAATCCTGCCAAAATCTTCTCAATTTTACTAAATTCAAGAATCTCCCAGATTAAAAGGTGTTTCCAGATTGATCAGAGGCTCAATGACAGATAAGCTGTCACCTTCAAGATAGATAGACATAGACTCTGCTTGCTAGTTGCTGAGAAGTGCTCAATGAAATTTACTGGAACTCGGAGCAGTTCCGGGATCGTCGAGCTCGAATCTCCGTCCTAAATGTAGATCAGACCGAGCATCAAATTTCATCACCGAGTGGAAATACTCCTGGAAGAGCTTATGCATGCCGTGACCAGCTTTTGCCGTATCGGTTTCTCCCTTAGAAGGTCTGATTCCTAGCCATCCACAGCAGGACATGCAGCAGTACCGCACGGGACGAAGTTCTTATGCTCACCTTAAGACTCTGTAATAAGGCATCCGCCCTCGTTTACGCAACGAGAAAAGAAGATGAAAAGATTGCATCTTGATGCAACGAGCTGCACTAAAAGTGGCCAAAGGCCCAAGTTCCTTGGACCCAACAGCTAAAAAAGCTTTCTTTAGAGGGGAAATGGTCGGGCTGTGATGGCCTCGATGGGCCTCGATGGATCTCTTCTATCCACGTGAAGTTGCCTATTCCTTCTCGTCTTTCTTGCCGACCCTTCTTTCGTTTTCCCGTCTTCCAGCCGCTGCTGCCGCGGAAAGCTTGAGCAGCAGCTTGGATATGGCGGTGAAGTTCCTGGATTGGTACGTGAAGATCGGGGTCTTCTCGGCCCTCGTCGGTGGCTCCATGGAGTTGTTCATGATCAAGACCGGCTTCTGTGTGAGGACCCTCCATCTCTTTCTTGCTCCTCCTTCGCCCGTTCCTGCAATTCTTTTCGTTTCGACTTTTTCCGCTTCTCTTTTGGGTAGCTCGTACCCCAAAAAAAATGGCGCGTCATAACTTCGGAATGGATAGTTTTTAAAGCAGTTGGAGTCAATTTTTATCTGATGAACCTTGCTTTAGAGCTCGCGAGCGATGCTAGTGCGGCAGCTATTGCGTTAGTCGAATGGGAGTGGATTTTACGGTGATGGGTCGTGTTCAAATTCGTCTCTTCGGATGAGAAAAGCATCGTTTAGTCAGTTCCTTTGTGATTGAAGTTGGGGGTAGGATGGAAATTCATGATTTCAGTGGTATGTCGTAGTCGCTTGGTATGTTGCAGTCGCTAGCTTGCGAAAGAGGAGGGCTTTGATTTGGACCGTCGTGTTATGCCGATGAACTGAACATTCTCGCTGTTCTACACGAAAAGCATGATGGAAAAACATGTTGTCTCGGGTGATGAATGGCGATGCCTATGAATGCGAACTGTTCTGCTGGCTGTGGAGAATGGATGGCTTGTGCAGCTAATCATCTGTTCATTGATACCATCTGTGGGAGAAACTTCTGGAAAGTCGTTTAGGAGACTGGTTTTAAAATTGAACTTACGACTGTGATGTACATCTCAGGAAAACATTGAGCGGATTGTTCTGCAGCTATTTCATATCTTTCAGGGTATAATCAAAGAGTTAAAATTTCTGAAGGAACACAATTAGATGAAGTGATTTGTAGTCCTGTTGAAATTGCAGTTCCTTTGTCATCTTATTGAAGACTGATGAGCTTTCATCACTTGCATTTTTCTGAATGGACTTTGGTATAGACTAAAGATTGTGAGAATGTTGTTTGGTTGCCTTGCCTTCATAACTACCTATACTCTTGTGAGCATCTTCATGAAGAAGATTATCAGATTCTTTCCCATGCCATTGGTTGCTTATTTTACTACCAAAGGGTCTGTCTTTCTGTATTAACCAAGAAATATTATGGTGGTTGTATGTTGCAGATGATAAAGTGACCGAATTGGAGTCAGAGAAGCAGGCTTGGGAGAATTCACCAGAAGCTCAGGCTGTCAGAGAAGCTCTGAATCCTTGGAGGAATTGTGATGCAGAAAGCAAAAAGAACTCATAGTGCTGCCATTGTTGAGTTATTCCTGGTATGATTCTTTTATCGACTGCTCTTGTTGCACATCACTAGACCTTTCTTTCAATGATGTTCTTGATGAAAAAGTCTGATAACATATAGAAAAAATACGCCTACATGGTTGAGCAATCTTGGTTAACTGCTTTTAGTGTGCAAACGATGTTTTTCATGCAACATTTTGGCAACGGGTCTTAATAATTCTGGCTATTAGACATTGTGGTACTATCAGTGGTCAGCCTTTCTGGTGCACAAGCTTATTTTGACCATTACGTTCGCCCAATTTGTGGCTTTCTTTTTGAATGACCGAGGGGTGATTGACAGGATGATCAAACATTAGTTTTATTTGATTATATTTAATCTTTTTTGCCTTTATATGTCGGCAAAGAGCATTTAGACTCGGACAACTATACATGATACTGTAAGCTGGATGAGTGTGAGATGAAGATGTGAACTTCTAAACACACAGATCGTATTCTTGATGCTTGAACTTTGTCTGCAGGAAAAATAAAATTTAAAATTACGCCAGACCGCATCTGCGCATCAGCCATCTCTGTCCTGGAATGAATTTGGAACATCCTGAAATGTGCTGATGCAATTTCTGTCTTTGGCTGCTCGGCAATTAATTTCCCGCTCGGTGAGTGAGATTTTCCTGTATGCAGATTCTGGAATTTATATGTTCTCTTGGCATCGTTCTTGATGTAGTTTCCCCTCCAAATGTACTTCACATTCTTTTTGGCTTACTGCAGAGAAAACCCAGTATAGCTATCTTGTGCTTTTTTCTCTTTGATCAGTAATAACAAAGTTCCATAGAAAAAAAATCAGTTGCGATCAGGTGCTATCCTGATATCCGATGGCCGGTTGTCCTCGTATCCGGGCCACGTTGATGAACTGAAAAATGGTTATGTCACGCGGGCACGATTCTGAGGGCGCGAGAGACCTACCGATTACATCATGGCTGGCGAAAGGGCTCCTCAATGTGATGAGCGCAGCAGCTCAGGGCTTGGTCGAAGCTAATTCTTGTTAAACGCACCACGTGTACACGTCCCTCGGAGAGAGGTCTTCTCTTTAACATGTTTCTTCGTCGGAGCACGATGGTGAAGGATAATCCCGTTCACCTTTTCAATTAAACACAGTCATGAAGGTATACTAAGACTGTTGTGTGTTGATGCTACTTAGCCACTAATCAAGCTAATTTGTGTTTTGTCGAAATCTCATACAAATAAAGTTGCTTTTGTTAACTTGTCCCTCTTTGGTTCCTCAGACCCTTCCCTTTGGATTCAATGGCTCCCAAAAGATTCAGGGATCGGGACGCATCATTCATAGGACTCAAGTTGTTCAATGGCTAAAAAGATGGGATTACCACTCAGTTTTCCGATTCTAAATCGCTATTATGAACCACGAGATGGCTTAGTCATACTTAAACAATCCTGACACTACATTAGACGTCGATCCCGGAGGTTTTCCAACAATTTCTGCCTAGCCCAAAACCCTCAATAGGCAACACGTGATAATGGCATTTTAGCTACGAGTGTACTCACCAAATATCCCAAAGTATCCCAAGTAAAGCGTATGTCGCCACTATTCATTCAACGAAAAACATTGGACTAAGTTGTCATAGATTAGAAGATGCTAACTGTACAAGATCGACAGAAGCGATACAGGCTACTTTTGTCACAAACTATTGGGGCTATGTGCGATTAAGAAGCAAAGGCAAGTCCATAATGTCACTCTGATTGATCTTGATCTTACTCTTTCCACATAATAGTATAACCTCACATTAAATAATTATAGCGACCTTCCTATTTCTCCTCTCTTAAGCAAACTTTCATCCTTGCCCCAGAAGCCGGCTATCCGAATGTTCAGTAGCATCTAATCATAAACTCTCTTCTTGCAACACACTCGTTGCTTCACATAATTAGTAGAAAAGAGACAACTTTAAATCGATTTGAATGTGAAAGAATAGTGATAGGATGTAATCAAATTATATAATCAAATTATCTAATCAAAACCCTTTTTCGTCGCGATTTTTCTCTCACCGCCTTTGTGAGGTGATAGTATATAATCAAATTATACCATTCATCAGCTTTTGCACATCAAATAAAGTCTACATTTACACTCGAAGATTCCAACTCTAAACAGACCGTTGGGCGATGATCAGGGAAGTGCATACAGAACAATGCCAAGAAAACGTATAATTTCCAAAACTCACATACAGGAAAATCTCACTCACTGAACGGGCGATTAATAGCCAAGCTGCCAAATAAAAAATCACCTCAAAACATTTCAGGATATTCCAAATTCATTCCAGGACAGAGGAGCAATGTGCAGATATGTGTCTGGCATACTGCAGACAATATTCAAGCATCCAAAACATGACCTCAGTTGTTTAAAAGTTCACTCACAGCTTCCAGCATCAGTATGCATGGTCATCCAATTTTAGATACTCTTTGCCAACTTATAAGGGCGAAAAGAATAAACATAATCCAATAAACTAATGTGTGATCATCCCATCAATTATAATGCACAAGTCTAATAGCCAGAGGCATTAAGACCCTATTGCCAAAATGTCTCATAAAATACATAGATTACATATTAACTAAAAGGAGTTAAGCAAAATAGCTCCACCACCTAGACCTATTTGTTCTGAATGCTATCAAACTTCTCCATCAAGAGCATGGTTTACAAAAAGTTCTCTCCTTGTTGAATGAGAGCATTCGAGAAGAAATCATACCAGGTACAAACTCGACAATGGTGGCACTATGAATTCTTTTTTGCTTCTGCATCATGATTTCTCCAAGGATTTACAGCTTCTCTGATAGCCTGAGCTTCTAGCAGATTCTCCCAAGCCCGCTTCTCTGACTCCAATACAGTCGCTTTATCAGCTGCAACATACAAGCACCCCAATCTGCCTTCCAATACAATGCCTTTGATGATGGAACTCGGTTGATCCCTTGAAAGACAGACCCCTTAATAGCATAATGAGCAACCAATGGCATGGTAAAGTATATGATGATCTTCATCATTAAGATGCTTACAGGAGTATAGATAATTATGATATAGGCAAGGCAAGCAAACAATATTCTCCCATTTATTTGTCTATACCAAAGTCCATTGAGAAGGTTTAGAAAGGAACTGCATATAACAGGACTTGCATATCACTGCTTTTAATTGTGTTCCTTCAGAAATTTTACCTTTTTCCTACTACCCGAAAGATATGAAGCAGACGCAGAACAAACTGCCCGATGTTCCCTCAAGAAGTGCATTACAGTTGTAAGTTCAGTTTAAAAACCACATGTCTAAAACTATTTTCTGAGTTTCCCCCACATAAGTCATCAATGAACAGATAAGTAGTTGCATAAACTATCCGATCTAAAGAGCAATATTACTCCACAGACAGTGGAAAGCTTCACATTCACTGGCACCACCATTCATCACCCCCGACAGTCGATTCATCCCCATACTAAGACAGTCTAAATCAAAGCTAGTCTCTCTCACAATCTAGCAAAAGAGAAATACCACTGAAATCATGAATCCCCTCTATCTCCAACTTCACCCACGAAACGACTGACTAATGGATGCTTTTCTCATCCAAAAAGAGACACATTTGAACACGACCCACCCCGTGTATTCTGTATGGTGCAGTTTAATAAGAACAATCACATGCATTTCACATTTACAGCAAAGAAGAACATCCAAATCTTCAAGTGTAAGAAAGTGGTCGGGATTATATCCATAGCCATCAAGATCGCAGAGCGTCGACTCCTCTCTCGAGCTTCCACCGCCGATGGCCGAGTTATCCGGCAAAGTCAAGAAGCCGTCGCCATCTCCAACGCAAGTCCACGAAAAGAGCCTGGCAACGAGCTTTGAAGCTCTCAAAAACGGAACCCATCTCTTGTCCGCCTGAAATTTCAGAATTACAACCAAACCCAGCTCCGGAATCTTCACCAGCACCGATCATCGCAGACGAATTCTTCCCAGATCTTTCCAATTTCTTTGAGTACAAAATCACGAATGGCGTCATATTTCGCCGATCAGGGACTCCCGTCCTCTTCCGTCGCGCAAGAATCCCACCCAGCCTCAATCCAGTCAAACCCATCGGCGGCACCACGTCGCCGTCGCCGCCGGCGGCGGAAGTAGCAGAGATTATCTCTTCGGCCGAGGGAATCGTGGCCTACCCGAAGAGATGCAAAGGGCCTCTTCAAGAAGGCCGCCGAGCTCCGCCACCTCACACCGCCGTCCCGTCGGCGTCTTGTCGCCCGCCGACGGGCCCCATCCGAAGAGATAATCTCCGACTACCTCCCGCGGCGACGGCGCATCTGAAAACTTTTTCGGAATTTCCTAATATTTTGGTCCTCTTTTAATTTACGTAGATTGGCAAATGCGCTTTTTCTTTTTGGTTCTGAAGTAGGTTGGCAAGTGTGTTTCGCTATAAAAGCCTCTTCTCTTTCTCCAAAATCCAGTCTTTTTCTTCCCATGGTTCGGGGGGACAGCCGAAGAGATAATCTCGTGAATCCCGTTAGGCTAGTTAAACCAAAATTAATTTGAGGATAAATGTAAGACAGATATATTGTTTTGGGAGTTTTGTAATACAAAAAACTAATTTAAAAGTGAATGTGATACCTTACTCGCAACACCACTTTTGGATGCATAAGCGTAAAGTGATTTTCTAAATTTACCCAAAAGAGAAGTAAAATGATAAAATCGAGTCCCGACATTCGTAGTAGCCATACTTTAATTAAGATGGTTGGAATAGAGGCCAAGAGTTAGAGTTTGATTTCTCAATCACTACTCCAAATTGAAATCTAGTGATTTTTATTCTTAATCATTGTGATTTTTACACATTGTTCAGCAAGCATCACTAGCCTAACGTGATTCATTTGGAATATCACAATCCAATTTTGGATGAAACTTCATCTTAACATTGAATCTAGAATTTCCATTTCATGAGGAATGCAATTCCAAGATGAATTAAAGGACCAATGAATTTGTGAGAAGCAATGAGCTCCTTCCCCAGCAAACCTTTCATGATTTTTAGGAGAATGGCAATGCAAATTGGCAAGCAAAGGCATTGATTCAGGAGGATATGTCATAATATATTCTATAGGATTGACTGCAATGTATGCATTTTATTTGCATACATCAATACATTGTCTAAGCATTTTGAGTCTTATCAGAAGAAATCTCTCAGAGCGGCTGATTGTTTCTGTTTGGTTAAGGCAATTACTTACTAGTTGATAGATTACCAAAACTTTAGGCAAGACCATGGCCTTATCAAAGCAAGGGCTCAAAACATATAGCCATATCAATATCAGCAGAAGGAAGAAGTTGTTTCTTACGATAGCTATGTTGTTTCCGTTAAGCAAAATCTGATCGAGCTTTGTTATCCTTCGTCCTTCAGAAGTGATTTCACTGTATGCAAGAATGAAAACAGAATCTTACAATCACATGAAGCTTCCACAGTTTACATCTACAAGCTCAGTAAAAAGTGGAGTGAGAGAAAAGAAAAGGGGGCGTTGGCTGTTGAGCAAGGCCAACTTGCAGATGCTTGTGCGAGTACCGATTCTCAGTTAGAAGCATAGATCAAATTGAGGACAGAGAGGCCTCAAAAACCACGGGTATGATAACTTCCAATGCTAATACATACAAATCAAGGTCATTTGCCCCTTCAGATAATAAATTGACGTCAAGAACATAAAATGGCTTCCCTTCACCCCAAAAGTAACGCAAGAAGCGTCTTGAAGCACAAGTAAATTTGAGAGGGAGAGAGAGATACATACGTCTCAGTAACATCCTCGAGGACCATGTTGACGTACACATTGAAGCCCCTAAGAGTACTGACAAGCTCCTTGTCTCCCTTTAGAACCACTATCTCCAAAACCATTTTCTAAGTTTCTCCCACAAGAAGTCATCAATGAACAGATGATTAGTCCCATAAACTATCCGATCTCATAAGCAATAATACTCCACAGACAGTGGAAAGCTTTGCATTCACTGGCATTGCCATTCATCATCCGAGACAGTCAATTCATTGCCATAATAATAGTCTAAATCAAAGCTCATCTCTTTCACAAGCTAGCAACAAATCATGAATCTCCATCCTATTCCCAACTTCACCCACCAAGCAACTGACTAAATGATGCTTTTCTCATCCGAAAAGAGACGAATTTGAACACGACCCACCCCATGTAGTCTGTACTACGCAGTTTAACAAGAAAAATCACATGCATTTCACATTTACATCACATAGAATAACATCAAAATCTTCAAGTGTAAGAAAGTGGTCAGGATCATATCCATAGCCCTCAAGATCGCAGAGCGTCAGACTCCTCTCCCGAGCTTCCACCGCCGATGGCCGAGTTCTCCGGCAAAGTCAAGAAACCGTCGCCATCTCCAATGCAGTCCTCGAAGAGAGCCGGGCAACGAGCTTTAAAGCTCTCAAAAAGGGAACCCGTCTCTTCATCGACCAAAATTTCAGAATTACAACCGAACCCAGCTCCGGAATCGCCACCAGCACCGATCATCGCAGACGAATTCTTCCCATATCTTTCCAATTTCTTTGCGTACGAAATCACGAACGGGGTCTTACTTCGCCGATCAGGGACTCCACGTCCTCCTCCTCCGTCGCGCAAGAATCCCACTCACCCTCAATCCAGTCACACCCATTGGCGGCACCACGTCGCCACTGCCGCCGCGGAAGTAGTCGGAGCTTATCTCTTCGGCCGAGGGAATCGGGGCGTACTCGAAGAGGCGCAAAGGGCCTCTCCGAGGAGGCCTCCGAGCTCCGCCGCCTCACACCGCCGCCCGTCGGCCTCTTCTCCCCGCCGGCAGCCCTATCCGAAGAGATAATCTCCGACTACCACCGCAACGACGGCGCATTTGATAACTTCTCGGAGTCTCTAATTTTTCGGTCTACTGTAACTTATGTAGATTGGCTAACGTGTTTCGCTCTAAACAACCCCGTCTTTTTCTCCAAAATTCCTGTATTTTTCTTCCCATGGTTCGGGGACGGGGCCGAAGAGACAATCTCATGAGTCACGTTAGGCTAGTTACACGAAAATTAATTTTGAGGTAGATATAATACAAATATACTATTTCGAGAGTTTTGCAACACAAAAAACTAATTTAAGGCAGTGAAATCTTAATCTTCAAGAAAGTATCTTACGAGACAGAATCTTCCTTTTGACGGATCCCAACAATGAGAAAATCAAACTCTAGTGCAAGTTCACAACGAAGAATACGACAATAATATCAGCTAAGGGATATGCCATGACTCGCACAATCCGAGAGAAATCACAGGAAAGACCCCAAGTCAGCAGGCCTAAATTATCTCTAACCACCTCTCCAAGACACAACACTAACATAGCAGTAGCAACAGAGTAGTACCAAACTCGAGTAGTCTCTGCTGATAGTCGGGTCGACTCTGACTTGGCAATAACAACTTCATGCAATTTTACTCAAGTAAGCAAAAACGTAATCTTCAATCCATAAAGACAATAAAGTGACATATTGATGTTTTCTGGCAATCATATCCTGAGAAAAGGTGAGGCATTTTCAACTCCAACCGGTGAGATATCCTTTGGGATGGTAGTCTCGGAAGATGAATCTTACTTCCGGTCTCCATAATCTGGTAGCACTTATGGTGATTCCACTGTACTGGTTAGAACTACTTTTATCTTCCTCTCATCTATGTATTTACCACTTTCTTTATCAATCTGAAAATTTAAAAGAAAATTTCTCAAAGAAAATTTCTCGAGTTACCTGACTTGAAAGATTATGGAACATATAGCAGCAAAACCTACCACGTCAGCAGTCCTCTTCACTCGTATCACAAACTTGTCTTTGCACTACAAGACGGCTGGAGCTATCAGCCGTGCTTACATGGTTACTGCATCAAACAGAAGATAGGATGAAAGGCCTGTTAGAAGATGCCCTAAAGCTGCTAAGGATTATGTTATTTTAATTAATCATTTATCCGTTTAATTAATTAATTAAAGCTTCCTGCATGTGCACGAAGCATAATGGTCAGCGGTTGCTGACCATTATGCACGAAGCATGGATGGTCAGCAACCGCTGACCATCATGCCAAGATCGTGCATGAGCGGTTGCTCATGCACGATCGTATAATATGGATGATCAGCAACGGTTGTTGATCGTCCATCGATTAGCAACCGTTGCTGGTCATTTTTAATATAAAAAGCAATTGAGGATGAGAGAAAAAGGTGCTGTTGAAAAACTGAGTAAAGTGTCATTGTGTTTTGGTTTTATTCGAGAGAAACACAAGCGAGGAATCAGTGATGCTTTGCTGAAAATAGAGATAAAAGTGTGTGTGTGTTCTTGTGTCTTTTAGACGCAAGAAAAAAGAGCGTTATCTCGTTCGGGCTGTGATTATTATACATCAAGAATACGACGGATTCTTTCCACGTGATTGCTAGCACAATCGAAGTGGTGAATATCCGAAAGTCCTCTCTTCCGTTCGACGTTCGTTGTTGGTGTGTCTGAACTAGAGGTCCGACACTTGTGGGACTCGAACTGTAGAACATCCAAACCGACTTGTTTAAAGCACGCTTCAAGAGGTAATTCGTTTAACTCCCTTTTATGTTTAGATTTTTGATTAAAACGCACAAACAACGCCTAAGAAGAATCGTGTGTAAAATATATCTTTGTTTCCGCTGCGTTTATTTCGTTAATTTTTCTTATACATGATTCATGAAACCCCAACAGTGGTATCAGAGCCAACCTTAGGCGTTTTTGTGCGTTTAATTGATTTATAGTTCAAATATATTTTTGCGTTCTAATGGCCAATTTACTTTTGTTAAGAGAATTGGTTCTCTTGCTCTTATGTCGCCTATAGAAGTTCATTGATTTATGTGATAAATTTAATCAACTAAGCAAAAATTAGAACTAAATCAATTTTGAATAAAAAAAAATCCATAACTTGTTGTACTTCGTGTTTATATATTCTACAAATGATATGCAGAATTTTATGCATGCCTTCCAGAGCTTTAAATTTTGAATTTATGGCTCGTAAGGAAGGGTGGTGATCATGGAAAAATCCTAATTGTTGTGATTGTTGTATGGATGAATGTATGATGATTACGGGTATTCTTTTTGGGGATGTAATTATTAAATGGAGGCTGCGTCCTTCCTTTTATTTTACTTTAATTTTTCTTGATATGTAATTTTAGTATAGTTTAGTATTTCAATTGTTGATGTAAATACTACAAGAGAGGAGGAGCCATTGGAGGAGCCATTAAACCGGTGAGCTCTTTGGGCCCGGTCTTTGAAGAGTTCAAAGATTGAAGAAAAAGTGAAGAGCATGTCCATATAATTAAAACATTAAAATGGCTAAATGGGTCTCTTTGGCTCGAGACCCATTGCACCATAATTCCATGATCACCACATAGGATAGATGTTTATGTGATATCTATTTATTTTGTGTTTATAATATCGTGCATGTTAAACCGGTTAATGTGCAAAGTGAGACCGTTAATAACGACCCAAATCTCCTTACAAAGAACATTAAGTCGAAACAGGTTTCGGACTCGTGGCCTTCCATCATCGTGGTTTGATCCAATATTATAGTGGTTAACTAACCGGTTATGGATACATAGGGGTTAATTACCATTTATAATATTGGACCACTCCATTATGCATATGATCTATGATGGGGTTGGAGCCAAATGATTTCTAATAGCGTCGGGTGAGGGAATCATTTGTGTTTTCAATACTTGCATGAGACGATGGGCTAGACTTAACTATGATCATGATGCCAATAAGCTGTTAGGTGAGGCTTTCTTGGTCTAGAGGCCGAAGTTATGATTGGGACTCGCATATGATGCGTTGAACAAGCTGGTTCACTCACTAAGTTCATAGGACACCAATAAGCTGTTAGGTGAGGTGGACTTTGGACTGGTGGGACTCAATCCCCACTAGTAATCTTTACCCAACAAAGATTACCGCTTCCCATCTTAAGAAGTATGGGATTCGAATATAAATTTAGTGGGAGGATCTATTTCATTTAAAGGCCAAAATGAAATAATTACTTTGAAAGATACAATGGCTAGCAATTTATTTTCTGCGACAGATATATTATTACTCTGAAAATGATGACCACAAACCCACTCGCTTCTATACTTGACAAGAATTGTTTGAGTTTGGACCCAATTTCACTAATGGGTGAGGAATTTGAGAATTGTTCTCAATTCAGAAAAATTGGGTATGTGCTTGATGAAAAGATGCCAACCTCCTTTCTTGAGGGTGGGACCCAAGAGGAGCGTGTCACTTATGATAAGTGGCGTGACGATGACTTAAAAGTTAGGTCATATATGCTTGCTTCTATGAATAATGAATTACGAAGAAGTATGAATCTATGGAAGATCTTTGGGTCGATCATTTTGCACTTAAAGGAATACTTTGATGAGAATGGTCGAACCTCTAGATATGAGATATCTAAGGCATTGTACCGTATGAGGATGGCTGAAGGATCATCTGTTAATGATCATGCTTTGAAAATGATCTAGCACATTGAAGAATTGGCTAGGCTAAATCTCGTTATGGATAATGAGTTAGCTGTGGATTTGATCCTCCAATCTTTACCCGATTCCTTCTCTGGTTTTGTCCAAAACTTCCACATGCATAAGATGGATAAAACTCTTGCGGAGTTACATAGCATGCTGGTAGTTTATGAGAAGGAAATACATAACACGAGGCCAAATATAGTGGCTATGGCTAAGGCTTCTTCTTCAAAGGGTAAGACTGTTTTAAAGAAGAATAAATGGAAGAGGCCTGCCAAACATTTGTTGTGCAACCAAAGCCCATGATTGATAAAGGGAAATGTCATTCTTGTGGTGTCAAAGGGCCTTTGGAGGAGGAAGCGTAAAAGGTACCTCGCGAGCTTGAAGGTCAAGCCCAAGAACCGACCTTATGAAGGTATGGTGTCTATGCTTATTGAAACTAATCTTATGGTTAGTGTTGAATCCAGCTCATGGGTTCTAGATTCTCTTTGTAACTTCACATATTTGTATGTCTTTGCAGAAACGGAAATAGCGAGGATGCTAGGGCGAAATGAGATTGTCCGACGTTTGCCAATGGAGCAAGAGTTGCTGCATTAGCTATAGGGACTTTTCGTTTATGTTTTCCTTGTGGACATGTATTGGTTTTAAGAACTGTTTGCATTATAAGAATGCTGTTAGGAACATCATCTCTATACTAAATCAGGTAAAGAAAATTATGAATTTTCTTTTGCCGATGATGTATGTTCTATTTATCTTAATAGAATATGTGTTGGTTCTAGCTTATTAACCAACAATCTTTATACCATTACAATGTCCGGTAATGTGATTACCAATGTCAATAAGCAAAATAGAATTGATATAAATGCCATAACTAATAAACGCCCTAGAGACGGTCCAAATAAAAAGTATGTTTGGCATCTCCGATTAGGTCATATTGGAGAAGACAGAATTAACAAGTTGAGTAATGATGGATACATTGATCCTTCAAATTTTGAGTCATACTCGACTTGTGAGGCATGTCTTCTGGGAAAAATGACCAAAGCGCCTTTTGTGGGACAAAGTGCACGAGCTGCTGACATATTAGAATTAATACATACAGATGTATGTGGACCAATTAATGAATCTGCTAGAGGTGGTTATAATTACTTCATTACCTTCACCGATGATCGAGTCACGGTATGGTTATTTATACTTCATGAAGTATAAATCTGAATCCTTTGAAAAGTTCAAGGAATTCAAGGCTGAAGTTGAGAAACAAACGGAAAATGTATTAAGGCTCCTCGATCGGATCGAGGAGGTGAATACCTTAATCTTGAATTCTGGACTTTCTTAAAGAGAATGACATTTTATCACAATGGACACCTCCGGAACTCCCGAACATAATGGTGTATCGAACGAAGAAATCGTACTTTATTAGATATGGTACGATCTATGATGAGTTACACCGATTTGCCAATATCCCTTTGGGGATATGCCCTTGAGACACTGTATATATCTTTGAATAGAGTGCCGTCCAAATCTGTTCCAACTACGCCCTATGAGATATGGCATAGTAGGAAACCTAGTCTTAATCATATTAAGATTTGGGGTTGTCCAGTTTTGTGAAAAAGCTGAAAGTGGAAAAATTGGAGGCAAGATCCGAACAAGGTCGCTTCATTGGATATCCAAAGGAAACTCTTGGATATTATTTCTATTTTCATTCGGACCAAAAGAATTTTGGTATGCAAGCACGCTTCTTTCTTGGAGAATCTGTTCATCCAAGAAAGTGGTCTGGGCGGAAAATAGTCTTACAAGAAGAAAATAATGAAGTATCAAACAACCGAGTTCGAGATACCAATCTACGATTCGGTGGGAGCTTCGATACACAACCTCTTAGGAGAAGTGCGAGAATGTCTTGCCCACTGCTCGTTATAGACACTCGGTTGATCATATTGAACCATTATTCATTGTGAATGATAGTGATCAACCCGGTGATCCTAAAACCTATGAGGAGGCGATGTTGGACATCAATTCGGTAAATGGTTTGGAAGCCATGAAATCGAAATGGATTCAATGTATTCCAATGAGGTATGTACCTTGACTGACCTGCCTGATGGTATTGTACCAATTGGCTGTAAATGGATCTTCAAGAGGAAGATGAATGTTGAAAGTCAAATTGGAATTTACCAAGCACGGCTGGTGGCGAAAGGATATCATCAAAAAGAAGGAATTGATTATGACGAAACTTTCTCACCTGTGACCATGCTAAAATCCATTCGAATTATGTTAGCTATAGCTGCACACCTTGATTATGAGATATTCCAGATGGATGTCAAAACGGCTTTTCTAAATGATTTTCTCGAAGAGGACATCTATATGGAGCAGCCACAGGGTTTTGAATCCAATAGTGAAAAACGAAAGGTGTGTAAGCTTAAGAGATCCATTTATGAACTCAAACAAGCCTCCAGAAGTTGGAACATCCGTTTTGATGAGGTAGTCAAATCGTTTGGCTTCATCAAAAATCCGGATGAACCTTGTGTATATAAGAAGATCGAGTGGGAGTGTAATTGCATTTCTAGTTACGTATGTCGATGATATACTTTTGATTGGAAATGATGTACCAATGATATCATCGGTAAAACTATTCTTGTCACGAAATTCTCCATGAAAGATTTAGGAGAGGCAACCTACATTTTAGGTATCAAGATCTATAGAGATAGATCAAGACGATTGATTGGCCTCTCACAATCTATGTACATAGACAAAGTGTTAACATGGTTTAACATGCAATGTTCCAAGAGAGGATTATTGCCTTTTAGGCAAGGGATCCGTCTTTCTAAGGAGATGTGTCCCAACACTCCTGAAGAAAGAGAGCGGATGGCAAAGATACCATATGCATCTGCTATTGGAAGCATAATGTATGCTATGCTATGTACTAGACGATATCGCGCATGCTGTAAGTATTACTAGCGAGATATCGATCGATCCAGAGAAGAGCCTTTGGATAGCAGTCAAGAATATTCTTAAGTACTTGCGAAGGACTAAAGATTTATTCTTGACATATGGAGAAGGAGAATTTAAAGTTGTAGCTTATACTAATTCTGATTTTCAATCAGATCCTAATGATTATAAGTCTACGTCTGGGTTTGTCTTCACATTCAATGGTGGTGCAATTAGTTGGAAAAGTTCCAAACAAAGTATAACTGCCGATTCCACCACTGAGGCAGAGTATGTAGCTGCTTCTAAAGCAGCAAAGGAAGCCGCTTGGATGAAGAAATTTATTTCTGAACTTGGAGTCGTTCCTTCAATTGAGCAACCGATCACATTGTTCTGTGACAACAATGGAGCGATAGCTCAAGCTAAGGAACCGAGATCTCACCAGAAGTCCAAGTATATTGAGAGACGCTTCCATCTCATCAGAGAAATTGTTGGGAGAGGTGATATCGCCTTGTAGAAAATTGCCTCAGCAGAAAACGTGGCAGATCCCTTCACTAAGGCCTTACCTCAGTCTTCTTTTGAAAGACATATTGACAAAATGGGTTTGGGAAATTGTTGGATGTATACCCTAAAGCTACTATGTAATGGTTACATATTAGGGATTTCAGTTGTACTTTTATTATTATTTAATTAATGGCAACGACGTATTCATTCATTTGTCCAATTATTTTATATTGATGAATGATTCCATAAGATCGTTGCAACTAGACCTATTCTTGAGACGTCAAGAATATATGTGACGGGTTCATAGTTAGACTGAATCTTTAAATTGTTCGGTCGATGGATTATTAAGTGGATATTAATAATCTGTTGAGACCGGTGTGTTCTTAACTTCGCCATTAAGTATTGGATACTTAAGGGAATGATGAGTCATATGTCATTGGATATTATGATGCCTAAGTTAGAACACAGGTGTTTGTATTAGACAAATTCACTGAACGTGACGCATATGGAACGATTAGCGACATGGAAGCTTTTAGCGTGGTCAATGTCTAATTGTTCATGCTTTGGTCTTGTGTAAATAATCCTTAAACCTGAGGCACAGTGTTAACTTGTGTATCGAACAACTATGGTTCACGGGTACACATAATGCCGCGTCGTCGATCCGTCTTTATACTTGATGGTCATAGTTTGTTCATATACGAAGTTACACGTGTGCGCAATATGGAATCTGTCTCTTTGTTATATGCAAGGTATGATAATGATGTCCTATGCGATCTAATTGTGACACTTTGCATTGAAATCCTCGGCCGGGGTTGTAATCGAGAATAAATTGTTTATGTCTCGAATAAAATGCATGTCAATTAGATTTGTGCATATGATCGAATTAATGACTTGACAAATATTCCATGGTCTTTGTTTGATCGGGACATAGTAAGACGGAGGATTGAATTACACCGTAGCCAAAGCCGACGGGTTCATTACGTTCTTAAAGTATTCATACTATCGGGTAGCCATGACATATTGCTAGATGTCAATCGTGGCTTGTAGGACCTAAAAGATTAATCGGGACAATTAATTCTTTTGGAAGTACTAATGTGTTAGTACAAGTCTTACTACCAGCTTAGTGATGAACCTAGGGATGTCACACACCATAAACAACTAGGATGACGTGGAACAAGAGAGAAATATTATTGCAAATGTGTTTGCAATTACTACAATCAATTGAGTCGATTTGAAATTAAATTAAATGAGATTTAATTTAATTTGTATTATAGTCACGAGCCTACTTGCATATGATGCACACGCATGCCCAAAGTGGATATATGTTAACATACCAAACAAGTTAGCTTTAATGCAAGTGGGAGATTGTTAGAAGATGCCTTAAAGCTGCTAAGGATTATGTTATTTTAATTAATCATTTATCCGTTTAATTAATTAATTAAAGCTTCATGCATGTGCACGAATTCGTGCACACGAGCATAATGGTCGGCGGTTGCTGACCATTATGCACGAAAGCATGGATGGTCGGCAACCGCGACCATCATGCCAAGATCGTGCATGAGCAACCGCTCATGCACGATCGTATAATATGGATGATCAGCAACGGTTGCTGATCGTCCATCGATTAGCAACCGTTGCTGGTCATTTTTAATATAAAAAGCAATTGAGGATGAGAGAAAAAGGTGCTGTTGAAAAGCTGAGTAAAGTGTCATTGTGTTTTGGTTTTGTTCGAGAGAAACACAAGCGAGGAATCAGTGATGCTTTGCTGAAAATAGAGATAAAAGTGTGTGTGTGTTCTTGTGTCTTTTAGACGCAAGAAAGAAGAGCGTTATCTCGTTCGGGCCGTGATTATTATACATCAAGAATACGACGGATTCTTTCCACGTGATTGCTAGCACAATTGAAGTGGTGAATATCCGAAAGTCCTCTCTTCCGTTCAACATTCGTTGTTGGTGTGTTTGAATTAGAGGTTCGACACTTGTGGGACTCGAACTGTAGAACATCCGAACCGACTTGTTTAAAGCACGCTTCAAGAGGTAATTCGTTTAACTCCCTTTTATGTTTAGATTTTTGATTAAAATGCACAAACAACGCCTAAGGAGAATCGTGTGTAAAATATATCTTTGTTTCCGCTACGTTTATTTCGTTAATTTTTCTTATACATGATTCATGAAACCCCAACAAGGCCTACTCCAATTCTTTTGAAGTATCGGGACATAGCTTCTGAGGCCTATCGTGGTTTTCCTTTATCTCGATGTATATTAAGCTACTATGGTAGGCATTCAAAATCTTATTCAAAGATGATCCTTGCTGCAATTAGACTGACTCTACCTTAAGCAGTTCGTAACCCAACAATAATACAGTCCAATTGACATGTCATGGCAAAGAAATTGCAGAAGAATTATTTATCTGATTTAGGTACTATAGGCGTGTCCCTCCTCACAAGTATGTTAGTGGCCTTAATAAGTATATGAACATGATGTTCCTCGGACTTGAGCAGCACAATTTTGAATCAGATGCTCCATTTGGCTTGATGATGCCTACATTTGGCCACACACAGTATTTCTTCAAAGATGTAGACTTAACCTGGAATGTTTTGAATATCCAGTATAAAGCTCATAATGTTTCTCCATAGTAGAGAGCTTTTAAAGCAATGATGTCCTAATCTGAAATTTAAATTACATCAAGAGAATACAGGATTGAAAGAAAATTGTTCACCCACCATACCTTAAAAAAAAGTAAAGCACGATCATGGTGAATGAAAAGGTCCAAATCCTCACTTTGAAAGCAACATACCAATCAATCTTGTTGCGTAGCGGAATCAAGCATGAGCTTTGTTTACTCAACTCAATTGCATAAACATGGAGAAGAGGCTTCAAATAAAAGAACTTTAACGGGGCACGACATGAGAGTAGGAAGTGATGAAATCATACATTTTCTTTGAAGACATAATGCAGCAACGAAATCTCATTTTGCGTGTTGGTTTCCTTTACCGATCATTCTCAGTCATTTGGTTACAACACTCACTTACGTTATCTGCAGAAAGAAATTCACCTTACAAGGCATTCTAAGAGTTTGTGGTGCGAGGATAGAAAAGTATGCAAAAAGAAAGAACCTGATCAGATATTTGAAAACAACATAAGGAAAAGAATTTAAAAAACAGGGCGTCCAATAACCGATTAATACATGCCATTGAAGCTCTTATTTAAGGTATTTCTTCTACCATTATTTACGATGTTGAACCACAAATTCTCAAGCAAATTATTGTAGAACAAAGAAATATCATCCCCTTCACTTATTGCCTAGTAAAACAGGAGGCAAGCAATGCAAATTGAATGTAGCTCCAAAATAAAAATGAACCAAACGCGCAGCACTACATACACTCATAGACGAACTTGACTTCATGAGGCCGGATCTCCAAGAGCGCTTTAACCATGATGATGACTATATCGCTGATTTACACGAAACAACGGGTCACATAGCAGGGCAACAACAATCAAGCAAAAAGGTCTGCACAAAGCTCAATTTCAAGTACCCATTTATGGGTGCATTTGCTTTGGCTTTTCGGGAAAGCCTTTGGCTAATGTAAAAGCCCTTAGCCTAAAGGAGTTTTGTCAAATGCAAAAATTGTATGGTAATTTGCAATTTAAAATGACTTGAGAAGTAACATTGGGAAAATACTATTTGATAAACATATATTTGGAAAGTTCTTTCATGTAATCAATTTATCTATTTTTTAAATTTAAAAAAAAACAAAATGATGGAAACTTTTATATTTTCGCATTGAGAGTGATGTAAAAGAGACATATCAAAAAGTTCAAAAAAGTAAAAAAAAAAAATCACATTAGAAGTGTCGAAAATAATAGGGCCCTCAGATTTACAAATAGTGAAGAAAGTACAATAACCAATGGGCTAAGTTACTGAGAATATAAAAATAAAATTTAGTCATTTATGATGTCATATGGAAAGTCTTATCTAAAACTGAGATTATAAAAATAAAATTTAGTCATTTATGATGTCATATGAAAAGTCTTATCTAAAACTGGCATATGATAAGAAATATGTCTCTTATCAGCACAAAACAATCAGACATGTGTCACAGTCCGTGAATTCTCCCGTACTCGTAACACTTGTGAGTGGTGCTAGGGGTTATTGGGTAAAGAGTGAGGAGGCTGAAGGGTAGAACACAACTAGTCCGTGGGAGTGGCGTCATGATGATTGGTGCTAGGAGTTTTGGGATAAAATGATTACATCACTTAGGAGCTCTGAAGACGGGGTAGGCCTCCCGTGCACAAATTGGTCGGGAGGTGATGCCGCTCTCCTGACGAGATCATGGCAAGCCGAAACCAGTTGTTGTGCCTAAAGAGATCTGCTGTCTCACTCGATGGACTAGACGCTCGAGCGAAGCTAGGCGTGGTAGGATCTCGCACGAAGAAGCATTCATTGTATTGTTTGTGGAACAACTATAGAAGGAAGGCTGGCCTAGCAAATTCCGTTCGCTGGGCGCCCGCGGGTCATTCCGAGGCCAAGAAAACTCTTGGCCTGTGACAAATGGTATCAGAGCAGGAATCCCTCCAGTATTTAATTTCCCAGATGAACAACAAGCAAAGCATCACAAAGGAGGGTCAATGCATATTTGTATGCAAGCAACGCTCTTTTTTCCAAGACAAACAATAAGTAAAATATACCCATTTGGACTTTTAACAAACCAAACCCAAGAACTTCACATTCATCACATTGCACCTACTAATGATTTGAACCAACAAAACAACTATGAAGAAGACGAGCAAGGAATACCCTCGGCAGAGGGCACTTATAAATCCAATTGCCAAACAATAATCAAGCTGTGAATATAAGTATCATGTAGAGGCTTTTGTCCTCCTTTAGGCTCTCCAACATCAACCAAATAAGCATTGAAATCAGTGATTCACCGGAACAAATAACTTCATCATTCTTCAAAATCCAGCATTCCAATAGCTGCTCGCTGCCATGATACAGCATTATCCAACCATCAATCACAGCATGGACTAATCTACTCAAAACGCTCAATCATGGTGAGTATTACAACTAGAAGCACAGAACAGAACAATCCATGATGATAGAAAAAATGAAATCCTAAGCAGCATCAAGCTGCTGCTGTTCAGTTCAATCGAGCAAGCTAAATTTGAGAGAAAACGTTAATAATTCAATAGCCACTGCCATTTTGACATAGATTAGCCAATCAAATTGAATCATGTCCTAGCCCAATCAAAGGCAACTAAATTGCTGAATTGCACATGATCACCAAACACTGGACAGGCAAAACTTAGATGGTTCACATTCACACGAAGCATAATTCAGCACACTAATTACAAACACAATCCAAGAGAAGTTCAGGATTGAACAAGGAAACCAGAGCACAACGTCGATCCGTTCCTAGAACCTGCATTGCCGGCTCAAAATGCAAGTGTTGAGTCCATCACAGAGGAGTCATACTGGATTCCTGAAAGCTCTGACGTATTCATCTGTGGGATTCTGCTGAGTCTAGATGTTCTGTATAAGGGCAACAAGGATGGTGATGCCAGATTTCTGTCCCTCAAGATTTCGTTTGATGCGATGTTCGTTTTCCTAATCAAAACTCCAGAGTTAGAGCATAAGCTGCCAGGCTTGAAATCCATATCCTAGATGCAATTTCTCCCTCTTTGACTGACCTTGAATGAGGATGAGGACCCCGATACCAATGTGTGTGCAGAAGCTCCTCCTGATGCTCATAGAGTTCAACTTGACTAAAATTTCTGAGATTCTACAACCAAAGACAGTCGGCCACTGCTTCAGATTTTCACTTGGTGATCTGTCCTGTGCAAATGTGAATGATGTTGAGCTACGCATGGCTCTGGCATTGGCTCCAGAAATGGATCCCAAGTTGCTTTCTCAGCTGAAAGTAGTATGGCGGATTGGAATCCTTCTGGAGTTTGTACATGCGAAGAATATGGAATAATTTCTTAAATTGACGCTTGGCTTGTGTAAAGCTCTTCTTTTTATGATCGCTAGGTTCTATGAAAGGTTCTGTGTACATGGAAGAGCCACCACTACTTGATGAAAGTTCTTCTGAGGTTGCAAGTAGCATATGACGCATAACCGACTTTGATGGCAGTGCTAATGTTTTCCTGGAATTGAGTGGGTCTCATGATAGAAACAATGCCAATATTGCTTCAGAATGCACATTTCTATTACTGAAGGCAACCCCAAGGGAAGGTGCTCTCTTAGATCAGGTAGCGACGACAGCCATACGAAGAAGCCGAGAAATTTTCTCCATTGCTAATTCGATTGACTTCTCCGAGCAAAGCCGAGAAATTTCCTCCGCTAATTTCCCACAACGTCCTATTGTAACCTCTTGCAGTCCCTTCAAGCTTGATGGATCAGGCAACTTCTGTAAAGATTTACAGTCGTCAATGCACAATGTTTCCAAAGATTGGGGTAGTTCGCCTTGAATCTCAAGCAGATGCCAACAAGAAAATACTCGAATATGCCTGAGCTTGTTTAACTTGCTTAGATCAGGTAGCATCGCCAGCCATAAGACGAAGCTAAGGTCCAAATTTCGTAGGTTCTCCAAACAACCAAGGCCTTCAATCTCTGCAACTGCAAAGTACGAAATCGAGAGAGACGATAGTTTCCTCAAATTCGATAGATCCATCGGGCAAAGTAAGCAGCGAAGTGAGTAGCAATGAGAGAGATGTAAGGAGGATAAATTTGAGGGAAGCCTCGGGAGGCGATGCGGATGAGGAGGGAGGCTCAGGTCTGTCGATGAGGCGGTCTCCCTAAACTCCCAGGAAAAGCACACTCTCAAAGATTCCAATTCGGTTAAGTTCCCAATCCACGGTGGTATTGGTTCTTCCAGAAGCCCATAAGATTTCCCATCACAATTAGGTGAGCCAAAGCCCAGATGCAATACCTTTAAGTTAGCGAGATTTGAGAGATCCGGAAACGTGTCCACACTCAAGTCCATTTCTAATTCGATGAGACTTTCAGGAAGCCTTGGTAGGGCGGGTATTCTCACACTCCTCAATCTCAAGACCCTCAAGGATTTATTCTCATAGATGCAATCACCAATTTCCACGTGCCCGTAATCATACCAGCCATCATACCAGCCGGTCCTGCAAATGAGTTTTATTATTTCAAGCTTCTCCATCGTCCAAAAGGTATTGTGTATTTTGCTTATGTCACTATACTCCATATTCACAATTTTCAATTTCTTCAACTTTTCGATGGAATCGGGTAGTTCTTTGATTCTTGTGGAACTTATGTTCAACTCAATGAGTGATTCCAAATTCCCAATTGTCTCCGGAAGCCTATGAAGATTCCAACAATAGCTTACATCTAAGAAAACCAAGCTTTTCAACTGACAAATTGATCTATCAATTTTGATTAATGATTCACAGTTTGATAGGATCAAATGTTCTAAATTTGAATGAGCTAAGAAGTTGGGGGTTCTCTTCAAGCGTCGGCAATGGGCCAGATTCAGAACTTTCAAATTCTTAATCACCTGTGAAAAAAAAATCATGCAAAGTTTACTTTTGAATCTAATAAGAAGGAAGAATAAGTGTTGTCTAGCATATAATATACCTTCATGTGGCTCCACCCCTTCCAATCATGAGTAATTTTACTCCGAGATAGATCAAGGATAATCAAATTCTCTACGGAGAAATTTGCAATCTTAAATATTGGGCGAATATTATGCCAAGAAAGCCATCGTAATCGTGGAAGGAGATCTGAATTCCTCTGGAAAATATTAGTTGGGAGAGCATACGATGGCCATTTGAGCCAAAGAAGCAACTTTTCTCCAAGAAAATTTTCCTTCAAGTCATCTACTTCAAGGAACGTTAGATTTGGTAGGCTCTTAAAGTCCTTATAGGTAAAACGGTGCTGATCATCAAACTTGAGATGAAGAGCTTCAACTTCTTTCTTTTCCTGCCCAAAGGAAAAATTTTAAAACAAAAAAGTTGAAAGGAAACACATTTCTTCAAGTTTACTATTTTAAGGGGTTGAGTTGACTACTATCATTCCATTAAAATCTTAAAAGACCAAAAATATTGGTTGAGTAGGTCGCAATGGTGCTAGAGAACACAAAAAGTAACTACTTTTTTTGGAAAAGAAAATGTCTATAAGTAACTTGGAGATGTATTGCGCAAAGCATTTTACCTCATGTATCCTTAGCAGATTTAATCCATCCTCCGGATTCCACACCCAACGTTGCTTCTCTATATTCATCTCACTTTCTTGACGAACTATTTCTCTTCCAAGGTCTCTGAGTTGATCATGCATCCACAATATATTATCTTCTCCAATCGTTATTAAAGACATGTTCTGCAAAACTTCCACGGCTACTTCCGGAAAAAGTTTAGATGCATCCCAAAAATAGAACACAATGTCTTTGCAACATCCAATGAATTGACAAGCTATATCAAGGAATATACGCTGTTGCCGATTATCTAATGCATCATAACTTATTTTCAGCTTACTCTGAACTTTATCATGAGGAACACTTTCTAGCTTCTTTAATGTGGCATCCCACATTTCCTTATTTTTGTTAGATAAAAGTGAACCTATGACCTCAAGGGCTAATGGAAGACCTCCAGCAATGCGTACTGCCCTCTTGGATTGGCCGATATACTCGTCTATAGGAGAATCTCTTCTGAAGGCATGTTTGCTAAAAAGTTGAAGAGATAGATCAGGAGCCAAGCCCGTAAGCTCATACCTCCAATCCACTTCCGGGACATGGATAACGTCTTTCCTTCTTGTAGTAATAATAAGTTTGCTCCCTTCACCAAACCAATCACGCTTACCTACAAGTGCATCCATATGATCCTTTTCTTCCACATCATCAAGAAGAAGCAGCACTTTTTTAACAGACAACCTTTTTCTAATGATCTCAATCCCTTCATCAATGTTTTTTATATCCGTCCATTTCATCTTAAGGATGTCAGAGATGAGCTGTTGTTGCAAGTAATAAATGCCCTTGAGCTTTGACATTTCACGGATGTTGGAAAGGAAGCAACAATCGATGTACTTGTTGGAAAGCTCATTGTAGATTAATTTTGCAATCGTTGTCTTTCCAACGCCACCCATCCCATGAATTCCCACAATCCGTGTTTCACTTGTGTGAGCACCTATCTTTTCCATGATTTTATCCACATGGTGGTCCACACTAACCAAATTGTTCGATACCACCAAATAAGCCTTCTTCAACTCATTGAAAACCTTATGGGTAACTGTTTTTACGATCTCACCTTCTTCCCTAGTGTTTGTTGGAGGTCAAATGGCAATGAGTAAGAAAACTGTATTAAACAAAACTATGTTCTCACAAGACCAAAGTGAAAACTAAAGACCTATTCGAAATGCTTTCTACAAGGATTTACTCCAATGTAAATGAATTAGCGTTGACACATATGGTTAATGAATGACCTTAACTGAAAAAAAAAAATATTTGGAATGAAAAAGGACAAAATTGGGATTGTACCACTATTTTGTGTGATTTTTGCAGTATAATTTCAATAGCATATAATTCAATTTCAACAAGGCTAACACAAATCTAGAAAAGAAACCAATTGAACCACATTAAAAGTTTTAATGGTACAAGGCATATCAAATGGAGTGAGGTAGTCACCTATTGGTCTTGTTGTGCAGATCCCACCCGTTTATTGCCCCAACTACACTCAGAGCAGCCTTCCACTGACGCATAGTCTCTTCATCATATCGATTCTTCTTTTCATGTGAAAGAAAGGCCTCTCCATAACCCCTAGTTTGGTGTCGAACCTCTGAAGGTGCCACATCATAAAAAATGGGCATGATCTTTTGTCCCCTAGTTTTTTGGCACTCAACCATCTGGACTAGCTCCTTGAGACACCATATGCTAGAGGCATAACCTTTTGAAAATATAGGTATTGAGATCTCCGATTGATTAATTGCTTGGAGAAGTTTCGGGCCAAATTCTACCCCCTCGTAGAGCTCTTTGTCATCCTTATAAATGCGGATTCCCGCATCTGTCATACTAGTGTAAAGGAAGCTGGTAAAACCCGTTCGAGTATCCTCTCCGTTGAAGCTCAAGAATACTTCATATGCATATCCTGATGAATTAACCATTCCCTGACCTTTTGTCATCGTGTGAGTAAAAGAAGCACTCCCTGCTATTCCATCATTTTTATAGGTATGTTGTGTTTCTACGCTCCCCTCCATTGATTTACTCGATCTGATCTTAACGAAATACCGAACAGCGTATCAGCAAAAGTAGTGGCAGCCAGAGATGGAAAATGTTTAGAAGCCTGACTGACAAATAATGGAGATCTCTGTAGGTCATTAAACGTAGTATTCGGGATTAGCTAAATATGCAAAGAGTCGTGGGCTAGTGTGCTACAATTGTTCAATAAGAATGATTCATTGCAGCATCACTCCGGCCTATCAAAGTTGACAACGCACGTGAATATATGAGTATTGAATCTCAAGGGGCGTTTTAACACCTTAAGGAGATTAAATCTCTTGGGGAGAACATTAACATAGCACAATACAAAGTTCTCATTATAAAAAAAACAGCCCGCTCTTCTCAAATCTGGAGAACATAAATTATTTCTTAGGAGTTTTAAATCTAAGGAAAAGTGTGAACATGTTCTCATTTGACATAACATGATGCAGAGCATCCTTTTTAAAAAAGAAAAGTTCCACACTTCTCGAATTTCAACAACATAAATTGTTTTTCTTTAATGTCATTTCTGCAAAAATGACCGCCACTCTTTGTAGAATTGATCAAAAAATTAACCAGAGCTATTCATGTGATGGGATAGTTGTAGTTTGTAATCTTACACGTGTCTAAGATTCCGTAAACCAAAAATGGAGTTTTGTTTCATGCATGCTAAATTTAAAGAACCAATTATAAACTTGAAGTATCACTGGTAAGTAAAATTTAATCGATAACTTGTGAATCTGGGCAATTGTTAGAAAGCTATCAAAAAATAGTTTTTTCATCCTCGAACCAAATAGTGGAATACCATTTTTTCTTTTAGATTTTACAAATGGGTTCGTATTTTCGCTTATAGAATATGAATGCTTACATACTTTATTAATAGTCTTGATTGATGTTCCAACTTACAAACAAAAATACATATTTTACCCCCTCTAAATTCAAATATGGTGTTACCACTGTTTCAAATCTATGAGTAGCAATGTTCATTTGTAAATACCACATGAATAAAATAATCAATTTACCATATAGAATATATTCTTGTAACTTACGAGCAATTGCTTGCTTTTATAAGTGAGCGAGTATTTTTGGTAGAAACTACGAGTTGCTTGCATGCTTTGTCAGTAGTCTTGGTTAACGGTAGTAACTTACAAAAAAATAACTATTTTACAAGTATAAATCCTTACTATATTATTAACCTTGTTTTGATTTTATGATTGTTAGTATTGAGCTGATGAAACAACCGATTTACTTGCTTGAAAGATTCTTGCAGATTATGAATAGTCGTTTTTGTGTTTCTCCTCTAGTTGATTATGAGTTCCTTACATATTTTTTACTAGTGACACCGGTTAATATTTGTAAATTCTAAATTTTTAGTTCATTATTAACATTGTTTTGACATCTATTATCAATAACATACAAACATATTTTATGCAATTATATGTATGCTGGATGATTTTGCGCATTTGTTTAATAGCAATATTGATAATTATTTGTATTGATGGAGTGTTCTACTTGTTAATATGGCCGATTGTGAGACACCAATTAGAAGCTTTGAGATGACTAAATTTGCCACAAAAGACGACACGGTGGTACTTTTTCGAAATGATATTGCAACATGACTGGACATTGACAAAGTTAACGAAGTATAAGGTTTGGAACTTATATAATGTACAACCAAATAGTAGCGTGGTTCCGTGTTATTCAACATCCAATGCATTATATAAGGTTCAATAGCAATTTCATGGATGCTTCCAATGTAATTTGGTTGTTTGATAATCTAATCATGGTTGTTGAGAGTTTGCTCTATCTAGGGAAGAATGGACATAGAGTATTAGCTTCCTCTATAATTAATCTATAGAATTAGGAGAGGCGCATGCCATCATTGTTAGGCATCTCAAAAGTAAAGATGTCCACACTGAATGATTATTGCTTAGCACTCGGCTCTAACTTCATAGACTACTATTATGAAAAAAAGAAAAAGAAGATTCCTCTCATAGCTAAGCTCGAAAAGCGGTTTTGTTTTATATTGGTCCGAGAGACGTGCCCCTCCACTTTCCAATATACTAATAGTGTCGAAATTTTTTTCTGCCAAGGACTTGCAAACATGGTGAGACCATTAGTCTATAGGAATTTCGAGTTTAAGATAAAATACCGATACACTGCTATTCATTTGATGTGTTAAAATAAAAATTAAGTGCCAATATTGTAGCCATTACTTCAAGTATAGCTCGATGTTCGAATTGGATTGGAACAAGGTCTAGCCTCCATGACTCTGCCTTTATGATTTGATCACCTTATGCGATTCAAAGATCCTGTTGCTTTCAACTTCATCTTAAGATAAAGTGTAAAACCAATTGATGATAAGAGTTGGCAATCTACTAACCACATGGATAATAGGAGTTGGTTAACTCCTTCATTAAAATATTGGAATATTTTTTTATAGTGCTAGTAAGTAAATTTCAGAGGAGTTGGTAATATATTAATTCATTAAAATGTTGTTAACTTCTTGTATGTGCCGGTAATTTATTTATGATTCTGGTAATAAGAGTTGGTAATTAACCACTTGACTCGTATCTCAGTGAATTCTTGATATTGCTAGTAATTTATTTAACACTGGTAAAATTTGTGAGTGGGTAATTTAATACTTCCATGTAATGTTTGTAAATTCTTAGACCGTGTCGGTAATATACTTACCACGCTCGTAAAATTTTGTAGGAGTCGGTAATTTACTACTTTATTGGCATGTTGGTAAATTTCTAAAGATGTCAGTACTTTACTTACAATAATGATGAAAATTTTCAAGTGAGTTAATTTACTACTTTATTGGCATGTTGGTAAATTTCTAAAGATGTTAGTACTTTACTTACAACAGTGATGAAAATTTTCAAGTGAGTTAATTTACTACTTCATTGGAATGTCGGTAAAATTTAGATACTTCATTGGAATGTCGGTAAAATTTAGATAATCTTGGTAATTTACTAATCACACTGATAAAATTTCATAAGAAATGGTAATTTACGAATATTTTACACTGGTGAATGGAAGAATAGCAGAGATGAGAGCTAGAGAGCTCAAGATCAGGATGCAAGAAGCCAAGTCTCGAATTAGACGATTACCACAGTACTATGGAATATTTGGAAGTCAAGAAACCAGGCCATCTTCAAGAATAGAAAACCAGAACTAAGCAACCTTGTGGAGTCTGCTTTAGCTGGGTGGAAGAGTTTCAACAGATGGAACCCAAAATCGAGCGAATCTAGTAAGACCAGCGATGGATCGTCACGATTTTGGAACCCACCGCAGGCTGGAACACTAAAGATAAACATAGACGGTGCCTACGAACCTGGACGTACTGGAGGCTCGTCACTTGCGTCTGTCGTGATTCCGCGGGGAGGTTGGTGGACGGAGTGGTGCGAGCAGTAGCGGCGCCTTCTGCGTTCGGGGTTGAGGCTCTTGCCCTCTTATAGAAGCCCCAACTCATCTGTATCCTCAAAGAGTAGTGCTGCGGTGCAAAAAAAAAAAGAAAAAGAAAAAGAATTATTGATCAATGGTGGCCGCCTATCAATCAACTATCAAGGTAATTGACCCACCGGGACCACAACCATCATTCACAGCGAGAATCCAAGGAAAATCTCGTCAAAAAAGCAAAGTGATAATGAAAAGAAATAAAGCAATAAAAGCAAAGAAAAAGAAGATGGGTCAATCCTATGGAAAAGAAGACCCGCCAATAGCATTGCCTTTGGTCGTCCAAGTCTTCGGAGACTTGGCTCATTTATGGGTGTGAATCCTTCTCGGAGCAAAGTTGGTTCATCATGGAGTAGTCCAAGTCTTTGTAGACTTTGACTTTGCCCTTCTAATCCAGTGATGTTTCAGTCTTCATTAATTAATTACTTCCAGTAATATAAATAATAATTATCATTCGGGAAAATGGAATATTAACTTTACCAAAAGTGGGATGGAATATATTCTTGTTTTGCTTTTTCCTTTTTTCTATGCGCTTGAGAACTTATGTTGTCAACCTTCTTTTCGGCATTTCACTTTTGTTCTTCTCCTTTTCAGGACAAGAAAGAATATGAAGGGATATGATTGTTCACTTTGGATCTCTTTATTGGCATCAATTATATGGTCTATCGGCATACAAATCTAAGATTTATCAACATCTTCTTTTTTTGGTTTGCATTCATCAACAACGTTGTCGTGTAGACACTCATACAATTTTGTTCGGAGGGTAGTACTTTTCTCAAAAAATGAAAAAAAAAAATGGAATTGCCCCTCATGATCTTCCTTCTTAGTTTGATGAAAAAAAATCATATTTAGGAAATTTGTTTCTATAATTTCCAATGTTTGAATCACGTAAAGCTATTCGATCCATAAAAATGTTTACCATGGGCTAAAAGTAATAAATAAGCTTAGAGAAAAATGACTTGGCAAGAAGAATTATTTTCCTGGATATCTATCCTAATTTCTTTGTAATTGTTGTTATTTTGATGGATTATAGAATAAACGACGATGATGCCATATCCAATTTATTAGTCATTACATGTTACTTTTAACTATACAAGCCACATTTAATGAATTCACTTATTATAAATTATGATAAAATCAATTTGTTCAATTTGTTTTCAGCACAATGAATTTTCTTTTTCTTTTTTTTGGTTTACTTATTTTTTAGATTGAATTTCCCAGAACATTTTCCTGCTTCAAAAAAAATTCTCAGCAAGATAAGCACAACCTAAAAGTTTGTTTTCATATGATGTGATTCAATGGAAGGAAATGGTAAGATAGAATCATCAATGGATAGGGGAATTGAACATCGATTTGTTATCATGTGATTTTTGGGGGGTGAATGAGAGAACCATGAATCGGTGTTGGATTTTACAGAGTGATCTTGGTGACATTTTTTTAATAAAATCTCTACGTTTATGGAAGTCTGACTAAGAGGCACAAAGTACCAAATAAATGAATCATTGGTGTGATTCCTTCTTAAGCAAGCTGGTTAATCATGGACTGTTCGTAGTCCAACTCTTCGTTGAGTTTGACTTTGCCCTTCTAATCCCGTGATGTTTCAGTCTTCGCACCACCCCGTTCGCTATTCTGTCTTCTCTCTTTCTCAAAGTGGTAGCCAATGCGATTTTAAATCTAATGATAGTATTTCGATGCAAGGCAAAACTATATGTATATAGCACTTTCATTCTTTTTATTTAGTTAAATTAGACAATATCAACTTTTCTATTGATTGATGACATGATTGGCTAGACTATTTAAAGATCAAAGTTTTTCTAAACAAATGGTATTTATTATGCAAGTATTTTTCAAGTTTCTAAATCAATTCCGAGGCTACTAAATATTTCTTATTTCACGATAGAAAATAGCCACTTCACAATTAATGTTTCACGATATAGAATTGACAGAAACCAAAATAGCCAAAATCAACTTGTATCAACCATTCCTTAGACAATCAAAGTTATTCGTAAAGAGTTGGCCCATACAATATCATAAGCTTTTCACGGTCTAGATGACGGTCAATCCCACGGTGAATGCATGGAGCATTGCCTCCTCTCCATTGATCTCTCTCAATCTTCTCATAAAGAAAAAAATTCGAACTATATAACAGCAAAATCAGTACAGCACATTACGAAATCAAAATCACTTTTAAAAGCCAGAATTACAAATGGAGATCTCCATGGGTCATTAAATGTAGAAGACAATATTGGCTAACCATGCAAAGAGTCGGGGGCCAGTTCGTATTGAAAGGGAACCGCACGATGTCCAATGCATCTTCCTTCTTCGTTTAAATTACCCGACGACACCGTGTCGCAGAAAATGCCCACGCCATTGCCCACAAATTTATTGGAATGACAGGGCGCGGGACCCACTCACAGCTTTGCTTGTACATAATTGTAGTGTCACTTTTGGGACAGGAGTGTGTCCCAGTCAAGGAAAAAGTATCGAGGCTATTTTGGGGAAAACGCCCCCTTCTGTTTTTCATGCTCTCCAAACCTAAAAAATGCAACAGAAGTTTAGGAAAAATGGCAATTTCAATGGGGACGCGTGGGCTGAAAATCCATCATTTTGGGGTTGCCCTGCGAAATGCGGCATGTGGACTGGATTACACCTCTCTTCACTTCCTATTCTTCGAGCAAGTCTTGCCTGCTCGCGCACCAGGGCATGTGAACCCGACTCATGCACGGATGGATCATATGAATTCTCCACAGAGTCCATCTCATCCATCGAATGATCCGGATTGATGTAGCATCTTCTTCCTATTAATTGGCTCCCACTTCACTGCACCCGATATCATCAGTCCCCTCATGTGAGTCATGTGACCACCGACAGTTGATAGCTCTACTTTCCATCCACTAGAATCACGGCCACCTATCCTTTTCTGCCTACTCATCGCCTCTCTCCCCTATCAATTGCGTTTTGTCTTTTTGTTGCTGCCAAAATACCCAAATGCCCTCTAGGAAAGAATATATTTATCCTTTTCTTTTTGGGTATTGATTTTAATGATCAACAAAGATGAGGGCCTCTCTCCATTCCTAAAAAAAATCAAGCGAATTAACCAAGTCAAGCCCCAACACCATGGCCATTCAACCACAGATTTGTGGCCATGCGAGATAAGTGACCTCTGCCAGTCACGAGTTCCATTGACATAGGTTATGAGATCTGCGCGGAAAGAAAAAGAGACGAAGGCGTAGAGGACACACTTGAGCGGGCGAGGCATTAACTTGCCGGTGGTTTGATGCATGAAGTTGAGGGCTAGTGATGGTAATGGGTGGGCAGCAAATTCGATGACATTGAGTGCACGATTCCATAAAAAATCCTAACATTTATGTTTACCATATTTGTACTTTTATCATCAAAATCTCAAACTTATATGGTAACGAAAAAATATCTCCCATCAAAGTATGTTATAAGATGAATTGAAAGATTCTACTTGGATAAAGAACGAACTTAAAAATCTGAACTTTGCAATTTTAGAGTCAAAGTTTAAGCTTTTGAAAGAAAACTGGACTTAGCAACTTTTAGGGTCCGAGAAGTGAGATAATTCACTTCATGGTCTTTCTTGCAAAAGAAACGAGCTACACTTTAAACTTCAAAGGAAAAGTGAGACGGAATACAAATTATTGCTTTGCTTTTATCCTTTTTCGCTTCGCACTTGAGACTCACATTCGTCCACCTTGATTTTAGCATTTCACATCTGGTCTTACTCCTTTTCGGGAGAAGAAAACATATGATGGATCTCTCTTTATTTGGATGAAGAGACGAGAGTATTCAACATGGCCAGGCTTAGAATTTTATATTTCCTTTAATTTAGTTTCTCTTCTAGGTAAACTTCGTTTAAACCCCACGACAACTCCTTCCCCATCGTTCCTGACCTTTTCGCATGTTTCTTCCTTTGCTCCAAATCCTTGATTTTCCCCTCGTTGTCATTGCTCTTGCTCACACGCCTCCAAAACCCTAACCCATGCCCATGGCCATGGTCATTCCAGGTGATTGACGAGCTAACCTCCTCAAAGTTGCCGGGGAGTGCACGATTGATGCGAATGCTCCAACACCACCAAGACCTTCAGATTTCGATGGGTACGATGTGGACTAAATGAACCAATTTGTATTTGATAAGGACCACATTTAATAAACACATGGCGGGGCAGCCAAGGAGGCAAAATAAAATCCTGCGAGATCCAAAGGTGGAAACTGTTTGGTTCCAAAATTCATAAGCTCTTAAATCTTTTCATACGTCCATCCAAATCTGACAAAAGGAAATTTTAAAATTGAAGCAATTAATCACGATTGACTCAATGAGTCAAAAAATACTCTTGGGAAGTATCAAATTCATCGATTCAAGACCAATGGAGATCAAATTTGTTCTTCGATACCTTTAACTTTAATTAAACTCCACTAAACTTTTGTTTTAGTAAAACGCAACTCCAAAGGTATCGTTGCAGATTTTTATTTTTTTTTTTTTAATTTTAAATAAGACCCTTTGCATTCAAATCGAAATTAAGCGTCCTCCTATATAGCTCAGAAGCTCTAGGAAGAAGAGAAAATAGGCGGGATTGCCTTAACTCCTCTCTTTTTAAAGGAAAAGAGAGACTTTTCATATGAGATGCGGGCCTTAGCTATTAAAGACCTTTGTTCTTTCACCACAAAAATATCAAGGAAATAAAAAGGAAAGATCTTTTTGAATGACTTTTGGGGAGGTCATTGTACGTAGAAGCCACAGGATTGGCTGAATATGCAGAGAGAGTCATGGACCAATTTGCTGCAAAATTTGGTCAATAAGGATGATTCCTTGAAGCATCGGTCCAGCCCATTGAAGTTGACAATTATGTACATTTCTTAATGCGGAAAATCATTGGACCATATGATGCAAATATTTTGGGATTAGAATCAACTTTTGCCTCCCAAATAAATGGTGGATTCATTCAAAGTCAAGTCAACAAAAACATACATCAAATTTTCACAATTGACCATTCTATTGGTTTGGGGTTTTATTCTCTATTTATCACATTTTCTTAAGATTTATTCAAGGTTTGTTTTTTTAGTATTTATTGATTTATAAAAAAAAATGGAAGATAAATTTATCACGGATTTACTAGTTTGAGATTTTTCGGGGTATTAACCCTAAAAACAATAAGCTTAAAGAATAATGACTTGGCAAGAAGGAATCATTACCTTGTTTTCTTGCGAAGCTTTGAACTAAGAAGAATATACTTTATTGATGCTTAGTTTTTCTACATTCCCCAAGCACGATTATACATAATATTTTACAAATATGATTTCATTATTTCTATCTTATTTTCTTTGTAATCAATGTTATTTCGATGGATTATAGAATAAATGAAGAAGATATCAATTCTAGTTTATTTGTCATTCCATGTTACTTTTAATGATACAAGCTACATTTAGTGGATTCACTTATTACCAATTACAATAAAATCAGTTCTTTTTCAACTTGTTTTCACCATAATCAAAATTTTCCGATTCCCTTTTTCTCAAATTGAATTTGCTAAAAGCATTTTCCTGTCACAAAAAAAATTCTCAGCAACATAAAGACATCCTTAGAGGTTGTTTTTATTTGATTTTCAAATCTCATATGAAATTATAGAATCAGAGGAAATCATTTATTGAAATTATCAATGAATATGAAAATTGGAAATCGATTTATTGCCATGTAAATTTTTTGGGTGAGTGGGAGAACGATAAGTTGGTGTTGGATTTGACAAAGGGATCTAGTGACATTTTATTCCCTTCTTTTTGATAGAATCTCCACGTTTATGGATGCCTGTATGTGAGGGACAAAGCACCAAATGAATGAATCATTGATGTGATTCCTTCCTAAGCAAAGCTGGTTCATCATGGACTGTTGGTAGTCCAAGTCTTCGTAGACTTTGACTTTGCCCTTACCGGTACGTTGTTCTTTTATTTATTTGTTTTCTTTGGAGAGCGGTGGATAATGCAATTTTTAATGTAATGATTTTATTTTGATGCAAGGGAAAACTATATGTACACCACATTTCGTGTGATAACTAAAAATTTTATGTTTCATGATAAAAAAAATAACTACTTCACAACTGAAGTTTCGCAATACTAACTCAACAATAATCAAGGTAAATTGCATTATTGACTGTTTTTTAGCCAATAAAAGTCACTCATAAAGCGTTGATATGTACGATATCATAAGCTTTTCACAATCTGGATTATGATCAATCCAATGATGAATAAAACAAGCATTGCCTCCCCTTCGTTGATCTCACTTGATCTTTTCTTTGGGAGACGATTCAGACATGGAAAAATGTTCAGAGGCCCTACTTATCAAGTGCTGCTAGGCCAAAAAAAAAAAAAAATCCTTGATCAAGCGGTGACCGCCTATCAATCAACTATCAAAATAATTAACTAACTAGAGACCTCAATCGTCCCTCAGGATCCAAGGAAAATCTTATCATAAAAGCAAATTGATAATGAAAAGAAATAAAGCAATATAGCAAAGAAAAAGAAGACGGATCCTAGCGTGGAAAAGAAGACCCGCCAATGCTTTAGCGTGTGCCTTTGGTTGTCCTAGTCTTCGTATACTTGGGTCAATCTTTGGTTTGATTCCTTCTTGGAGCAATGCTGGCTCATCATGGATTGTTGTCAGTCCAAGTCTTTGTAGACTGACTTTTCCCTTCTAATCCCGTGATGTTTCAGTCCTCTTGCACCCCCCGGTACGCTGTCCCTGTTTTTTTTTTTTTTTTTTTGGGTCTTTTTGAGAGTGGTAGCTAATGTTAATGCCATGTTAACAGGGAGCTTAGGTTTTAGATTGTTGGCGTCCGTATCAATATCACATTGACCAATCTCATGCAATTCCTAATCTAATGATTGTATTTCGGTGCAATGCAAAAACCACATGTATACAACACTTTCATACTTTCCATTTAGTTAAATTAGACGGTATTAACTTTTTTATTAATTGATGATACAATTGGTTAGACTATTTAAAAATCAAAATATTTCTAAACAAATAGTGTTTTTTTGCAAATTTTTTATTTATTTTCTAAATCAATTTTGTGGTTATTATAGATTCCATGTTTTCCCGCTAGATCTAAAGGTATAAAAATGTTCCATTCCAAAATTCATAAGTTTCTTAACTCTTTTCAGGCCGAAATCCGAGTGTGATCAAAAACAACATTTAAGATTGAAGTTATTAATCAAATTGACTTGATAAGTAAAAAAAAAAAAAAAAGCACTCTTGGGAAGTATTGAATTCCCATTTGAGTAGAATCTATTTTCACAAATCTATTTATTCACTTGCTAAATATTAAATCATGATTTGATCATATCACTTAATGTGTCAATTTTAGTATACTTATTTAAATTACTTGTAAATAACCTAGATTTATTGGTTAAACTTCAAATGATGAAGAGTTCGTGCTTATTGAGTAAAAGTGCACATATTTTTAACAACATTAAAAAAAAAAAAAAAATATCCACATATTACTAGCAGTTGTAATTAAAATGCCATATGTTTTGTGAAACGTTGAATGTATGTTATTTTACAAAATTCTCATCGTAATTAACCCATTGGGACCTCCATAGTTATTCACGGCGAAACTGCCTTGATGAATCCAAGGGAAACTCTGGTTAAAAAGCAAAGTGAATAGTGAAAAGAAATAAAGCAATACAACAAAGAAAAAGAAGATGGGGTCATCCTGATGTGGAAAAGAAGTCTCACCAATGCTTGAGCGTGTGCCTTTGGTAATCCAAGTCTTCATAGACTCTTCATAGACTTTGACTTGGGTCAACCATTGGTGTGATTCCTTCTTGAGCAAGCTGGTTCATCATGGACTGTTGGTAGTCCAAGTCTTTGTAGACTTTGACTTGGTTCAATCATTGGTTTCAGTCTTCTTGCATTGCCCGTATGCTGTTCTGTTTGATTTTTTTCTCTTTTTCCGAGAGTGGGAGCTAATGCTAATGCCACGTTAAGACAAGGCACATGAAGCTTAGGTTTTAGTTTGTTGGCATCCTTATCAAATTCACATCGATAGATCTCACCAATTCTTAATCTAGTGAATGTATTTTGATGCAATGCAAAATTATATGTATGCGACAATATTCCATTTCCATTTAATTAAATTAGATCGTTCCAATTTTTTTATTAATTGATGACATGATTGACTAAACTATTTAAGAAAAAAGCTTTTCAGGACAGATGGTGTCTCTTTGCGAGTATTTTTCTGTTTTTTGAATAGATTTTGTGGTAACTAAACATTCCATATTTCGCGATAGAAAAAAAAATCTCGCTAGATTTAGAAGTGTAAAATTCTTCCATTTCATAATTCATAAGTTCTGAAGTCTTTTCATGCAAAAATTCCAGCATGACCAAAAGATATTAAGATTGAAGTTATTAAATCACAATGACTCGATGAGTTAAAAAGAAGACTCTTGGGGAGTATCAAAATTCTTGAATTGAGATCAATGGAAGATCGAATTTGTTCTCCAATAGCTTTAGCTTTCATTATCACTCTACCGAACTTTTGTTTTAGTAAAACAAAACTCTTGTCACAATTTTTTTTTTGAAATCAAACTACATCCATTTGAATCCACATTGAGCTTGCTCCTTTAGCTTAAAAGCTCGTGAAGAGGAGAAAATACATGGGACCCCATGGCCTAACTCTTACTTTTTTAAAAGGAAAATAAAGACTTCTTGTATATATGCAGGCCTTAATTATTGAGACCTTTGTTCCTTTACCCCAGAATATGCAGACAATCGTGGGCCAGTTTTGCTGCAAAATTGGTCAATAAGGATGCTTCCTTGCAGCATCATTGCACCCTGTCAAAGGTGACAAATATTATGTTTCTTAGTGTGGAAAATCGCTGGACTATGTGGTGTAGAAATTTTGGGATGAGAATCTACTTTTGCCCTTAAATAATTCATTCAAAGTATAGTCAACAAAAGTAGACATGGAACTTCCAAAACAAGTTTGTTTCCCCCATCCTAATTAAGGTGAACTCCGGTCGGTCCAGTTTAATGGGCTGATTGGGCCTAGGCCCGAATTAACTCTGAAGAACAAAACCTGGTGGAATTGTCGGGCTTGATCTTTGTCAAAGCACTCCCTAGTGATCAATTGAATTAAGAAAAGATTACATTTTATTTCGGGGGTGAAGCATCCTTCGCATTTAACTTGTTAGTGTCAATAAATTGCTTGTCACAAAGCATTGCAGTCAGGCATTAAATCCATGCATCATGCTGATTATTATACAAAACATTACTAAAACAAGGTACACAAAACCAATGTGTAATCGTATTAAAACTTTGAACCACTAACAAGTGTGGTAAATAAGCTCACGAACATGATGTGACCTATTACATCTCATTTGGAATTTAACTCAATTAGCATTTCCACATTCATGATTGTACTCGAAGCCTCTATGATGATTGGCAAAAGTTTAGTGAAACCTCTCCAATGACTATAATGATTAAAAAAATGTTGACTAAGTTCTCTATTTCAGATAATGTTTTCAAAGGTCTGTCTCTTCACTCTCTCGATTAATTCTTGTGGGTTATCTATTACAAAAGATCGAAAAAAAAGGTGCAAATATAAGAACTTGTGGACGTGAGACTATTCCACGTTAAATTTTGAGAATTGGAAAAATATTTGCCACACTTCTATTAATTTGAAATTAAAAAATTTGGGTCTTGACCAAAAAAAAATTTGGGTCATCATTTCAGATTTACCTTCAAGTTAGATAATGTTAGACCAAGTCCATTTGCAGCTGGAAACATTTTTTAGTATAATTAAGAATTGGAACGCCTCCTCTTCAAATTCTATGAATCCAACTTAAGAGCCATGCTTTACCCAAAAAACAAATTGGAAATGCGTTTACCAATGTAGGGTGTCCATCTTCTTCATGTCGCAATTTTGTGTCGGTTGTTGTCATAGAGGTGATGCCATAAGTGCTGAGATACTTTCACACACATTGTAATGGCTACTTTGACGTATACGGTATAATGAAGTTGACATTCTCCTGTGTGAAGAAAGCGAAAAATTTTACACAGAAACAAACAAATATTGGATAGGGAAGAAAAAAGGGGAAAAAGTCAAGTCTAAGTGCACATGGCATGCAAAGGAAATCCAAATTTGGTAAGATTGGATATGAATCGTAGTTCATATTCAAGTTGGTTCAGTGAGGGTGATTGTGAAAGTCACTGAATGCGTCGGTCTTTTCCTTCCGTTTGTCCTATTTAATAAAATAAAAAAGTGTGGGAGGATATTGTAGATGTCCGAGATGGACACGACTTCTTGTAACACTAGAAAACCACAGGAAGACACCTGGGACCAAGGAATGTCATGAAAGAAGCACACTAGGGCATTGACAAATTTCAAATATAGTAAGACAAAGTAGCAAATTATAAGGTATCTCAGATAAATCACCACATAATATATTGACAAAATAATGCACTTGAAATTTATATAATTTGACCTCACCTTTAGCAAATCAAGCCATTGAACCGTATGAACCAAACCAAACCAAAACAAAGAAGATCTGAACAAGGGTATTTGCAGAAAAAAAAGGATTTATATAAACCTTTTTGTAATTCATATATTTAACAGAATGGGAAGCACTTCTTATCAGATAAAAAAAGTACTCAACAGGGCAAGTTGTCGCGACCTACCCCTCGGGGGGAGGGAACAGGTTTAGGGGTATTGCCTAAAAGACGGGCCCAAGGCCGATGGTTAGGCACAGGCTCTCCCAAGCCCATACCCCGCGTGACATTGGAGTATTTTTATGAATTTTGCACAAATGGAGTCGTCACTAGCCTATTGAGGTCGGCTAGAAACCAAGTAAGGCGTGGGAGTGTACCTTACTTCCTACGCAACCGGAAAATCTAGGGTCGGGGACTTAATTACACTAATTGACTAATTAGTACCATTTCGGTACCTAATCTTGTTCATTTTAACAAAATGATTTTCGTCAGGCAGTTTAGATCGATTTCATATCTCCCAATAACATAGGAAGTGAGCATGCAGGTGCACAATCAATAAAGTAATAATTATACCTACCAAGGTCCTATTAGCCATAAAATTAAACACGTACAAATTAAACACAAAACACGCAAATCAAACATACAATAAAAACAACGTACAAGAATATAAAGGCTTAATTACACTAAAGCGGCAATATATAGCAATTCCTAACCAAATCCTATCATTCTTGGATTTTCGAATTTTTTTAAAAATTTTTTAATTAATTTTTTTCAAAATTTTTAATTAATTAATTTTTTTTTCAAAAAGAAAGTCGAATTTTTAATGTTTTCTGAGTTTTTTAAAATTTCGGAAATTTTTTTGAATTTTCTGAATTTTTTGAATTTTTTTGAAATTTTTGATTTTTTTTTAAAAAATTTAATATATTTTTAATACTTCAATAAAATGGGTTCGGACCGGGTAAACCCGATCCGGCCCACGGACCAAACCTAAATCCAGCTCCAACACTTTAGGATTAAAATAAAAATAAAATTAAAAAAAAAAAAAAAAAAAAAAACCTTTCCGCTGGTCTTTTCTCGCTGCACACCTTTTCCCTGCACCATCTGCTTCTGCGTTTCCTCTTTCCCGAAGCCCCTTTTACTTGCTTTTTCCATATTTTGTTTTACTTTTCATTTTTTTTCTTTACTTCTCTTTTTCTCTTTCCTTTATTCTTTTTTTTTTTTTTGGTCTTCTTCCCTTTCGTACTTCCCCCTCTGTACGCCTTCAACCTTTCTACTGTTTTTCTTATTTCTTTTCACTACCCTTTTATTTCTTTTATTTCTTGTTTTTCTTTTAAGCCCCTTTTTCAGGTCGTCTCTCTGCGTGCTTCCTTCTTCACCCGAAACTTCCATTAAACACCCGAGGCTTCCTCTGCCATTTCATTGTTTCCTTTTATTATTTATTTATTTTGTTTTTCTTATATTTCTTTTTCTTTTCCTTGCTGGTTTTTCTTCCTTTTTTATTTATTTCTTTCCCTCATCCCTTCTGACCTTCTTCCTTCGTGCGTTTTCACGCCTTGCTCTCCAGCGACGTCTTTTACCGGAGCCTTCCACCAATGAACTCCACCCCGGAATTTCGCCCCACGAACCCACAGCAAAAATTTAAATGAATCGACAACAACCCCCAACGCTGCCAGCCGTCTAACTCCGAGGGTTGCTACACCATTTTCGGATGCAAACACCCACAGCTCAAACACACATGGTTATTTCACGAAAATCGCATGAAATCGCGATGAAAACATGAGAGATAGACATGGTCCAACATATATATGGACAAGCGCAGGTTTAACCGAGTTTGAACGCGGGTTTTTCCTCGGTTCTCTTTGAGACATTTTGTCAAACCTTGGGTGTGCAGCAGCTAAAAAGAGGGCATACGGGCTCACTTGAGGTTCGAATCCGAGTAAAGATCGACACGATATGCACAAGAAACACTCAAGATCCACGGGACATATACCACACTCGAACAGATGCGAACACAGCAAGTATTTTCAGCCACAACATTCTCACAGATTTGAATCTCTTTCGGGCATTTCATCAACCGGGTAGCATACACAGCAGAAACGAAGGGTCTTTGGACTGGTATAGACTCAAGGACAAGCTTGGACGTCTATCAACATGCATTAGGACATCTATGAGCTTTCATGGAGGACTGGTGAAGCCGAAGCTCGCATGAACAGGTCGGCCGTGAGCTCCGGCCCGAGACCTCGAAGTGAAGCGAGAAGCCTACCGGGTTCGGGTGGCGAGCGACGAGCGTACTTCAAGCGACGGCGACGCGCTCTCTCCCCATTCGTCTCTCTCTCAAGCTCGCCCTCTGGTGTTCTTTTTCTCTCTTGACCAAAAAAACAGCCGTGAACCCCCCTCTACGATTTGCTCTCTTCCTCGCTTGTGTGCTCCTCTTTTCTCCGCTTTCCTCCGGTTTTATACCCGGCCAGCAAGCGCGCATGGCCTCTACGGCCGCCAACTTGCTCGCCGAAATGCCTCCTCCGACCCGCGGATCACGCCGGTCGCCCGCAATCCCGATCCCCGCTCCCGATCGTTGCTCCATTTTTCTGCATTCTCTGCAGGTCGTCGCGCGAAGGACAGCGGGGAGGGAGACGACCGGTTCGTGCGCGGGTTGGGCTGAAGGAAAAGGTGGATGGGCCGAGCTGGTGGGCCGTGCTAGGGAAAAGGAAAGAAAGAGAGAAAGGGGCTAGCCTAGGGTTTGTCTAAACCCAGGCCCAGCTACCCCTTCTTTTCTTTCTTTTTTTTTTTTTTTCGAAATTTTCTTGTACTAATTTTTTTGATAAAAATTTTGATTGATTATAAGACTAGTGACACAAATTCTTCTAATGTCTACGTGTGATGCAATTTTAATGAAATTTTTTTTGTTGAGGGGTTGGAAATCAATCCCCAATTTTTCAATGCAATTAAGAAACACTTAAACAAATCGCCAAAATTTAGGTGTCAACAGCTGCCCCTCTTTGAATAGGAACTCGAAGAGATTCCTTTCAAAGACGAGAAACACCTAAATTTGGCCCATGGACGATGACGATTAGGGGCCACCGATGAGAAAAGGGGATAAAATGACGACCCTATTTTGTGAGAAAATAGCCTTCGATTGAGATGGGAAAATATTATTGTATGATAATGAGTTCGACTAGAAGAAAGGTCTCACTGTGTACAAACGGGTTTCGACCGAACGCAGACAAACATGATTTACGGATGAGTCTGCGAGCCGTGTGGTTTAGGAAAAACCACCAACCCCGTGGTTTAAGGATAAACCCACCAACCGTGTGGTTTAAGGATAGACCCACGAACCGTGTGGTTTAAGGATGGACCCACGAACCGTGTGGTTTAGGAAAGCCACCAACCCCGTGGTTTAAGGATAAACCCACCAACCGTGTGGTTTAAGGATAGACCCACGAACCTTGTGGTTTAAGGATAGACCCACGAACCGCGTGGTTTAAGGATAGATCCACGAACCGCGTGGTTTAAGGATAGACCCACGAACCGGGTGGTTTAAGGATAGACCCACGAACCTTGTGGTTTAAGGATAGACCCACGAACCTTTAGAGATGGCAAGGTTTGAGGTTGACCATGAACCTTTGATTTTTGGGGAAGCATCCACTCACCCCTTGAAAACCGCATGACTTCACTAAGGAATCTTGTAAAACTTAACTTGAGCAAATGTCGTTAGAGACGCTATTAAGAGACGTATGAGCAATATTACAGCATTAATTGAACAAGCTAATCGAATTGAGTCTGATTCCCTTGAGAAACATTCAATGTCAGCTATCATCATGTGACGCAAAGTTGTCATCTTGCTCGAGAATGCATCATTAATCATCAAATTTTCTAGGAAACAAGTTCTCATTAGAATGACTATAACTCATGAAAAAGGATCATCAATCATGCCAAACTACAGTTTCTTAGTCAGCAAGAATTTCTCACACACTCTCAATAAAATGGCTATTTGATCTCATCCATTCATGTGGGAGATAACTGGTTGCTGAGGGTATCTCACATAACCTATGTCGAAGGCTTCCAGAAACATTCGTAATGAGCACAATATGGTCGATCAAAAGGGTCTTTTGAAAGGATCGCAATATAGGCTTGGTTATGGCTTACACAAAGGAATTATTGCTTTGAGGCCAATAAAGGAACATTTGTCATTATTTTCATCAGGTTTACGAGTCGAGCACTTGGAAGATAAGACAAGATAGAATTATCTCCACTCCTTCTGGCAGTAACTTCTTTGTGGCATTCTCATCCTTACTCAAACCGTCTTAATTAGAAGAGACTTTGGAAGAGGGTTGTAATGTTGGCTTGGGTGAGGCTCGAAAGGCTTAAAATTTTCAAGAGGGATTTTAAGAGTCGGTGATCATCATGGCATCATAACCAGGTCACTCGACCTTTCGAAAGCATTTGGCTTTTGAAACACAGCACATTTCAAAAGTCCCCTGACTAATCATTTATGTATGGGAGCTTTGCTCATTTCGCTAATGTCTTTTGTTCTTGCGATTGATTTTTTTTTTTTTTTTTTTTTGCGCATACACTTAGATTTGATAATTTTTTCCTTATAAGATGCAGCCCTTTGGCTCTTTTTCTTAACGGGCATTGGCTTTGCTTTTACCAGGCACACTGCTTTTTCATGCCCCCCCAAATTTGTCGAACTTTTTGTTCTTTGAACTGTTGTAGTTCTTATGACTTTCAAGATTTTTTTTTTTTTTTCACATTTTCTCGTGACTGTCAATTGTGTTTGATCAATTCTTATGCCTTGCCCCAGTGAAAGGGAGATGATCACCACTTAGGGTTCAGAAATGAATAATCAGGCAAAAATTGGTTAAAGCAATGGATATCAGTGTTTGGGTAGAGAAAGAAATGCTCTTCTTCACATTATGATGAGTCAAGCTCTAATGAGAATTCCTCTGAAGCTATCACCAGAAGATTGATGCAAGTGAAAATAATAGAATCTTTCTCAATCTTTCGCTCTACAACACGCTCGTAACCTCCTATGATGCCTCAATGTAGGGTTGTTCTTAACAAGGGTACTTTGAAGGATCACCTTTATTTAGCCGAAAGGGTGTTAGCAAGATGTCAGTTCGGTGCTTGGGATTGATGAATGAAATGCCTTTATCATTTCGATCTTTGCGCTCAATGCAAATGAATCCTTCGTCCTAAGAGGAAGTCGTTTTTCACTCAACTCTCAAAAGTGTTTGAAGGACGTGTTTGGAAATGGCTTACTTTCCTTCATTCTAAGCACTTCTTATTTGGCATGATTAACATTCCCTTTTAGTTTTGTCAAAATCACTCATATGAAGTTCCCCTCATGAAGACACAATTAACAACAACTTAATCGACAATATGAATGACACTAGGCGCTCTACTTTTCATTCACTCATCTCTTTCATCATTTTCGATTTTATATATATATATATATAAAATGACAAGGAATACCCGACTGCCTTTGCAGAGGTTGGGTAGCCATTTGAATCAACCTTTCAGAGGCAACGATCAACTTCTTCCATTCTATTGTAACTTCATCGAGTTGGTTGGATACCTGAAATACAGATAAATATGCATGTATGTGATGTATGCATGACATGCATGATGCCATGTGACTCGGATTATGCGCAAAATGGCTTTACGGCCTTGATCTCATTCATGGGAAATATTTCTTTATAGCATCGGCATTTACAAGCTTAGACAGCTCACGACCATCCATTTCAACTAAAACCATAGCACCACCTGGGAGGATCTTCTTAACGACATAAGGTCCCTGATAGTTCGGGGCAAACTTGCCACGAGGGTCAGGGATGATTGGCAGCACTTTTCTTAGCACCAAGTCATTGATCTCAAAGTGCCTAGGACGAACCTTCCGATTGAAGGCCTTCGCGACCCGCTTCTGATAGCATTGACCATGACACATTGCTTTCAGCCTCTTCCCATCGATCATGTTTAGCTGGTCATGCCTCTGCTGTATCCATTCGGCTTCATCGAGCTTCGACTGAGAAAGGACCCTCGACGAGGGAATCTCGACTTCTATAGGCAAGACAACCTCCATTCCATATACTAACGAAAAAGGAGTTGCCCCTGTGGAGGTGCGAATAGATGTTCGGTATGCCATCGGTGCGTAAGGAAGCCTTTCGTGCCAATCACGATAATTTTCAGCCGTCTTTGCCAGATCTTCTTTATGTTCTTATTTGCTGCTTCAACTGCCCCATTCATTTGAGGACGATATGGTGATGAGTTCAAATGGTGAACTCGAAACTCATCAAGCAAGTCATTTACAACTTTGTTGTTTAGGTTGGACCCATTGTCAGTGATGATCGCCTCCGGTACCCCATAACGGGCAATAATATCGTGGTGAATGAATTTGGCCACATTCTTTGCAGTGACATTGGCGTACGAGTTGGCTTCAATCCACTTCATAAAGTAGTCAATCGCCACCAAGATAAATCGATGTCCATTTGATGCCTTGGGATTGATGGGCCCGATCACGTCAATTCCCCACATAGAGAAAGGCCAAGATTGGGACATTTGGTGAAGCTCATTTGGTGGAGCGTTTATCTTATCCCCATAAATTTGACACTGGTGACAACATCGCACATGTTGTATGCAGTCAGATTCCATTATCAACCAGTAGTAGCCGAGTCGCATGATCTTTCTCGCCAAGAGGTGACCATTCATGTGGGGGCCACACTCCCCTTCATGTATTTCCTTCATCAGACGATTGGCTTCTTTGGCATCGACGCACCTTAGCAATGTCGAATCGAATGACCTTTTGTAGAGGACATCTCCACTGGTGAAGAATTTTGGTGCTAACTTTATCAAATGCTTTCTATCTGCTGCTTCACTTTCTTCGGGGAATTCACCCTTCTGTAGATACTTCAAGATGTCGTGATACCAAGGTTGTCCATCAGGTTCCTCTTCAACCGTCATACAATAAGCCGGGCGTCGAAGGATTTCAATTCTCAACGGTTCAATGTCCAAGCCCCCAGCTACTTGCAACATCGAAGATAAGGTAGCTAGGGCATCGGCGAACTGATTTTGAGACATTGGTAAGTATTCGAATGATATTTCTTGGAATTCTTCCGTCAACTTCCCAAGGAACTCATGGTATGGAATCAATTTAGAATCCTGTGTTCGCCATTTGCCTTCGGTCTGTAAGATGATAAGGGTTGAATCACCATAAACTTGCAGCTTCCGAATCTTCATATCAATGGCAGCTTGGAGACTGAGAATGCATGCTTCAAATTCAGCAATGTTATTCGTACAAGGAAATGTTAATTTAGCGGCGACAGGGTAGTGTTGTCCATCTGGGGAAATAAGGACCGCCCCAGTACCAGACCCAGCTAAGTTAACTGCACCATCGAAGTACATCGTCCATGTGTCGCTGGATACAAGTAGAATTCGCTCCTCCGCATCACATTCTTCATCAGATGCTCCGAACCCCTTGGAACTTTCCGCTAACATGTCTGCTATGGCGCGACCTTTAATAGACTTTTGTCTTAGGCTCTGAACGTCAAACTCTGAAATTAAGATTTGCCATTTAGCTAACTTGCCCACTAATGCCGGTTTCTCTAAGAGATACTTGATGGGATCGTTTTCGGTCACCAATAAGATTCGGTGATGAAGTGTGTATTGCCGCAGCCTATGCAAAACCCAAATTAAAGCCACGCAAGTTCTCTCAACTTCTGTGTAGTTCATTTCCAAAATGGTGAACTTCTTGCTCAAGTAGTATATCGCGCATTCTCTTTTGTCATTTGGTCTTTTCTGTGCCAGCATGGCTCCCAATGATTCGTCATGTATGGTTAAGTACGTAACTGAGGAATTTTAGGGAGAGGAGGCACTAGGATCGGTGCGTGAGTGAGATAGTGTTTTATCTTCTCGAAGGCGTTCGGCACTCAAAGATCCCACTCAATCTTTGCATTCTTTTTCGGGAGCTTGAAGAATGGCTTCGCCTGCTTTTGCATAACCGATAGATGAACCTTGCTACATAATTGAGTCATCCCAACAGACTGCGGACTTCCCTGGTGGTAGTCGGGGGTTGTAAATCACAGATAGCCTTTACCTTTGACAGGTCAATCTCTATGCCCTTACTATTGACCATGAACCCTAACAGTTTCCCTGATTTCGCTCCAAAAACGCATTTTGCAGGATTGAGGCGTAGCTTGAACTTCCGAAGACATTCGAACAGTTTCCGCAAGACCTCAACATGGTCTTCGCCTCGTCTTGATTTCGCAATCATATCATCCACATATACTTCAATCTCCTTGTGCATCATGTCATGAAACGTGACCATGGCCCTTTGATACGTTGCCCCAGTGTTTTTCAGACCGAAAGGCATCACTTTGTAGCAGAAAGTTCCCCAAGGGGTTATGAATGATGTTTTGCTCCTATCTTCCTCCTTCATACGAATTTGGTTGTATCCAGAAAAACCATCCATGAATAAGAATAACTCAAATCCCGCCGTACTGTCGACTAAAACATCAATATGCGGGAGTGGGAAGTCGTCTTTTGGACTAGCACGGTTTAGGTCACGATAATCTACGCACACCCTGACCCGCCCATCCTTTTTCATGACAGGTACAATGTTTGCTATCCAATCTGAATAGTGTGACACTTCAATGAAATCCACTTTTAACAACTTCATGACTTCCTCTTCGATTTTCTTAGACAACTCTGGCTTCGTTCTTCTAAGCCTCTATTTTTTAGGTGGCACATTAGGATCGGTCGGAAGGGCATGCTCTACAATATCAGGGTCTAACCCTGGCATGTCGGCGTAAGTCCAGGCAAATATATCCTGGTATTCGTTCAGGAGATTAATCATTCGTTCCACTTCTAACTTCGAGAGACATGCCCCAATTTTTATTTCCTTGACATTCTGTGTATCGCCCAGATTTCTAGTGACTGTTTGTTCTTCTGTCAGCGGTTTTGATCCCTCATGTCGATTCCAATCACGCTCGATCCCTGTAAGATCTTCATCAGCGTCAGATTCTAAAAGATCTCCCTCATGCGGATCCAAGTCACATGAATCTTTGTCGTGATTATGTGTAATGTAATGCCTGAGATGCGATGAGATGAGTTAGTATGCATTAATAACAAACAAAACACGTGTCATTTGTGGATGATTTTTCAAATAATTTTTGAAAACTGTTTCGAGAGCTCATCCTCATATCCTCGGATTTTCCTTGCTCTTACGAAATTATGAAACTAGGAAGCATGTAGAAGCCCAGCCCTCAGTGACCATCATAGAACCAGTTTGGTGTGCTTCCACATGTCCTTAATAAAACATGCATCTTCATTGAAAGGGAAATGATAAGGCCGTATTACAACATACTCCACCCAAGGCCAACGGCTCAAAGTCAAGGGCTTAACAGAGTTTTCATCATAAGCGACTCAAACAAGCAAATTGAAATAACAACGAGTTCCCACGCAGGGGAAGAAAACATAAAGTAAAAAGCTACGCTGAGCTAGAACCGTCCTACTCTGAAGAGTCGGCGATGCTCCCAGAAGATTCAGCCTCATCACAAGCTAGGATGGTGCATATAATATTCTCTTCAAACATCTTGGCTATACCGTCAATAGCTCCATCTTCTTCCATCAGCATTTTCGGGGGTCCTGGGAATGTTTCTTTCAGTGGAGGAGGGAAAACTCTCCGGCAACTTCTATCTCTTATAATCCGACCTCCGTGGTCGCCTCGACCTCCACGTTCACCTCGACCTCCTCGGGTGCCTCGACCTCCACATTCGCTACGGCTTCCTCTATTGCCACGGCCTCCACGCTCTTCAACAAACCCTAAGCCTTTTCTCCTTAGAACTCTTCGAGCCTCGATAGGCTTTCGAATCCCTTGTCCATGCAACCCTAGACCACCTCCAGGATTGTAGCCATTTGCTAGCATAATCTTCCCTACCGCCAGGGCCGGCTTGGATAATTCAGGAATTCCCGCGCAAGAGCCCACAAGAACGTGGACCATAGACACCAACTCGAAAGTCTGAAAGCTTGACTCTTCTTTGCACTCGGGTTCCACGTATGGGATGGCCGTTTCCTGGTACACCTTGAAGTCTGTTTCCCCGTGCACAGTGATGAATCTATTGTCCACCACAAATCGTACTTTCTGATGAAGGCTGGAGGCAACAACACCCGCTGTGTGAATCCATGGTCTCCCCAATAGAAAGTTGAAAGCAGTTGGTATATCTAGAACTTGGAATGGTACCGAGAAAAGCACAGGACCGATAAGTAGTTCCAACTCAATTTCTCCTAGCACCTCTTTCCTCATCCCATCAAATGCGCGCACAGTAGACTTAGTTGGACGTATCCTTTCCATCTCAACACCTAAGCGGTGGAGTGTAGCTAATGGACATATATTCAGCGTAGAGCCATTGTCAATCAACACTCTAGAGACAATGGTGCTATTGTGCTTCGCTGAAATGTGCAGCGCCTTTGTGTGATCACCTCCGTTAGCAGGGAGGTCTTCATCAGTGAAGGCGACCTGATCTTTTAGAAGGATGGTCCCCACGAACTCCTGTAGTTGGGTGTCATCAATTGTTTCCGGAACATGTATCTCTTTAAGGACCTTTAACAAAGCATTTCTGTGCTTTTCAGAGGATTGAATTAGCTCCAAGATGGAGATTTGAGCTGGCATTTTTCGCAGTTGATTCACTACGTTAAATTCGCTTGTTTTCACCACGGCTAAGAATTGCCTCGCGTCCTCCTCCGTCACGGCTTTCTTTTCGGTTCCTCCGGCAGGCGCATAGCAACGACCTGATCGAGTGATGGCATCTACTTCTTTTGTCCCGTAATCCCAGGGTACTGCTTTGGTGTTGAATTCCAATGGAGGTTCTAGCATTATCACCTCGTCCTTTCCTTGAGGTGGTAATTCAATCACGACCGACATCAAGTTTTCCTCCAAGATTTCGATCGCTGATAATTCTTCGACCATAAGGTCAATCGTCATTGGCTCAGTGGTTTTCATCTCGACATCACTAGTGCGATCCCCATCAGGCAATTCTATCACTACCGGGGTAATCATAGCGACCATCCCCTCCTCTCGTGGAATCGGATCATCCATACCCCCCCATTCGTCAGGGATAATGTCCTTAGGATCATCAAAGAAACTCGAGGCAAGCGAATATTTCACATAATAGTCATATTTTCCGCTTGGTTGACCCAACGTATCGAACACTTCGCATTCGTCGCATATCTTCTTTAAGAGATCACGGCTCCGAAAGGTTCCCTCAGAATCCGTCTTCAAGGCGTCTTCTATCGCCACTTGTTCACCCTCCTCTGGGATCGGAGGTTTAGCTTTATTCATTTCACAGTCGCAAGTAGCATCGTAAGATGATGAGCTAATCACGGATGGTGTCATCATGGGTAGTTGTCTTTGTTCTTTGTTGACACTTCGGATTACCCCCATATCTATCATTTTGCGGATACGCTCTAGTTTTTCCTCCATGGTTATGTCTTCCCCTCTTTCATAGTGCTCGGCTAGCTCAAGAGCCTCATACAATTTAGGGACATCCACCACAAGAGGTCGTTCGTTCGCTTGCATTTCCCCAAGAATCATATTCACTCCTTCAGCATGATCAGGCAAAGGGTTTTGTTGCACGTTGGGCGTAGCTTCTTTAAAGGTTAACTTCCCTTTATCTAGTAGATTCTGAACTTTCAACTTCAGTGTGTAGCAATTATCGACATCATGCCCCCTTTCTCCCATGTGGTATTCACACGTCTTGGTCACATCAAAGCCTGGGAATCTTGGGGGGTTGTCTCTAGGTACTTCCTTGGCTACCAATCTCTTTTCAAAGAGGATAGGTAACAATTTTGATAGAGGTCGGGGTAGAGGTGTGAATTCTTTTCGGGGGAACTTCCTGCTTCCGTCAAATCCCTGTGACCCGCTTCCTTGCATAGCTCTAAGCTTTTGTGAATGCATTGACACTGATTTAGGTACAGTTGGCTCCTGGATAAACGCCACTTCAACCGCCGTCTCCTTGTCCTTCCTTATTGTGAACCTCTTGCTATTCCCAGTAGATATTCTTCCATCAATTATCGCCCATTCAACCCCTTCACCAACCTCCACAAGTTGGGAAAATGTTTGGCAACCAGAGTACACTATTCCCTGGAAATAGTCAGATGGCATAGTCCTCAAGAAGAGCTGCCTCATTTCTTTTTCACTCAGTGGAGGCTTCACTTGTGATGCCATCGTTCTCCACCTCTGGGCGAACGCTTTAAACGATTCATTCCTCCTCTTTTCCATCCGAACTAGCTCCTCTCTTATAGGGACAATCTCAGAGTTGAATTTATATTGCTGTAAAAACTCGTCAGCGAGGTCGTCCCATCCAGTGAGCTCTTCAATATCCAGTGCAATAAACCATGACATGGCAGGACCGTCTAAGCTATCTTGAAACGTATGTATGAGGAGCGGGACATTGTCGGAGTAGCGAGCCATCCTCCTCATATAGTATTTGAGGCGGGTTATAGGACAGCCAGTGCCATCATATTTTCTTGTAAATTCCGGCTCTTTGAAATTCTCGGGTACTTTCACCTTAGCATATGGGGTTAGCTTGTCCACTCCCTTCATCTCATATCCTTGGAGGACACAAAGTCGCTCCTCCATCTTAGCCAAGCGTCTTGCATTTTCTTCGTCGAAGCGGATGGCGGATCCCTCCTTTGGAGGGGGATCTAGATTAACGATTACAGGCGTAACAGAAGGGGCTTCCTCGGAAGCACCTTTTTCAGCAAGATCGGTGACATGTGGTTCTCCAGCTGAGGGTGGAATGGGTCCCGACAAAACGGGAGTAGAGGTTCCGGCTATGGCCGGGGCCGGAGGTTCACTGATTTTTCGGCTTATCTCGGCCATCAAAGCCTGAGTTGAGCTAGCTGGTTCTCCATGTTGGCCACACATATGCTGACATCCTCATTCTCCATCCTGGCTTTTGTGCGAGTACGAATTGGAGATCTCCTCTTGGCCGTGTTGACAATTGGACGAAAGTAGACAACCTGTTAGTACCTGGATAATGATAGATAAGCATATATAAGCATTAAGTAATAGTTAGGCGGTCGGTCCATGACAAAGATCTAATTGCCCCAATTTGTTCATTTCATTGAAAACAAGGTTGCTACATAACGCAAGAAAAGACATGAGGGAGAACCCCCAAATAGTGAAGCTAATCATGAATCCTATCCCTCGATATTGCAACATGAGACAAACTCTTTAACATTGTAACACATGTGGGCATGGGCCCATTACATATCGCACTTGACTCAATCTAACTAACAAAGACAGCTCCCGCTTGTGACAGCCCCACTAACTCGGGTCAACTTCGAGGCGCGCTCCTCGGCTTCTTCGAGCTTCCTTTTGAGGCGCTTGATCTCAGCTCGGTGGGTGGTCTTTAATGGCACGTCGGGAATCTTCGGGCGTAGGCTCTTTGGGATTTTGTGCCTAAGGATATATTCCATCGTGGCGTAATAGGTATTCTCTTGCCCTTCCAACTCCTCTTCAGGCCATATCAGCTTCCGAGGGTGGCATATATCCCACATTGACTTAACTAACGCGACAGAGTCTTCGTGGTCATGGCATCCGTCAATAAAGTCTATCCTAAACGGGTCTTCTTGAATCGTCGGCGGAAGTCGTTGAACCTCTTGGAACTGGCGGGCGACCTGAGTCGGGTAATACTCAGTGACTCCAGTAATTCCCAACAAAGGAACAGGTCCAGTAAGCCCACACACGAAACGCGCTTCTCGAACTCGGAGCCATTTGGCATGCCATTGAAATCTTCAGTCCGGGGTTGGTCATGAAAGCTAACCATTGAGAATAATGATAATCGGGGGCGAATGTCTTCCTATCTTTAAACTTCGGGATAGGGTGGCTAGAGTCAGAGATGTTATTCACAATCATTAAGCTACCAAACCCTTTAACGTGAGAGAAGAACCAAATTTGCAAGAGTTCAGGAGGAGCATAGAAAGTTTTGTTTTTGTTTTCTTTAAAACGAGTGAGAGAAAGAAAAGTTTCAGTCAAAACGGCGTTAACAAAGCCCTTTTCCATACATACCTCACGAACTACCCATGCCATGGAAGGGTTAATAGCATTCCTACAATGTGGGAATAACACAAACCCGAAGAAAGCTAACAAGAAGATCCTATTCTTTTGAAAAGATTGGGCATTTTGAAAAAGATCGTTTAGGATTGAAAACGGGCAGGTCTTGCGATTAGCTTTCAAAACTTTCCTCACATTACCCTCCTTAATCCTAAGGAAATCAAATAAGGTCGATACATGCTCAGCCCCTATAGGTGGACCAATTAACTCTGACACCAAAGGCTTTCCCATGGCAACACTATATTCTTCCAGGGTTGGAGTGAGCTCGTGGTCACCGAACATGAATGTGCAAGTCTCGGGACACCAGACATGTGCCAACGCTCGTATAACGCCATAATGAGCTTCTATTTCTAAGAGAGGAAGTAATCGTCCGACATAGAATCGCACCCAATCATGGCCAGTCGGGTCTAGTCTATCCCACCATGTGCGAAGCTCGGCTTTCGGGGTAGCAATGATGTGAAGCTCGGGTACTCCCATCGTATACTACTCACAGTTACGATCAACCTAATTTGCCATGAACCAACCAAAAAAAAGAAAGCGAATAAGTAAATTATGAAAGAGAGAATTTGAAAATCTTACCCTACTCATTGAGTAGCAAAGCTAATGACATAGACATACGCATGGATAGTGGTTCAATTTCTACTCTAAATGGCTCAAAATGGAGCCATGAGATCACCGGACTGAACCAGCAAGGTCGCGGCTAGGTCGGGTTACCCATGACTCCGGCTTCGTCAAAGAATCGACCCATGTCGCGCGGTTGCAGGCCGGGGTGGGTATCTTTGACGTGAAGAAAGAAATTTCGGGGTTAAGGTGGGCGACTCGTACTACGCGGTTGTAGTCGGAGTGGTATCCACCTCGACACCATCCTAGGTGATCCTATGCGGCCCAGGTCCAGCAGCAGGTTGTGTGTGCTATGGTGTAGTGCAATGCAGGAGACTCATGCATGACAATTTAAAAAACAATAAGCACTTCAATCATGAATAAACCATTCACTCTTATATCCCTACAAAACAAAGGTTAGAAATCACTGCCCCTTATAACTCCCATAAGCATTCAACATTCAACGTTCAATATGTTATGGATGTACATGATATCTTCGCTGTCAAACAAAAATATTTTTGAACAAGATTAATTTTGGCCTAAGTCCTCTAAGGTTTAAAATTAACTCCCCAGCGGAGTCGCCAAGCTGTCGCGACCTACCCCTCAGGGGGAGTGAACGGGTTTAGGGGTATTGCATAAAAGACGGGCCCAAGGCCACATGACAGCACAGCGCTCCCAAGCCCATACCCCGCGTGACATTGGAGTATTTTTATGAATTTTGCACAAATGGAGTCGCCACTAGCCTATTGAGGTCGGCTAGAAACCAAGTAAGGCGTGGGAGTGTACCTTACTTCCTACGCAACCGGAAAATCTAGGGTCGGGAACTTAATTACACTAATTGACTAATTAGTGCCCTTTCGGTACCTAATCTTGTTCATTTTAACAAAATGATTTTCGTCAGGCAGTTTAGATCGATTTCATATCTATCCAATAATATAGGAAGTGAGCATGCAGGTGCACAATCAATAAATTAATAATTATACCTACCAAGGTCCTATTAGCCCTAAAATAAAACACGTGCAAATTAAACACAAAACACGCAAATCAAACATACAATAAAAACAACGTACAAGAATATAAAGGCTTAATTACACTAAAGCGGCAATATATAGCAATTCCTAACCAAACCCTATCATTCTTGGATTTTCGAATTTTTTTTTTAAAATTTTTTAATTAATTTTTTTTCAAAATTTTTAATTAATTAATTTTTTTTTCAAAAAGAAAGTCGAATTTTTAATGTTTTCTGAGTTTTTTAAAATTTCGAAATTTTTTTTTGAATTTTCTGAATTTTTTGAATTTTTTTGAAATTTTTGATTTTTTTAAAAAAATTTAATATATTTTTAATACTTCAATAAAATGGGTTCGGACCGGGTAAACCCGATCCGGCCCGCGGACCCAACCTAAATCCAGCTCCAACACTTTTGGATTAAAATAAAATTAAAAAAAAAAAAAAACCTTTCCGCTGGTCTTTTCTCGCTGCACACCTTTTCCCTGCACCATCTGCTTCTGCGTTTCCTCTTTCCCGAAGCCCCTTTTACTTGCTTTTTCCATATTTTGTTTTACTTTTCATTTTTTTCTTTACTTCTCTTTTTCTCTTTCCTTTATTCTTTTTTTTGGTCTTCTTCCCTTTCGTACTTCCCCCTCTGTACGCCTTCAACCTTTCTACTTTTTTTCTTATTTCTTTTCACTACCCTTTTATTTCTTTTATTTCTTGTTTTTCTTTTAAGCCCCTTTTTCAGGTCGTCTCTCTGCGTGCTTCCTTCTTCACCCGAAACTTCCATTAAACACCCAAGGCTTCCTCTGCCATTTCATTGTTTCCTTTCATTATTTATTTATTTCGTTTTTCTTATATTTCTTTTTCTTTTCCTTGCTGGTTTTTCTTCCTTTTTTATTTATTTCTTTCCCTCATCCCTTCTGACCTTCTTCCTTCGTGCGTTTTCACGCCTTGCTCTCCAGCGACGTCTTTTACCGGAGCCTTCCACCAATGAACTCCACCCCGGAATTTCGCCCCACGAACCCACAGCAAAAATTTAAATGAATCGACAACAACCCCCAACGCTGCCGGCCGTCTAACTCCGAGGGTTGCTACACCATTTTCGGATGCAAACACCCACAGCTCAAACACACATGGTTATTTCACGAAAATCGCATGAAATCGCGATGAAAACATGAGAGATAGACATGGTCCAACATATATATGGACAAGCGCAAGTTTAACCGAGTTTGAACGCGGGTTTTTCCTCGGTTCTCTTTGAGACATTTTGTCAAACCTTGGGTGTGCAGCAGCTAAAAAGAGGGCATACGGGCTCACTTGAGGTTCGAATCCGAGTAAAGATCGACACGATATGCACAAGAAACACTCAAGATCCACGGGACATATACCACACTCGAACAGATGCGAACACAGCAAGTATTTTCAGCCACAACATTCTCACAGATTTGAATCTCTTTCAGGCATTTCATCAACCGGGTAGCATACACAGCAGAAACGAAGGGTCTTTGGACTGGTATAGACTCAAGGAAAAGCTTGGACGTCTATCAACATGCATTAGGACATCTATGAGCTTTCATGGAGGACTGGTGAAGCCGAAGCTCGTGTGAACAGGTCGGCCGTGAGCTCCGGCCCGAGACCTCGAAGTGAAGCGAGAAGCCTACCTGGTTCGGGTGGCGAGCGACGAGCGTACTTCAAGCGACGGCGACGCGCTCTCTCCCCATTCGTCTCTCTCTCAAGCTCGCCCTCTGGTGTTCTTTTTCTCTCTTGACCAAAAAAACAGCCGTGAACCCCCCTCTACGATTTGCTCTCTTCCTCGCTTGTGTGCTCCTCTTTTTCTCCGCTTTCCTCTGGTTTTATACCCGGCCAGCAAGCGCGCATGGCCTCTGCGGCTGCCAACTTGCCGGCCGAAATGCCTCCTCCGACCCGCGGATCACGCTGGTCGCTTGCAATCCCGATCCCCTGCTCCCGGTCGTTGCTCCATTTTTCTGTTCTTTGCAGGTCGTCGAGCGAAGGACAGCAGGAGGTAGACGACCGGTTCGTGCGCGGGTTGGGCTGAAGGGAAAAGGTGGATGGGCCGAGCTGGTGGGCCGTGCTAGGGAAAAGGAAAAAGAAAGAGAGAAAGGGGCTAGCCTAGGGTTTGTCTAAACCCAGGCCCAGCTACCCCCTTCTTTTTTTTCTTCTTTTTTTTCGAAATTTTCTTGTACTAATTTTTTTGATAAAAAATTTTGATTGATTATAAGACTAGTGACACAAATTCTTCTAATGTCTACGTGTGATACAATTTTAATGAAATTTTTTTTGTTGAGGGGTTGGAAATCAATCCCCAATTTTTCAATGCAATTAAGAAACACTTAAACAAATCGCCAAAATTTAGGTGTCAACACACAAGTGTCCATTCTCTTTTCTTTTGCAGAAATTTGCCAAGTTTGTTCAACCAACTCCATAATGTGCTGAGTTTCCAAACCTCCCATGGTGAAGAATGCCTATTTGTTTTAATTTCCTCCACATTGGTACATTAGAAATAGGGTTGGGAATGGGTTCCCGTTAAAACCAGAGTCGCAACACCACTTTGAATGCATGATCATCAATCGATTCTCTGAATTTGCCCGAAAGAGAAATAAAATGATAAAATCAAGTCTCAACATTCATACTAGCCATACTTTTGTTAAGAAGGCCAAAATAGAGGCTAAGAGTTAGAGTTTGATTTCTCGATAACTAATCCAGATTGAAATCTAGTGATTTTCACTCTTAATCAATTTGATATATACACATTGTTCAGCAAGTATCACTAGCCTAATGTGATTCATTTGGAATATTGCTATCCAATTTTGGATGGAACTTTGTCTTAACATTGAATCTAGAATGCAATTTCAGGATGAATTAAAGGACCGATGCAATTTTGGATGGAACTTCCTACTGCAGGCCCTTCATGATTTTTAGGAGAATGGCAATGCAAATTGGCAGGTAGAGGCATTGATCCAAGAGGATTTGTCATGATAAATTTTGTAGGATTGATTGCAATGTATGCATTTTATTTGCCTAATCAAACCGCAACTAGAATAATAGCTTGAAGTCAAATCAAACTGCTTTTTGTGTAGACTAACTCTGTGAGTAAGAACTATTCAAGGAAACACCATATAACGTGAAATCACTCCTAATTGAATTGGTTAATTCTTCTTCCACTCATTCCCTGCATACTCAATTCTTCTTCCATTTGGTTTCCACAATGAAATTAACTAAGGGTGCGTTTGTTTGTATTTCGTTTAAAAATTGTTATAGGAAACAGAAATAGAAAAAAGTGTTTATGTTAGGAGAACAATTTTGAACAAAAACGCGTTTGGTAAAAACTGTTCGGGAATAAAAATAAGTAAACACGTTTGGTAAATTTGTATAATTTTTTATTCCTTTTATTTTTTCTTTTTTTTCCTTTTTCCTTTTTTCTTTTTTCTTCTTTTGGCTCGGTCGCCGGCCTCGCCATGGCCGGTGACCGGCCGGCGAGGCCGAGCTCGCCAGTGGCGGGCGAGGCGCGGCCTCGCCGGGCCACCACCGGGCGACGCCGACGAGCCTCGTCGTGGCCGGGCGAGGCCACCGCCCTCGTCGGCCGATCGCCGCCATGGCCGAGGCGGCGACCGGCCAAAAGAAAAAAAGAAGAAGAAAATAAAAGAAAAAAAAAAAAAAAAAAAAAAAGTGTTTTCAAATGTGTTTTAGAAATAAGAAACACAAATTTTGTGTTTTTATTTATTTGTTTTTTGTTCGAGAACAAAAGAACAAAAAAAAACAGAAAAAGTGTTTAAAAACAAAAAAAAAAAAAAAGAAACACAAACAAATTGACTAAATGACCCCTTCAGGAGTTTCTATCATATCTAGGGACAATCATGATCCCCTCTTATGACGAATTACACATTAATCTTCCTATTACTGAGTTACAACTGCTTTCCCAAACCAAAGCACCATATGTTATGTCAAAATGGGTGAAAGAATGAGAAAAAACCGTACCAGTCACAAGAAAATATCTAGATACTCAGAACAAGCTATCTTTTATCGTTAGTGTCTTAGAACAAAATATCATGGTAGGTATTTGACGTTAGATCCAACTTTGGAGAATTCTGACACATGGCATTCATTGAGAATCAATGAAGCATGGACCATGCGTTTGAACTAATCAAAATCGGAATGGAACTGCAACCCTGTTCATGATAATGAGATTCAATGGCCCAGAAAGCTTCCAATACTAAAAATGCATCTATGCCTAGACAAAGTTCTCCGCAAATATCCCTAATTTTACACGCTTCAAGTCAAGCTCGTTTGGAGCAGTGAATATACATTAAAACAAGCGAAAAAGAAGACGAGGCCTATGGTGAATCTTCAGCTCCTTTATTTCCAGCCTATTTAGATCTTGTCACTCTAACCAAACTCCGCAAACAATATCACACCTCGTGAGCTCTGAACTGCTACCGCAATAACAAGAAACAGACTCCACCCAAATAGCCAACCTCTTTGAAAACACAAACGACAAAAACCAGTTATAGTCAAATCAAATGAGTTTGCTTTGAGCTTGGATCTTTTCGTGACGTGCAGCAAATACAGCTACTTGGGTGGAAAATTGAGATCACTTGGAGTAAAATACGCCCATTATTTATCTAGCTCTAGGCAGTACAGTGCACACCCTTAGGCCTGATGTATCGATACCAGAATCATACTGCATAATGAAGTAGAATCTTTTCAAACAAAAAGCAACAAGTACATAAGCAGAAATCTATGATCTTTTCCAAAGTGGATACTGGGAACACACTTCTGCATTTAGATGAAAAAAGTACCATCACACAGAAAGGGTAGTCAAATTGCAGGCCACCTAGAAGATAGCAAATTTTGGATGAAGATATTCAACAACCATAGGGCTCCCGTTCGTGCTGTAACCCATAAAACCTTCTCAACTGTTGACGCATGTGAATGAGGTAAGCATTAAAAGCCGACATATGTTGAGACACACATGGGAGTATGGTGCAGGAAAGAGGATCCACATCCCTAACGCTCAAAGAAGTGCATGTGCTTTCAGAGAGAGAGAGAGAGAAGGGGGGGGGGGAGGGCAAATACAGATGTCATTATGCAGTCAACGACCAAAAGCTGCAGAACACTAAAACAAGCCAAGACAGGTTCTTCAATGACAATGTACCAGAAGATGAATCCTAGGAACAACTTGCACCAAGCAAAACAACAACTGCCATGCCCTCTAGTTGAGCAAAACATAGATATTGGATAATAAGGTGATGTGATCATGCACCATCCGTTCGGCTATTAGCATCAGACATTCATACATGAGCTCAATTTAATTAGAGCTCATTTAACTAAGGTTGCAGATTCATAAACCCGAAAAAAGAGGGTTATAAAATCAAATGATGTTGCTGATGGGATTTCCAACAACTAAAGTAACTACATAATCTACCACTGAGGTTAGAGGATGAATCCAACTCATTCCAGATCAGGGGAGCCACCAGGGACTAACTGCATTAAAAAAAAAAGGAGGGCATCATCACTTGAGTGGTTCAAGCACTTGAAAGCAGAATTCTAGCTTTTCAATAACATAACTGCCACACAACTGATGCTTTATATTTATCAAGAGGTGGACACAAGGTTGATTGAGACAAAGGACCAGATTCTTGTAAATAATAGGGAATGATGACTCTTTTACCACATCATCTAAGCATTTTCAGTCTACATATTGGAAGGAATCTCTCTGAGTGGCTGATTGTTTCTGTTATGTTAAGGCAATTACTTACTAGTTAGTAGATCACCAAAACTTTAGGCAAGACCACATCCTTATCGATGCAAGGGCTCAAAACATATAGCCGTATCAATATCAGCAGAAGGAAGAAGTTGTTTCTTACGATAGCTATGTTGTTTCCGTTAAGCAAAATCTGATCGAGCTTTGTTATCCTTCGTCCTTCAGAAGTGATTTCACTGTATGCAAGAATGAAAACAGAATCTTACAATCACATGAAGCTTCCACAGTTTACATCTACAAGCTCAATAAAAAGTGGAGTGAGAGAAAAGAAAAAGGGGGAGGGGGTGGGGTGGGTTGGATGTTGGGCAAGGCCATATTGCGTGTGCTTGTGCAAGTAGCGATTCTCAGTTAGAAGCATAGATCAAGTTGAGGACAGAGAGGCCTCATAAACCACAGATTTGATAACTTCTGATGCTAATACATACAAATTGAGGTCATTTGCCCATTCAGATAATAAATTGATGTCAAGAACATATAATGGCTTCCCTTCAACTGAAGTAATGCGAGAAGCATCTTGAAGCACAAGTAAATTTGAGAGAGAGAGAGAGAGAGATACATACTACTCAGTGACATCCTCGAGGACCATGTTGACGTACACATCAAAGCCCCTAAGAGTACCAACAAGCTCCTTGTCTCCCTTCATTATAACCCAGATTTTCGAACCTATACAACGGTCAATCAACTCTGCATATTTCATTAGTGCAAGATGAACATAAGTGGAAATGCCCCCCCGATATTTCTGCGAATCTCAGAAAATTAAGGAAAACAAAACAGACATGAATTAAAACATCCTACAGACCTGACGGGAGGAGCTGTGAAGGATTGTTCGCCATGGAGGAAACTGAGGACACTTTTCTGCTCGCAAGCAATGCAACTCAAAGTAGACAGAGACCTCTCTGTCTTTGGGAAACGGCTATTGAAAGAAGATTAAAAAAGAGTGAGTTACTCTTTGAAATTTTGAATTCATCATGACTCTGCTTTTGAATAAGGTCAAGTCACCACTCGACCTACGCACTAGCCATTTTTCACAACCAGAAAATAACCAATGAAAGCCACAACAGCACACCCCTCTATAAGCCCACGCATAGAAATTCTTGAATAGCCCAAAAATCACAGCATACAGAGATATCTTTCTAAAGAACGAAAAGACGAAAGCTTTCACAGGCAGACACAACAGCATGCACAGAAACCGACAATGGATAGCAGTAAAAAGCAGCAGAAATCAAAGAAAGAAAAATTACGCGGATAATGTCACATAAGACGGAAATGCTGGCAGGTATGATCGGTTTCAGGGTGGGCGGTCTCCACCCTAGAACCCAGAAACGCCCACGGAGGGCCAGTTCCAGCCCTGCTCGCGGGTGGGTACATGGAAACGGTTTAAATATCCCCAACAAAACCAACGATTTCCCAAAAAATAAACATGTAGTTACGCTCAGGAACTCATAGAACTCGGCAGACAACTAGTCACATAAACCATTCAATCGGTTACTTATCCTCAAGCCCAGCAACCCACACAAATTCAGCAGACAACTAACACAGGAGCATCGACCACACAGCAAACGACAGCAAAACACGGGTTATATAAAGATCCAAGGCCACCCATCACTGCTATTTCCCCGCACGCACCGTCGCAGCTTGCTCATAAAGGAAACTCCCCTAAAACCACGGCTTTACTGCGAAATCTTTGGTCACTCCGACTCGGGTAATTACAAAGCGAGATGAACCCAGAGAGGCAATTCCACTCCGGCGGCTAGAATGCAACACCGAGTGAGCTTTAACTTTCGAGGAATTTCCTACCCAACAAGGTGAAAGCGCCAAATCGACATCGACCAAATGGACGATTTTCAGAGGAGGACTTACAATTGCAGACTGCGAGATCGAGCTGCGGGCGAGAGAGAGAGAGAGAGAGAGGCGTGAGAGTTGAGAGCGATCGACGACGCCGGAGGCGTCCGAGAGAGCAAGAATCAGGTAGAGGAGGGAGGCGACATGAGCGAGGCAGAGATGGAGAGGGAGTGGAAAGAAACTAGGAATTAGGGTTCTTATTTGAAAACATAAAAATTATATTATATATATGTATCTATATGTAACCGGTCAGAGAGATGGATATGAAATTAGGAATTAAGGGTTTTCATTAGAAAATATTAGAAACTAAAATACATATAGTACCGTTCCGATCTACGTGGTATGGGTGGACGGTTTCATATTGAAATGGGATTTGGATTGGTACTCATCGATTTTAATGTTGGAACTGAAAATGCATTGGTATCGGTTCGGTTTGATTTTGTATAACCTGAGCGAGTCTTGATTATTTTGCATGCTCCTAACTTGGATAGAAGTAAATGGTGTTGAATAATAAGGTTTTACTTTTACTCGTTAGTCTTTACATAATATCAAAAAAATGGCTAGAACATAATAATAATAATAATAATAATAACTACTCTTGATTCTCACAAATTCAATGATTTTTTTTTTATTCTTCTTGAAATTACATTTATCATGAAATGAAAATTCAAATACTAGTTTGGCTTGCAAGACTCATTGTTTAGACGAAGTTTCATCCAAATTTGGACAGTGAGTTAGAATAGGTGAGCTCTATATTGCAAATTAATTAAGCTAGGCTAGCATTGCTTAAAAAAAAATATGCAAAAATCACAATAGTTTAGAGCTAATATCACAATTTGAAGTAGTGATCGAGAAATTAAATTGTAACCCTCGACCTTTATTCCAGCCTTTTCAATTAAAGTGCGGCTAGCACGAATATAGAGATCTAATTTTGTCATTTTACTTTTCTTTTGAGCAAATTCAGAGAATCGCTTGATAATTATGCATTCAAAAGTGGTGTTGTGAATAAGATCTCGCGCTGACCTTACATTAATTTTTTATGTTAAAAAAATTCTCAAAATAGTTTATTTGTGTTGTATTTATCACAAACTAATTTTCATATAATTAGCCTAACGTGATTCATGGGATCATCTCTTTGGCCCCCTCCCCAAACCATGGGAAGAAAAAGACAGGAATTTGGAGAAAAAGACGGAGTTTTTAGAGCGAAACAGACATTTTGACAATTTAACATAATTTAAATGGTCCCGAAAATTTAGAAATTCCCAAAATTTTTCAAATGCGCCGGCGCCGTGGAGGTAGTCGGAGGTTATCTCTTCGGATGGGGCCGCCGGCGGGGGAGAAGACGTCGACGGCCGGCGGTGCGAGGCGGCGGAGGTCGGAGGCCTTCTTGAATAGGCTACCTGCGCCTCTCCGAGTAGGCCACGATTCCCTCGGCCAAAGAGATGATCTCCGACTACTTTCGCGGCTGCGGCGGCGGCGGCGACGGCGACGAGGTGCCGCCGATGGGTCTGACCGAGTGGGTGGACTGGATTGAGGCTGAGTGGGATTATGGTGCGGCGGAGGAGGACGCGGCATCCCTGATCGCGAAGTATGACCGGTCGTGATTTTGTGCGAGGGTTTCTTGAATTTGCCAGAGAACTCGGCCATCGGCGGTGGAAGCTCGGGAGAGGAGTCGATGCTCCGTGATCTTCATGGCTATGGATATAATCCCGACCACTTTTTTGCGCTTAAAGATTTGGATGTTCCTCTGCGGTGTAAATGTGAAATGCGTGTGATTTTTCTCATTAAACTGCATTTTACATAATAAATGTGGTGGGTCGTGTTCAAGTTCGTCTCTTTTTGGATGAGAAAAGCGTCTTTGGTCAGTTGCTTGATTATGTCTCTTTCGCTAGCTTGTGAAAGAGAAGGGCTTTGATTTAGACTGTCTTATTGTGGTGATGAATTGATGGTCTCGGATGATGATTGCAATGCCAGTGAATGCAAAGCTTTCCACTGTCTGTGGAATATTATTGCTCATGAGATCAGATTGTTTATGCAACTAATTATCTGTTCATTGATGACTTCTGTGGTAAAACTTAGAAAATAGTTTTGGAGATAGTGGTTTTAAACTTTACCTTTGACTGTGATGCACGTCTCAAGAGAACATTGAACAAACTGTTCTGCATCTATTTTATTTCTTTTGGATAGTATGAAGAAGATAAAATTTCTGAAGGAACACAATTAGAAGCAGTGATATGGTAGTCCTGTTATATTTGCAATTCCTTTCTTTCTTATCTTATTGGAGACGGATGAGCTTTTCTCATTTGCATCTTTCTCATTGGACTCTGGCATAGACAAAAGGTTGGGACAATCTTGTTTGCTTGACTTGCCTTTATAATAATTACCTATACTCTTGTAGGCATCTTAATGATGAAAATCATCAGATTCTTTACCATGCCATTGGTTGCTCATTTTACTACCAAAGGGTCTGTCTTTCAAGGGGTGCACCAAGTTCCATCATTGAAGGTATAGTATTGAAAGCAAGATTGTGGTGCTTGTCTATTGCAGATGATAGAGCAACTGTATTGGAGTCAGAGAAGTGGGCTTGGGAGAATTCACCAGAAGCTCAGGCTATAAGAGAAGCTCTTACTACTTGGAGAAATCATGATGCAGAAGCAAAGGAGAAATTGTAGTGCCTTCCATTGTTGGGTTTGTCCCTGGTACGGTCTTTTCTCGAATGCTCTGATTCAGCAAGGATAGAACTTTCTGTAAACTATACTCTTGATGCGGAAGTTTGATAACATTCAGAACAAATAGGTCTAGGTGGTTGAGCAATTTTGCTTGACTCCTTTTAGTTAGTGTGTAAACCATGTATTTTATGAAATATTTTGCCAATAGGTCTTAATGATTCTGGCTATTGGGCTTTGCGCATTATCATTGATCAGCCTTTCTAGCTTGCAAGCTTATTTTGACCCTTACAGTTGCTCATTTTGCGGCTTTCTTGTTAAGATGCCCAAGAGATGATTGATGGGATGATTGCACATATGTTTATTGGATTATGTTTATTCGTTTCGCCTTTATAAGTCGGCAAAGAGTGTTTAAAATTGGATGACCATAAACAACTGAGATGGTGTTTTGGATGCTTGAATTTTGTCTGCAGGAAAATGACTAAAATTAAGCCAGATGCACATACTGCACATTACTCATCTCTGTCCTGGAATAATTTGGAATATCCTGAAATGTTTTGAGGGGCGATTTTCTGTTTGGCTGCTTGGCAATTAAATTCCTGTTTGGCAACTGAGATTTTTCCTGTATGTGAGTTTTGGAAATTATACGTTCTCTTGGCCTTGTTCTATATGTACTTCCCTGATCATCCTCCAGTGGTCTGTTTAGATTTGGCTGCTTGCTCATCCATATTGCTAATCTCCTCTCAAATCCCCTTCCACCCAGGTATCGTGGTTCAAATTTTTTTTTGGCTTACTGAAGAGAATCAGTAGCTGTCAAGTGCTTTTTCTTTTTGATCAGTTAGAACAAAGTTGTATAGATATAAACAACCAAAGCACAGACTCTGTCATACACATTTCTTTCTGCATTTTTGTGTAGGAAAATTTTGATGTCTGAATAGCAAGTTTACTATCATTAATCACTGGGGCCGAATTTGCCTTTAAGAATATCAAGGCAGCTGGTTCTGTGCGATCTGGCTAGGAAACGTAATTACTCTGGAATGAATAGTAAAGAGCTGGATATTTTGTTTAGTTTCTTGCCCTTGTTGCTCTTTTTAACTTGAGCAATAGTTTAGGTCAAGAACGCAATGCCTTTTGGTGATTCAGACTTTACGATTGAAGAAACAGGAATACTTACAGAGAATTTCCAGTTGCAGAGCTGGTCAATGACCCATCTCACTTGGGCTGATGTGTAGACTTAGTTCGATGTGCAAAAGCTGATGAATGCTCTACTTTTTCGCATTCACATCGATTTACAGTTGTCTCTTTTCTACTAATTATATGTGAGCAATGAGTGTGTTGCAAGAAGAGAGCTTTCATGATTAGATGCTACTGATCATTCGGATAGCCGGTTTCTGGGGCAAGAATGATGAAGCTTGCTTAAGAGAGGGGAAATAGGAAGGACGCTGCAATCATTTATGTGGAAAGAGTTAGACCAAAATCAATTAGAGTGACATTATGGACTTACCTTTGCTTCTTAATCACGCATAACCCGCATAGTTGCAACAAAAGTAGCCCGTATAGCTTTCATCGATCATGCACAGTTACCATCTTCTAATCTACGACAGCTTAGTCCGATGTTTTGCGCCGCATGAATAGCACAGGCATACGCTTCACCTGGGGATAATACTCGGTAAGAACACTTGTAGCTGAAATGCCATTATTGCATGTTGCCTATCGAGGATCTTGGGTAAGCCAAAAAAAGTCGGAAAGCCTTTGGGATCCAACATCTAATATTACCTTAGGATCGTGTAAGCGTGACTAAGCGCGATTTAGAATGAGAAATCTGAGTGGTAATCCATCTTATTGGCCATTGAACAACTCGAGTTGTGCGATATGTCCCCATCCTTGAGTCTTTGGGAGCCATTGAATAATCCAAAAAGGGTCTGGGGAACCAAAAAGGGATAAGTCGACAAGCAAGCAACTTCATTTGTAAGAGAATTCAAGAACAACATGGAAAGTTGATTAGTGGTCAAAGTTGCAACAGATCATTAGTCTTCCGTAGTGCTTGGTCGGCCGGGCTGAGAAAGTGCATCGCCTTCACCATCTGAGTGTGATGTTCGAACGTGCGTGATAGAACCGCAAAACCGAACGAAGAAGGAAAGAGGCTCAAATTATATGAAAAGGGTGTTTTGTGGATCGCCTTTTGACGGGTGCTCGATCGATCGTATTGCTGTTGGGAGAGTAGCTTCGATCATACGGGGCCCGGGGAACCGGCTTGTGAATTTAGATTAGGCACGCAGGACGCCGATTTGATTGCCGCACACCAAGTATAAAACATTTTTACATTTGGGCTGCTCACCGTAATTTTGGTTGCTCTGCTTCGTATTTTGAAAAGTTCAAATTAATAGATGGCAATGATTGGATTTAGGCAAAGCCTAAAGCATGGAAGCATTGGTAGGCCTGGGAGGGGCAATGGTGGCTTTGATTCCCCCTTAACGTGTATACAAAATTTAATAGCACACGGACAAAGGTAATTGATGGATTACACCGCGTCATTGCTGTCACACAGAGTGACCTGTACGTCGATTTTAGCTTGCCACAAAGCTGTAGTGATGAACAGCAAAAGGACATTCTTCATTTCTTGATTAGAAAAATTGATAGATTGAGGGGAAAATAAATTATGGAGATCAAGTTCATCTGAACCATTTATTTGAGCCTCATGATAGGATCCACGGGATTAATCATACATATGCCGGAACCCGCATAACTAATAGTTCATATGGCTCCTGCCTTTTGATGGAATAATTTCTCTAATGGTCTGACATACCTCCTTTTCAACTTGTACACTTCATAAGCATACGTTAGTCTTATTGTAAAGGGTAAATGCAAATTTGAAATTACAACAGATAGGTGAAAAACAGCATAAACCCTTTTAGATCTACATGTTGTATTCTTGATTGTCATAAATGAAAGAATTGAAAGTTAATTAGTAGGGTCCTGTCCTCTTATCGAATATAACTGCAGATTCAAATTGATGTATGTTCTGATCTACTTTTATACGAACGGTCAGGCAAATTCAAAAGTACACGCAGCATCAAACCAAGATAATTCCACACGCGACGCCACCGATCACCAGTCTTCGCATGGAACGGTGGTGGAATCATCCTGGCATCAAGAATGACGCAGAGGCCACGATGATCTTGTCACTCTAACCAAAGTAGCTGTATTTGCTGCAAGTTACGAAAAGATCCATGCCCAAAACAAACTCACTAGGTTCGACTATAACTGGCTTCTGTCGTTCGTGTTTTCAAGGAGGTTGGCTATTTAGGTGAAGTGCTGTTTCTTGTTTTTGCGGTAGCGACATTCTTCGGAGTTTTTTTTTGGAGGTTTTCAGACTGCTGAAAGAGTGAGCTCACAGCTCGTGAGGTGCAATATTTCATGTATTTTCACAACTGCTAACAAGCTTTTGACTTGAAGCTTGTAAAATGAGGGATATCTGGTGAGAACTTTGTCTACGCATAGATGCATTTTTCTTATTTGAAGCTTTCTTGGCCATCCAATCTCATCATCATGGACAAAGCTGCAGTTCCATTCCGATTTTGACTTGTTCAAACGCATTGTCCAAGATTCTTAATAAATGCCATGTGTTAGAATTCTTCGAAGCTGGATCTAACGTTAAATACATAACATGATATTTTGTCCAGAGATACTAATAATAAAAGTCAGTTTGTTCTAAGAGTGTATCCATGATTTGAAAAATATTTTTTGAAAAGTGATTGCTTATATTGTTTATAAATTATTTTATCATTGGCAATTTATGCTTAATTATTTTTGTAGATGATAATTTTTTCCATTTATTTATTTTTATAAATAATCACTTTCTGAAAAATATTTTTCAAATTATTTTTTTTTTTACGAAACCAACGCATTTTGAGTATCTAAATATGGTGCTACGGATCTTTTCATTTTTTCTCCCATATCACTTTAATACATGGGGCTACAACGATTGCCCCCTTCAACTTCAAGGACAATGCATGTCGGGTCATTTTGAAGTAACTTTGAGAAAATGCATGTCGGGTCAGGAAAAGAGTGATGTGATGTCTTTTATCCTAAGGTCTCAGGAGCAATCATAACCTAGTAATTGGAAGAATACTGTGTGATTAGTTGAAAAGGAGTTTTTTTTTTTTGGGTCCATGATTTTCCCTCGATACGATAGAAACTTGCAAAGAAGTCATTGCGATGTTAGTTCAGTATATCCCTAATTAATTTCATCGTGAAGACCAGATGGAAGAAGAATCGAGTATGCTAGGGAGAAATGGAAGAAGAATTAACCAATTCAATCAGGATCGACTTCAAGCTCTGTGGTGTATCCTTAACTAATTTTTTATTCACAAAGTGAGTTTACACAAAATGTAATTTAATTTGACCTCAAGCTATTATTCTAGTTGCAATTTGAATCAATAAATAAAATGTATACGTTGCAATCAATCTTACAGAATTTATCATGACATATCCTCTTGGATAAATGCCTCCCCTTGCCAATTTGCATTGCCATTCTCCCAAAAATCATGAAAGGCCTGCAATAGGGAAGGAGCTCATGGCTTCTCACAAATTCATCCATCATTTGACTCATCCAGAAATTGCATTCCTCTTGAAATGGAAATCTAATGCTAGTTTATAGGATTCATTGTTAAGACAAAGTTCCATCCACTGAATCATGTTAGACTACTGATGATTGAACAACGTGTGAAAATTATAATAAACAAGAGCAAAAATCACTAGATTTCAATTTGGAGCAAGGATCAAAAAATCAAACTCTAACTCTCAGTCATTATTCCAACCTTCTCAATTAAAGCATAGCTAACATGAATGTCAAGACTTGATTTTGTCATTTTATTTCTCCCTCATACATATTTAGAGAATCGCTTGACGATTATGCATTCAAAAGTGGTGTTGCGAATAAAGTGTCGTGTTTACTTCAAATTAGTTTTTTGTGTTACAAAACTCCTGAAACGATATATTCTTACTATATTTACTCTCAAATTAGTTTTCGCATAACTAACCTAACATGATTTTTGAGATTAATCTCTTTGACCGTCCCCGAACTATGGGAAGGAAAAAAATGGGATTTTGGAGAAAAAGGCGGTGTTTTAGAGCGAATCGCACGTTTGCCAATCTAATGTAAGTTAAAAGAGGACAAAAAAATTAGAAATTCCCAAAAGTTTTCAAATGCGCCGGCGCCGCGGAGGTAGTCGGAGATTATCTCTTCGGATGGGGCCCGCCGGCGGGGGACAAGACGCCGCCGGGGACGGCGGTGTGAGGCGGCAGAGCTCGGAGGCCTTCTTGAAGAGGCCCCTGCGCCTCTCCGAATACGCCGCGATTCCCTCGGCCGAAGATATAATCTCCGACTACTTCCAGTGGCGGCGGCGGCGGCGACGGCGACGGCGACGTGGTGCGGCCGATTGGCCTGGCCGAGTGGGTTGGACTGCATTGAGGCTGAGTGGAATTCTTGCGCGGCGGAGGACGAGGACGTGGAGTCCCTGATCGGCGAAGTACGACGTCGTTCGTGATTTTGTACGCAAACTAATAAGAAAGATTTGGAGAAGAATTCGTCTGCGATGGTCGGTGCTGGTGGCGATTCCGGAGCTGGGTTTGGTTGTAATGCTGAAATTTTGGCCGATCAAGAGATGGGTTCCGTTTTTGAGAGCTTTAAAGCTCGTTGCCCGGCTCTCTTCAGGACTGCGTTGGAGATGGCGACGGTTTCTTGACTTTGCCGGAGAACTCGGCCATCGGCGGTGGAAGGTCGGGAGAGGAGTTGATGCTCTGCGATCTTCAGGGCTATGGATATAATCCCGACCACTTTCTTACACTTGAATACATGTAAATGTCACATTCTACAGAATAGATGGGGTGGGTCGTGTGCAAATTCGTCTCTTTTCAGATGAGAAAAGCATCATTTATTCAGTTGCTTTGTGGGTGAACTTGGGGATAGGATGGAAATTCATGATCTGTTGCTAGCTTGTGAAAGAGAAGGGCTTTGATTTAGACTGTCTTATCATGATGATGAATTGACTTTCTTGATTGATGAATGGCAATGCCAGTGGGTGCAAAGCTTCCACTGTCTGTGGGTATTATTGCTCATGGGATTGGATGGTTTATGCAGCTAATTATCAGTTTTTCGATGACTTACGTGGGAGAAACTTAGTAAATAGTTTTGGAGATAATGGTTTTAAAAATGTACATATGACTGAAAATTTCTGAAAGAACACATTGAAGGTATAGTAGGAAAAAGGTAAAATTTAGGAACACAATTAAAAGCAGTGATATGGTAGTCCTGTTATATGTGCAATTCCTTTCTTTCTTATCTTATTCATCTTTCTCTTTGGACTCTGGCATAGACAAAAGATTGGGAGAATCTTGTTTGCTTTGCTTGCCTTCATAATAATTACCTATACTCTTGTAGGCATCTTAATGACAAAGATCATCAGGTTTTTTACCATGCCATTGGCTGCTCATTTTACTACCAAAGGGTCTGGCTTCCAAGGGGTCCACCAAGTTCCATCATTGAAGGTATAGTATTGAAAGCGAGATTGTGGTGCTTGTATATTGCAGATGATAAAGCAACTGTATTGGAGTCAGATAAGTGGGATTGGGAGAATTTGCCAGAAGCTCAGGCTATGAGAGAAGCTCTTACTTCTTGGAGAAATCATGATGCAGAAGCAAAGGAGAATTTATAGTGCCGACATTGTTGGGTTTGTCCCTGGTACGATTTTTTCTCAAGTGCTCTCATTCAACAAGGATAGAACTTTTGTAAACCATGCTTTTGATGGAGAAGTTTGATAACATTCAGAACAAATAGGTCTAGGTGGTTGAGCAATTGACTCCTTTTAATTAGTGTGTAAACCATTTACTTTGTGAAATATTTTGGCAATAGGTCTTAATGACTCTGGCTATTAGACTTTGTGCATTATCATTGATTAGCCTTTTGGCTTGCAAGCTTATTTTGACCCTGCAGCTCCCCATTTTGTGGCTTTATTGTTAACATGCCAGAGGGATGATTGATGGCATGATCATACAGTAGTTTATTGGATTATGTTTATTCTTTCCACCTGTATAAGCTGGCAAAGAGCTCATAAAATTGGATAACTGTAAATACTGATGCTGTAAGCTGTGAGTGAGATGACAACGTGAACTTTTAAACAACTGAAACCGTGTTTTGGATGCTTGAATTTTGTACAGAGGAAATGACATAAAATTACACCAGACACCCATCTGCACATTGCTTGTCTTTGTCCTGGAATGAATTTGAATATCCTGAAATGTTTTGAGGCGATTTTGTGTTTGGTTGCTTGACAATTAATCTCCCGTTCAGCGAGTGAGATTTTCCTGTATTTATACGTTCCCTTCGCATTGTTCTGTATCTACTTCCCTGATCATCCTCCAACAGTCTGTTTAGAGTAGGCTCATTGCTTATCCATATTGCTAATCTCCTCTTGATTCTCCTTTCGCCTGGGGAACATGGTTTGCATTTTTTGGGCTTACTGAAGAGAACTCAGTAGCTGTCATGTGCTTTTTCTTTTTGATCAGTTAGAATGGGGTTCTATGGAGATATAAACGACCAAAGAACTGACTCTGTCATGCGCATTTCTCTCTGCAGTTTTGTGTAGGAATGAATAGCAAGTTTACTATCATTAACCACTGGGGCTGAATTTACCTTTAGTGATAGAAAAACAGTGGGTCCTATGCGATCAGGGTAGTATATGTAATTACTCTGGAATGGATAGTGAAGAGCTGGATATTTTGTTTAGTTTCTTGTTCTCATTGCTCTTTTTAACTCGAGCAATTGTTTAGGTCAAGAACGCGATGCCTTTAGGTGATTTGGACTTTACACTTGAAGAAACAGGAATACTTACAGAGAATTTCTGGTTGTGGGGCTGGTCAATGACCGATCTCACTTGGGCTGATGTGTAGATTTAGTTTGATGTGCAAAGCTGATGAATGCACTACTTTTTCACATTCATGCCGATTTAGAGTTGTCTCTTTTCTGCTAATTATGTGAGCAATGAGTGTGTTGCAAGAAGAGAGTTTTGATGATTAGATGCTACTGAGCAATCGGATAGCCCGTTTCTGGAGCAAGAATGACGAAGTTTGCTTAAGAGAGGAGAAATGGGAAGGTTGTTGCAATCATTTATGTAGAAAGAGTTGGATCAAAATCAGTTAGAGTGACATTATGGACTTACCTTTGCTTCTTAATTGCGCATAACCTGCATAGTTGCGATCAAAGTAGCCTGTATAGCTTTCGTCGATCACGTATGGTTAGTCGGTTACCATCTTCTAATCTACGACAACTTAAGTCTGATGTTTTGTGCCGCATGAATGGCACCAGCATACGCTTCACTTGGGATAATACTCGGTAAGCACAATTGTAGCTGAAATGCCATTATAGTGTGTTGCCTATCGAGGGTTTTTGTGTTAGACAAAAAGAAAAAAAACAAGTCATAAAGCCTCTGGGATCCGATATCTGATATTGCGTTAGGATTCCGTAAGCATGATTAAGTGGTTTCGGCAGGTGATAATTTGCGATTTAGAACGAGAAAACTGAGTGGTAATCCATCTTGTTGGCCATTGAACAACTTGAGAACTGTGATACGTCCCCATCCTTGAGTCTTTGTGAGCCATTGAATAATCCAAAGGGAAGGATCTGGGGAACCAAAAAGGGACAAGTCGACAGGCAAGCAACTTCATTTGAAAGAGACCTGAAGAACAACATGGATAGCTTGATTAGTGGTCAAAGATGCAACCGACCATTAGTCTTCTGTATTGGTTGGTCAGGCGGCCTGAGCAAGTGCATCGACTTCACCATTCTGAGTGCGATGTTCGAACGCGCGTCGGCAGAGCCAGCTCAAGTGGCAAAACCGACGAAGGAGGAAAGAGGCCGGGCTTGAGGCGAGACAAGGGGAGAGTAGGAAACTAGGAATTGGGGTTCTCATTTGAAAACAATAAAAATTAAACTATATATATAACCGGTAAAATAGGGAATTAGGGTTTTCAATAAAAAATATAGAAATTTAAAATACATATGATACCGCTTTGATCCGAATGGTTTGATTGGACAGTTTTACACTAGAATGGGATTTGAATTGGTACTTATTAGTTTTAATATTGGAATTGGAAACTAAATTGGTCATCATGAGAATCATAAGTTCAAACCCAGCTATTGGCAGTCAGGTAACTCTTGATTCTTTTGCATGCTTCTAACTTAGATGATAGCAAATGGTGTCAATATCACCAATATGCATTTGCCATTGTCTTGAAAATCATGAAGGGCTTGTAGCACGGAAGGAGCTCATCCCTTCTCTCAAATTTGATGATCTTTTGATTCATTCTAGAATTGCATTCTTTATGGAATGAAAATCCAAACACTAATTTAGTTTATAAGATTCAATGTTAAGGCGAAATTCCATCCACGTGAATCACGCTAGGCTAGTGATGCTTGTTGAACAACGTGTTAAAATCACAATGGTCAAGAGTGAAGATCATAATTTGCAACAATTTTTGAGAAATCAAACTCTAACTCTCAACCTTTATTTGGGCCTTCTCAATTAAAGTATAACTAGTACAAATGTCAGAACTGTGATTTTACTGTTTTACTTGTCCCTTGAGCAAATTCAGAGAATGGACAAATTTGATGATTATGTATTTAAAAGTGGTGTTATAAATAAGATATCACTTTTATCTTAAATTAGTTTTTTGTGTTAGAAAAATTCCCGAGGCGGTATACTCAGGCGACAATTTATCCAAGCTAATTTTTGTGTAACTAGCCAAACGCTACTCGTGAGATTATCTCTTCGGCCCGTCCCCAAACCATGGGAAGAAAAATACGGTGTTTTTAGAGCGAAACACACATTTGACAATCTACGTAAGTTCAACGAGGACCAAAAAATTAGGAAATTCCGAGAAGTTATCAAATGCGCCGGCGCCGCGGAGGTAGTCGGAGATTATCTCTTCGGACAGGGCCCGCCGGCGGGGAGAAGACGCCGACGGGGACGGCGGTGCGAGGCGGCGGAGCGAGGAGGCCTTCTTGAAGAGGCCCCTGCGCCTCTCCTTGTACGCCACGATTCCCTCGGCCGAAGAGATGATCTCTGACTACTTCGGCGGCGGCGGCGGCGGCGGCGGCGACGGAGGTGGTGCCGCCGATGGGTGTGACCGAGTAGGTTGGACTGGATTGAGGCTGAGTGGATTCTGGCGCGACGGAGCAGCAGGACGTGGAGTCCCTGATCTGCGAAGTATGACACCGTTCGTGATTTTGTACGCAAACAAATTGGAAAGATTTGGAGAAGGATTCGTCTTGCGATGATCGGTGCGGGTGGCGATTCCGGAGCTGGGTTTGGTTGTAATTCTGAAATTTCGGCCGATCAGGAAATGGGTTCCGTTTTCGAGAGCTTTAAAGCTCGTTGCCCGGCTCTCTTCGAGGACTGCGTTGGAGATGGCGACGGTTTCTTGACTTTGCAGGAGAGCTTGGCCATCGGCGGTGGAATCTCGGAAGAGGAGTCGATGCTCCGCGATCTTGAGGGCTATGGATATAATCCCAACCACTTTCTTACACTTGAAAATTTGGATGTTCCTCTGCGATGTAAATGTGAAATGCATCTGATTTTTCTTATTGAACTGCATGGTCCATAATACATGTTGTGGGTCGCGTTCAAATTCGTCTTTTTTCGGATGAGAAAAGCATCATTTAGTCAGTTGCTTTGTGGGTAAGGTCGGGGATAGGATGGAAATTCATGATTTGTTGCTAGCTTCTGAAAGAGAGAGCTTTGATTTAGACTGTCTTATTATGGCGATGAATTGACTATCTTGGATGATGAATGGCAATGCCAGTGAATGTGAAACTTTCCACTGTCTGTACAGTATTATTGTTCATGAGATCTGATAGTTTATACCACTAATTACCAATTCATTGACAAGTTATGTGGGAGGAACTTAAAAATAGTTTTGGAGATAGTGGTTTTAAAACTGTACTTATGACTGTGATGCACGTCTCAAGAGGACGTTGAGTGAGTTGTTCTGCATCTATTTCATATCTTTCGGGTAGTATGAATAAGGTAAAGTTTTGAAGGAAAACAATTAAAAGCAGTGATATGGTAGTCCTGTTGTATTTGCAATTCCTTTCTTTCTTATCTCATTGGAGATGGATGAGCTTTCCTCACTTGCATCTTTCTCACTGGGCTTTGGCATAGACATAAGATTGGGATAATCTTGTTTGCTTGACCTGCCTTCATAATAATTACCTAGACTCTTGTAGGCATCTTAATGATGAAGATCATCAGATTCTTTACCATGGTAATTGGTTGCTTATTTTACTACCAAAGGTCTGTCTTTCAAGGGGTCCACCAAGTTCCATCATTGAAGGTATATCATTGAAAGCAAGATAGTTGTGCTTGTATATTGCAGATGATAAAGCAACTGTATTGGAGTCAGAGAAGTGGGCTTGGGAGAATTTGCCAGAAGCTCAGGCTGTAAGAGAAGCTCTTACTCCTTGGAGAAATTGTGATCCAGAAAAGGAGAATTCACATTGCCGCCATTGTTGGGTTTGTCCCTGGTATGATTTTTTCTCAAATGCTCTTGTTCAACAAGTATAGAATTTTCTGTAAACCATGCTCTTGGTGGAGAAGTTTGATAACATTCAGAGTAAATAGGTCTAGGTGGTCGAGCAATTGACTCCTTTTAATTAGTGTGTAAACCATGTATTTTGTGAAATATTTTGGCAGTAGGTCTTAATGACTCTGGCTATTAGACTCTGTGCACTATCATTGATCAGCCTTTCTGGCTTGCAAGCTTATTTTGACCCTTGTGGCTCCCCATTTTGTGGCTTTCTTGTCAACATGCCAGAGGGATGATTAATGGGATGATCACACAGCAGTTTATTGGATTATGTTTATTCTATTTGCCTTTATAAGTTGGCAAAGAGTTTATAAAATTGGATGACTGTAAATATTGATGCTGCAAGCTGTGAGTGAGATGACAATGTGAACTTTTAAACAACTGATATTGTGTTTTGGATGCTTGAATTTTGTCTGCAGGAAATGATGTAAAACTACGCCAGACACCCATCTGCACATTGCTTGTCTCTGTCCTGGAATTAATTTGGAATATCTGGAATGTTTTGAGGCGATTTTGTGTTTGGCTGCTTGGCAATTAATTTCCTGTTCAGTGAGTCATATCTTCCTGTACATGAGTTTTGGAAATTATGCGTTCTCTTCGCATTGTTAGGTATGTACTTCCCTGATCATCCTCCAATGGTCCGTTTAAAGTAGGCAGATTGCTTGTCCATATTGCTAATCTCCTCTCGCCCGGGTAACATGGTTCGCATTTTTTTGGGCTTACTGAAGAGAACTCAGTAGCCATCATGTGCTTTTTCTTTTTGATCAGTTAGAATGGAGTTCTATAGAGATAAACGACCAAAGAACCGACTCTGTCATGGGCATTTCTCTCTGCAGTTATGTGTATCTTGTGTAGGAAAAAATTGACGTACGAATAGCAAGTTTAAGAAAATCAAAGCAGCACTTCTATGCGATCAGGCTAGTAAACGTGATTACTCAGGACTGAATAGTGAAGAGCTGATAATTTAGTTTCTTATTCTTGTTGCTCTTTTTAACTTCAGGTGATTCAGACTTTACACTTGAAGAAACAGGGGTACTTACAGAGAATTTCCAGTCATGGCATTGGTCAATGACCAATCTTACTTGGGCTGATATGCAGACTTAGTTCAATGTGCAAAAGCTGATGAATGGTATAACTTGATTGTATCCTTATCACTCTGCAAATGTGTGAAAGAAAAGTTGCAATGTCTGCACTATTCTTTCCCGTTCACATCGATTTGAAGTTGTCTCTTTTCTTCTAATCATGTGAGCAATGAGTGTGTTGCAAGCAGAGAGTTTATTGATTAGATGCTACTTATTATTCGGATAGCCCGTTTCTGGGGCAAGAATGGATCTTTGCTTAAGATAGGAGAAATAGGAAGGTCGCCGCAATCATTTAATGTGAGGTCATACTCTTTCGTGGAAAGAGTAAGATCAAAATCAATAAGAGTGACATTATGAACTTACCTTTGCTTCTTAATCAGGCATAATCTGCATTGTTGGGACAAAAGTAGCCTGTCTTACTTTCGTCGATCATGTAACGGTTAGCATCTTCTAATATATGACAACTTAGTCTAATATTTTGCGTCAAAGGAATAGATCTGGCATACGCTTCACTTGGTCCTATTTGATAACACTTCCGGTGACAATTGATTCTATTTTTTTTTTCCTTAGAATAAAAAAAAAAAAAATAAATCCATTTGGTAAATTTTTGTTCTCGAGAACAAAAGTCCTTTTTTTTGAGAAATAGATTTGAAACAAAATCAAGAAGTAGAAAAAAGTTACTTTTTATTCTTGGGAATAATTTCTAGAATTAAGTCTAATTTTTCTTTTTTTCTCTTCTATTCTCTTTTCTTCTTCTTCCTTTTGGCTAATTGTTGACGACCGGTCAGATGATGGTCGATGACCTCGCCGAAGTATGGTCGATCCCCAGCGACGTCGAGCCACGACTAGGTTGACCTCGTTGGTGGCTGGGCGAGCTTGCTTCGTGTTGCCAAGGTGAGGTCAAGTCTCGTCGGTGGCAATGTGAGGCTCGACCTTACCTAGATTTATGAGGTTGAGGCTCGCGATGGCCAAGCGAGCCTCTAGCGAGCTCACTAGGCCTCGTCAAGCCAGTCACCAGCTAGCGCCGTGGCTAGTGATTGGCTACCGCGAAGGAGGAAGAAGAATCCTATCAAACGTAAAAAGGAGAGAAAAAATAAGGAAAATATAATAAAATTATTAAAAAATTAATAGAACTGAAAAAAAAAAATTATTTCCATGAAGATAATAAAAAAATCATTCTTGAGCATAAATTATTTTTAAAAATAGAATTATTTCCGGTAAACATAAAAAACATTTGTGCATTATAAATTATTTGCCTATCAAGGGTCTTGGGTTAGCCAAAAAAAAAAAAAAAAAAAGAAAAGTTGGAAAGCCTCTGGGATCCCATGTCTAATATTACGTTAGGATCGCATAAGCGTGACTAAGCGGTTTTGGTTGGTCATGATTGCGATGTAAAATGAGAAAACTGAGTGGTAATCCATCTTTTTGGCCATTTGAACAACTCGAGTTCTGCGATGCGTCCCCATCCTCGAGTCTTTGTGAACCATTGAATAATCCAAATGAAGGGTCTGGGGAACCAAAAAGGGACAAGTCGACAAGCAAGCAACTTCATTTGTAAGAGATTTCAAGAACAGCATGGATAGCTTGATTAGTGGTCAAAGATGCACCCGATAATTAGTCTTCCGAAGTGCTTGGTCGGCCGGGCTGAGCAAGTGCATCGACTACGCCATCCGAGTGCGATGTTCAAACGTGCGTCGGCAGAACCTGTTCAAGTGGCGAAACCGGACGAAGGAGGAAAGAGGCTATGGGTGTTTCGTGGATCGCGTTTGGCGGGTGCTCGATCGATCGTATTGCTGTTGGGAGAGTAGCTTTGATCATACGGGGCCTGAGGAACCAGGCTTGTGAACGTAGATTAGGCATGCATGATGCCGGTTTGATTGCCGCGCACCATGGATAAAATAATTCTACAGTTGAGCCGCTCACCGAAATTTCTGTTGCTCTGCTTCGTATTTGAAAATTCAAATTGATAGATGGTAACGATCAGACTTAGACGAAGCCTAAAGCATGGAAGCATTAGTAGGCCTTGGGATAATGCTGGCTCCGATTCCCCCTTAACATGTACATGGAAATTAATAACATGTGGACAATGGTGATTGATTGGTCGCACCATGTTATCGCCATTATATGATGTGATTTGTGCATTGATTTTAGTGTGCTTGCCACAATGTTGTAGTGATGAGTGGAAAAAGGGATTTTTCTTCATTTCTTGATGAGAAAAATGATAGATTGAGGGAGGAAAATAAATTAAAAGAGATCAAGTCCATCCGGACCATCTATTTGAGTCCTGTGATTGGATCCGCATGATTAATTATCCAGATGTGAAACCTACAAAATTAATAGTTTATACGCTCCTGTCCATTTGATTCACAGATCATGGAATAACTTCTTTGATGGTTGGCTGTACCTCCTTTTCAACTCACACTTCTTAAACATATGCTAGTCTTACTGTAAAGGGTAAATGTAAATTCAAAATTACAATAGATAGGTGAAAAACAGCACAAACCCTTTTAGAGATACATGTTGTATTCTTGATTGTCGTGAATTAATGAATTAAAAGTTAATTAGTAGAGTCGTGCCTTCTTATTGAGAGAGATCAAATATAATTATTGGTCCAATTGATGGATGTTATGATTTCTTTTTATACAAAGGGTCATGCAAATGCAAAAGGACACGCAACATCGACCAAGAAATTTCATATGCTGTCCTAAACAAGTCCTTAAGGCTTCATATTGATCATTGTCTGGATTTCAAGATCACAGGGATGTAAAACAACTAAAAGGTATTCCCTCTTTTTAGGGAATGAAAAGATAAATGGGAATTGGAGTGGTATCCATAGGTTAAAATGAGGAAGATATTCGTGGAGCTGGTTGTTCCTGCAATGCAGACAAACAGACCGCCTGTCCCCGCAATTCATGTTCTGATTTACATTTATACGAACAGTCAAGACAAATACATGAGGACACCCACCATCAAACCAAGAAAATTCCACATGCGACGCGACCGGTCACCAGTCTTCGCATGGAAGGATGGTGGAATCATCCTTGCATCAAGAATGACGCAGAGGCCACGATGATATAACACACCATGTGCTCTCTGTCTTTCCCATCTCTCGTTCTTCTCGAAACGGATCGCGTCCGAAAGCGACTCCAAATCGAAAAACCACATGTCCGAAAGCGAGACCTACCCGTGGGGGCTTACAGTAGCTCCACTCGCATCGCCCATGTCTGTTGGTGTGAAAAGATAATGCGACATCTTAGCTTTAGCCGGTCGTGTTTTGGCTAATTATAACCCTACACCTCAAAAATTCCCTGTGATTAAAGCCGATTAGCACGCTAGGCTAACAAGTGGGATTAGGAATTGGAGTCGGCCTAATCATCGCAATTTAGAGAAGGGTCTACCGGACCTGTCAAAATAGATCATAAAGTCATGAGCTGGGTTATTACATGTGTTGGTTATATTCAGTAAATAAGTCATAAATGGGTTTAAATGGTAAAATCCAAAATAATATTAGTGTTAAATGCGTCTACAAATTACATGACTCTCACTTAGTTTTTTTTGTCCTCATTTGATCTTGCGCTTGTTCATTTTGTACTCTTATGTATGAGTTTTCCTAGATTTAGTTCAAAATGAAAGTATTTTAGCAATATAGGTTGGGTATGAGCTATTAATTAAATTTATATTACATGAAAAAAAGTCAAAACAATTAAGTGGGATTAATTTGAGTTGGATCATTTTGACCTAACTCAATCCATCTATTTGACAAGTCTAGCGTTTAGTATTGCTTGAAACACATTGCATCTTGTTCTCTCGAAATATATGAATGAGGAAAAACAAGAAACGAACATCGGCTCAGCTCATTCGAGGAATTCGATAGGGTTTTCGCACGAGCAACTTTGTGCATGTGCCAGCTTTCTAGGCCGCTAGAGTACAATATTGTCTCTTGCAGTTAAATTGGTGGTTGGATGACTTTGAAACCACCAATGAGTTGGGATCATTAAGCAACAGGCTTTACCATTACCAAAGCTACCTTTTCTTCAAAATCTCTATCCCTACGTCTGGTCCTTGTCACTGTCACAGATCTAGAGGGAAACCTCCACCGCACAAACCTTATATTTAATAGGAACAAGTCAGAAGAGATCCACAACTTTCAATCCTCTCTATCGACCAAGTTTCAATGACGTCGTAGCCCGCATCGCATTGATATCGCCAAGTTTTTGCTCTCTTAAAGCCCTAGCTCTCTATCACATGGACCCCAAGCATTTAGAAGACGTGTCTTCCTACCTTCTAATGGAGGATACTGCGGACTCGGAAGCAGATTCTGTACGACCTGAAGTTGCTGCCATCTTTGGCAGTGGCGATGATGGCGATGATGGGGATGCGGAGTCTTGCAGTTGTGATGGTAGTGAGTTTCGGGTTCTCGTGCAGATGTTTCAGAACGATCAAGATTCGAGCGATCAATGGAAAGACCCTGCCAGAGGAGTTCCGTGGTGTGGACGTCCGACCAAGAAGATGGGCACTTGTTGTTGGACGTGGATGAAGAAGAGGAGTCGTGGGTTGACAGCGGCGGAACAGGAAGCGGCGGCGCGGACCTGAGTAAGGAGGAAATGGATGCTATGGAGGACAAGGTCTTTTGGGAAACTTGCATGGCAATAGGTTATCCATGAATTGCAAAACTTACTTATGCAGCCTGTAATCACTTTTGTCAATCTTTCACTAGAATTTCGAATCATATTTTACACAGGAGTACAACTCATAGAATTTATCAGTGTCGTGGATATGTAAAAAAGAAAACTATGGACTGCTCAAGGAATAATGTTGTGTTAGGTTATTTTCCTTGATCAAGACTAGGGCTTCTGAATCAGCATGTTTGTGCTTTTACATGTGCATTTGAACCATTGATCTGAGCTGCTTAACAGGATCATGATGGTTCAGATTATTTTATCTATTCGATTTACATACCATATAATACTTTCTCTGATTATTGAACATACATCCTTTTTTAATGTATCCACGTCATACGCTAGTCCTCAGTAGTCAAAATAGTTTCAAAATGGAATTATATTTCTTAATCTAGCTTAACACTAAAATGGTTCAAGTTGCTTTCAACTTATTTATTATATTTTCTAATTCACATCAACCCATCGCGCATGTGCGCAGACATAATATGGACGCCTCGATGCTTGCAATTATCATACCTTTTCGGTCTAAATGTTGTATTCTTGGTTGTCATAAATTAATGCATTGAAAGTTAATTAGTACAGCCGTGTCTCAAGAGATTTTATTCAGTTGATCTTATGTCTAAATACCCCTTATGCAAATGGAAATGCTCAACTAACAGTCACCTTTATTATTGCAAGTGACGGTGGCATGTAAGTCACAAGATGTAATCGGTAGAAAAGATAATAGGTGTTATGCTAGCATTATGATGAAAAAATTTTCTTCCCTCCATTGCAGCTGGTGTTATGCTAGCATTAACTGGTGGCTCACATATCACTGTTACTTCCACTAGTAATAGTGACTGTCATGCTATCATAATCCTTATACGAATAGTCACGCAATATAATATGACGAAGCTTCCACATGCAACGCGTCACTATTCACTAGTCATTCTATGAAAAAGAGTGGTGGAATCATCCTAGCATCAAGCATGACGCAGAGGCCATGGTGCTCTCCATCTTTTTCTATTTCTCGTCCTTCTCGAAGTCGACCGTCTCTGAAAATGACTAAAATGGAAAAACGCGTGTCTGAAAGCGAGATCTGCCGGTGGGGCTACAGCAGCTCTCCACTACATCGGCCACGTCTGCTGGCGTGGAAAGAGTACGTGACATCGTATAGCTTTAGCCATTCGCGTCTTCTGTGATCAAAGCCTGTTACGCTGCACTAACGAGTGGGGATAGGAGTAGGAGCTGGCCAAAGCATCATCATCGCTCGAGGTAGCGTTCAGCATCGCCCAGGAGAGCATCGCAGCTTGTTCTCTTGAACTATGTAAACAAGAACAATACAGTACAAACGGAGGCTCGGATCATTCAAAAATCTAGGTTGTTTGACGGCTTTCAGGCACTGATGGTGTAGACATGTGCTAATTGTTGAGGAAAATTCCCTTATTAGTTTTGATGATTAACAAAATTTTCTTTAATCGTTCTTTGATTTTGATGATAAGATTTTTTTAAATGAAAATTCTGATGAATACTATTAGATGTTACTCATCAGACTCAGAGAATCAAACTCAAAGTCATGGAGAAATTCATATCCTTAATATTCGATACTCAAGGATGTTGGTTGGGAAAGTAATTTCCATGCAACACCTAGTAATTTGGTGGATTCCTTGCTAATTTTGCAAGATCCATCCAAGAAGGGAAGTATATCACCCTTCAAGGTGGAATATAATAAGATTTTGATATATCAATCTACGTGAGGCGATTTTTTTTTTTTCAAGTGAAACACTCTTTTTATGGAAACTCTATCTGCTGTATGGATGGCATAATCAATGAAAGACTTCAACTCAGCAACCTTGAAGCAATTAGATTTTCTGACAATGTTCAAGTCCAGGTAGATTGGAAGAGCAATTGTCTAAGGTTATGTCCAATGGTCAGCTTGGACAATGAAGATTATAAAAGAATGTTGAGATTTTGAAAGGAAAAAGAAGCTGAAATTTCAAATTTTATAATTCCTAAGTCTTGAGTGGTGTTCAATCTTATACATTCGACTCCGTGAGCTATATTGTGTAATCACTTAGAGATTGAAAGTTCGTGAGAAATTGTTCACACGAGCTTGAGTATTCATTACTCAGATCTTGTAATATCTAACAAATTCATTCTAGTGGTATTCAGTCAATTGGCTGTCAGTGCATGAAGAGTGAATATATGCTTATTTAAGCTGAATGGCTTGAATTACTATAACTTTGTTGCATGCAATTTTCTTTATTCCTAAACTTCTATTTATATTTTGTGATAGTATTTTACACATTGGTAAGATTTGATCATAGCACAATTCATCATCATATGTTGCTCTATTGCAATAACTTTTTAATTCTGCACCATCACCTATTGACCCCCTTTAGGCGATCAATCTTGCCCCAACACTAATTTTCGAGAGTCCAAAAGTAACATCATTGCAGGTGCATAATTCGTTTGTAGTTCATTTACTTTGGTGGTTGGATGACTTTTGAACCGCTAATGAGTTGGGATGATTAAGCAAACAGACTTTTCCAAAGCCCCCTTTTTGTTCAAGTCTATATCCCTACGTCTTGTCCTTGTCACCGTCGCACTACTCTAAACAGAAACATCGACCACACAAGCCTTATATATAATCGGAACTCACCAAAAGAGACTCAAACCAGCCCGCATTGCATTGATATCGCCGAGGGTGTGCCCTCTAGAAACCCTAGTTGGATCATATGGACCCCAAGCATTTAATAGATATGTCTTCCTACCTTCTAATGGAGGAGAGCGCAGACTCGGAAGCGGATTTTGTGCAATCCGAATTCACCGCCATCTATGGCAGCGGTGATGATGATGCAGAGTCTTGCAGCTGTGATACTGGTGAGGTTTCGGGTTCTCATGAGGATGATTTTGACGGTCAAGATTCGGGCGATCAATGGAACAACCTAAGCCAGGGGAGCTCCATTGTGTGGGCGTCCGACGGAGAGGATGGGCATGTGTCGATGGGCGTTGATGAAGAAGAGGAATCATGGGTCAACAGCGGCGGCGGAAGTGGCGGCAGGGGCTTGAGTAAGGAGGAAATGGATGCTATGGAGGACAAGGACTTTTGGGAAACTTGCATGGCCATAGGTTACCCATGAATTGGAAGCTTTTTCCTGTGCTGCCTGTAATCTCTTTTATCAATCTTCCCTAGAATTTCGAATTAAACTTATACAAAAAAAAAAAAAAAAGAAAGCAGTACAACGCATAAATTTTATCGGTGTCGTGGATGTGTAAAAAAAAAAACTATGGACTGCTCAAGTAACAATGCCGTATTAGTTTATTTTCCTTGATCAATAGGCTTTTGAATCAGTTCGTTTGTACTTTTACTTGGGTTCATGCCCACTAGATAGATATAGCCAAAGTGCTGAAGTCTTCATTAAATGATAGTTTGTGGGTAAAAATAAAATATTGAAATCAAGTCCATTTGAACTATTGATCTGAGCTGCTTGACAGAATCCACATGATTATAATTCATATATAAGATCCACATAATCAATGGTTTACATTATTTTGTCTATCAAATCTACATACCATGACTTCTCTAACTGTTGAACATGCGCTCTTTTTGAATATATCTACGTCATGTACATATCCGGTCCTTAATAATCAAAACAGGCTCAAAATGGAATTAGATTTCTTAAGCTATCTTAATAAAGAAATGGTTCAAGTTGCTTTCAACTTATTTATTATATTTTCTAATTTACATCAACCGTTCGTGCATGTGTGCAAACACAATATGGATGCCTTGATGCTTGAAATTATTATGCTTTTTAGGTCTACATGTTGTATCCCTGGTCGTCATACGTTAATGCATTAAAAGTTAATTAGTACAGCCATATCTATTTTGTCAAGAGATTTGATTCAGTTGATTTATGTCTAAATACCCTTTATACGAATGGTCATGCGATATAAAATGACGAAGCTTCCACATGCAAAGTGTCATTCATTATTCACTAGTCTTTGGCATGAAAAAGGTGGTGGAATCATCCTAGCATCAAGCATGACGTAGAGGCCATGGTGCTCTCCATCTTTTTCTATTTCTCGTCCTTCTCGAAGTCGACCATGCCCGAAAATGACCAAAATGGAAGAACAGGCGTCTGAAAGCGAGAACTGGCCGTGGGGCTACAGCAGCTCTCCACTGCATCGGCCATGTCTGCTGGCGTGGAAAAGAGTACGTGACATCTTATAGCTTTAGCCAGTAGCGTCTTTTGTGGATGAAGCCTGTTACGCAGCCACAACGAGTGGGATCAGGAGGAGTTAGCGCTGGCTAAAGCATCATCACTCGAGGTAGCGTTCAGCATCGCCCAGGAGAGCATCGCAGCTTGTTCTCTTAAGCTACGTAAGCAAGAACTTTTCAGTACAGACGGAGGCTCGGATCATTCGAAAATCTACATTCTTTGACGCGATTTCATGTGACCGATGCTGTATCCATGTGCTGATTTTCCAGACTCCGAAAGTAACATCATTGCAGGTGCATAATTCACTTGATGTTGATTTCATTTGGTGGTTGGATGACTTTTGAACTGCTAATGAGTTGGCATGACTAAGCAAACAGACTTTTCCGGAGCCCCCTTTTCTTCGAGTCTATATCCCTACGTCTTGTCCTTGTCAACGTCACCCTTTTCGAAAGAGAAACATCGGCCACGCAAACCTTAAATATAATCGAAACTCACCAAAAGAGACTTAAAACAGCTCCCATTGCATCGATATCGCCGAGCGTGTGCCCTCTAGGAACTCTAGTTGGATCATATGGACCTCAAGCATTTAGCAGATATGTCTTCCTACCTTCTGATGGAGGAAAGCGCAGACTCGGAAGTGGATTTTGTGCAATCCGAAGTCACTGCCAACTGCGGTGGCAGCATCGATGATGGTGATGATGATGCGGAGTCTTGTAGTTGCAATGCTAGAGAGGTTTCAGGTTCTTATGTGGATGATTGTGACAATCAAGATCCAGGTGATCAGTGGAACAACCTACGCCAGGGGAGCTCCACGGTGTTGGTGTCCGACCAAGAGGATGAACACATGTCGAGGGATGAGGATGAAGATGAATCATGGGTCGACAGCGGCAGCGGAGGTGGCAGCAGGGACTTGAGTAAGAAGGAAACGGATGCTACGGAGGACAAGGTCTTCTGGGAAACTTGCATGACCATAGGTTACCCATGAGTTGGAAGCTTCTTCCCTGCGCAGCCTGTAATCTCTTTTATCAATCTTCCCTAGAATTTTGAATCAAAATTCACACAAAAAAAGAAGTACAACACATAAAATTTATCAGTGTCATGGATATGTAAAAAAAAGAAGAAAAAAAACACTATGGACTGCTCAAGTAAAATTTGTATTAGGTTATTTTCCTTGATCAATAGGCTTTTGAATCAGTTCGTTTGTGCTTTTACCTGGGTTCTTGCCCACTAGAATAGCCATAGTGCTGAAGTCTTCATTAAATGATAGCTTGAGGGTAAAAATAAAATATGGAAATCAAGTCCATTTGAACCATTAATCTGAGCCGCTTGACAGGATCCGCATGATAACAATTTAGATGTGAGACCTGCATAATTAATAGTTCAGATTATTTTGTCCATCCAATCTACATACCATGTAATAACTTCTCCGACTGTTGAACATATGCCCTTTTTTAATATATCCACGTCAATAGCTAATTAGTACAGCCATATCTCTTTTGTCAAGACATTTGATTCGGTTGATCCATGTCTAAACACCCTTTGTACGAATAGTCACGCAATATAAAATGACGAAGCTTTCACGTGCAAAGTGTCACTATTCACTAGTCCTCGCATGAAAAAAGTGGTGGGATCATCCTAGAATCAGGTATGACGTAGAGGCCATGGTGCTCTCCATCTTTTTCTATTTCTCGTCCTTCTCGAAGTCGACCGTGTCTGAAAATGACTAAAATGGAAGAATAGGCGTCTGAAAGCGAGAGCTGCCCGCGGGGCTACGGCAGCTCTCCACTGCATCGGCCATGTCTGCTGGCGTGGAAAAGAGTACGTGACATCTTATAGCTTTAGCCAGTCGTGTCTTTTGGGAATGAAGCTTGTTACGCAGCAACAACTAGTGGGATCAGGGAGTGCGGGACACCTGAAGTGCCATAATCAAGACGCCGGCACACTTAAGCCGCCATAACTTTAAAATGGTACACTTAAGCCGCCATCATCTGGAGTAAAATGGGACACTTAAGTGTCACCCAAATAAAAATCCGCCAAATGGTACGACGTGGCGATTTTCCGGCGAGCTCGGTCCAAAACGGCGTCGTTTTGCACGGCGACGTGGCGGAGAAAATGCAAAACGACGCATTTTCGCGTCTACGTGTAAATAATAGTATATAAATTAATTAAATTAGATTTAAAATATTCAAAAATTTAAAAAAAATAAGAAAAATTTAAAAATTAAAAAAATTAAGAAAAATTTTAAAAATTAACAAAATTTTAAAAAATTTCAAAATTAAGAAAAATTTAAAAATTTTAAAAATTTTAAAAATTAAGAAAAATTTAAAAAATTTTAAAAAATAAGAAAATTTAAAAAATTTTAAAAAATAAGAAAATTTTAAAAAATTTAAAAAATTAAGAAAATTTTAAAAATTTTAAAAAATTTTAAAAATTTAGAAAAGTTTTAAAAATTTAGAAAATTTTAAAAAATTAAGAAAATTTTAAAAAATTAAGAAAATTTTAAAAAATTAAGAAAATTTTAAAAAATTAAGAAAATTTTAAAAAATTAAGAAAATTTTAAAAAATTTTTAAAAAATTAAGAAAATTCTAATTTTTTTTAAAAATTGAGAAAATTTTAAAATTTTTTAAAAATTAAGAAAATTTTAAAAAAAATTAAAATTATAAAAAATGGGGGGGTGGGAGGCCGAACGGGGCGGCTCCCTTGCCCGCCGTCGCCGGCTCCCTCACTGCCGCCACCTCCGCCGCCGCCGCCTCCCCCCTTTTTTTTTAATTTTTAAATTTTTTTAAATTTTCTTATTTTTTAAATTTTTAAATTTTTTTAAAATTAAAATTTTTAAAATTTTCTTATTTTATAATTTTTTTTAATTTTTTAAAATTAAAGTTTTTAAAATTTTCTTATTTTTTAAAATTTTTAAAATTTTTTAAATTAAAATTTTTAAAATTAAAGTTTTTAAAGTTTTCTTATTTTTTTTAAAATTTTTAAAATTTTTTAAAATTAAAATTTTTAAAATTTTTTAAAACTAAAATTTTTAAAATTTTTTAATTTTTTAAAATTAAAGTTTTTAAAATTTTCTTATTTTTAAAATTTTTTAAAATTTTTTAAAACTAAAATTTTTAAAATTTTATTATTTTTTACAATTTTTTTAATTTTTTAAAATTATAAATTTTAAAGTTTTCATTTTAAAAATTTTAAAGAAAATTTTTTTAAAATTTTTTTAAATTAAAAATTTTAATTTTTTTAAATTTTTTTGCCGATTTGGAGCTCCTGGCGAGCCATGTAGCAAAAAATAATAATAAAATATCACACGTAAATTTAAGAGGGTCGCTGGAGGTGACACTTAAGTGTCCCACTGAAAAAAAGTGGCGCACTTAAGTGTCTGCGCAGTTTTTGAAGTTATGGCACTTAAGTGTCTCGGCGTGCCAAGTTATGGCACTTGTGGTGGACTTCTGTCTGGGATCAGGAGGAGTTGGCGCTGGGCAAAGCATCATCACTCGAGGAAGCGTTCAGCATCGCCCAGGAGAGCATCGCAGCTTGTTCTCTTAAGCTACGTAAGCAAGAACTTTTCAGTACAGACGGAGGCTCGGATCATTCGAAAATCTACATTGTTCGACGCGATTTCATGTGACCGATGCTGTATCCATGTGCTGATTTTCCAGACTCCGAAAGTAACATCATTGCAGGTGCATAATTCACTTGATGTTGATTTCATTCGGTGGTTGGATGACTTTTGAACCGCTAATGGGTTGGGATGATTAAAGAACAGACTTTTCCAGAGCCCCCTTTTTGTTCGAGTCTATATCCCTACGTCTTGTCCTTGTCACCGTCACAATACACGGAAGAGAAAACATCGACCACACAAACCTTAAACATAATCGGAACTCACCAAAAGAGATTCAAAACAGTTCGCATTGCATCGATATCGCCGAGCGTGTGCCCTCTAGGAACCCTAGTTTAATCATATGGACCTCAAGCATTTGGCAGATATGTCTTCCTACCTTCTAATGGAGGAAAGCGCAGACTTGGAATTGTGCAATCCGAAGTCACTGCCATCTTCGGCGGCGGTGTTGATGATGGTGATGATGTGCTTCTACTTGGATTCACGCCCACTAGAGAGAGATAGCCAAAGTGTTCAAGTCTTCATTAAATTATAGATTGAGGGTAAAACTAAATTATGGAAATCAATTTCATTTGAACCGTTGATTCGGGCCTCTAGATAAGATTCGCATGATAATGATCTAAATATGGGACCCACATAATCAATGGTTTGGTTTATTTTATCCATCTATTCTATAGACCATGTAATAACTTCTCTCACTGTTAAACATAGTCTTTTCAAATATATCAGCATGTCATGTGCATACGCTAGTCCTCAGTAATCAAAATATGCTCAAAATAGATTTAGATTTTTTAATCTATCTTGATACTAAAATGGTTTAAGTTGCTTGAAATTATAATGCCTTTTCGGTTTACATGTTGTATCCTCAGTTGTCATAAATTAATGCATTGAGATTTAATTAGGACAGCCATGTATTTTTGTTAAGAGACGTAATATATGACTTCATTCAATTGATCTATGTCTAAATTCCCTTTATACGACGAAACTTTCACGCGCAACGCGTCACTACTCACAGTCTTCGCATGAAACTGAAAGGGTGGAATCATCCTAGCATCAAGCATGACGTAGAGGCCATGGTGCTCTCCATCTTTTTTACATTTCTCGTCCTTCTCGAAGTCGACCGTGCCTGAAAATGGCTAAAATTGAAAAACACGTGTCTGAAAGCGAGGTCTGCCCGTGGTGCTACAGCAGCCCTCCACTACATCGGCCACGTCTGCTGGCGTGGAAGGAGTACGTGACATCTTATAGCTTTAGCCAGTCGCGTCTCCTGTGATCAAAGCCTGTTACGCTGCACTAACGAGTCGGATTAGGAGGACGAGTTGGAGCTGGCCAAAGCACCATCACTAGAGGTAGCGTTCAGCATCCCCCGGAAGAGCATCACAGCTTGTACTCTTGAGCTATGTAAACAAGAACAGTACAGTACAAATGGAGGCTCGGATCGTTCGAAAATCTAGACTGTTGCTGTATACATGTGCTAATTTTCCAGACTCCAAAAGTAACATCATTGCAGGTGCATATTTCACTTATAGTTGATTTCATTCGGTGGTTGGATGACTTTTGAACCGCTCATGAGTCGGGATGAGTAAGCAAACAGACTTTTCCAAAGCCCCCATTTTGTTCGAGTCTATATCCCTACGTCTTGTCCTTGTCTCCGTCACACTAGTCGAAAGAGAAACATCGACCGCACAAACCTTAAATATAATCGGAAGTCACCAAACGAGACTCAAAACAGCCCGCATTGCATTGATATCGCCAAGTTCGTTCCCTCTAGGAACCCTAGTTGGATCATATGGACCTCAAGCATTTGGCAGATATGTCTTCCTACCTTCTAATGGAGGAGAGCGCAGACTCAGAAGCGAATTTTGTGCAATCCGAAGTCACTGCCATCTGCGCCAGCAGCAGCGTCGATGATGATGATGCGGAGTCTTGCAGTCGTAATACTGGTGAGGTTTCGGGTTCTCATGCGAATGATTGTGATGAGATCCGGGCGATCAATGGAACAACCCTAGCCACAGGAACTCTTTGGTGCGGGCGTCCGCCCCGGAAGATGGGCACGTGTCGATGGATGTGGATGAAGAAGAGGAGTCATGGGTCGACAGCAGTGGCGGAAGCGGTAGTGGGGACCTGAATAAGAAGGAAATGGATGCTATGGAGGACAAGGTCTTTTGGGAAACTTGCATGGCCATAGGTTACCCATGAATTGGAAGCTTTTTCCCTGTGCAGCCTGTAATCTCTTTTATCAATCTTCCCAAGAATTTTGAATTAAACTTTACACAAAAAAAAAAAAAGCAGTACAACGCATAAAATTTATCAGTGTCGGGGATATGTTAAAAAAAAAAAAAAAATTTATGGACTGCCTAATACGACATTTTTTTTTTTTTTTGGTAAAGGGTAAGAATAAATAGCTTTAACACAAAGCTATTTATTCTTACCCTTTACCAAAATAAAAATAAAAATGTCGTATTAGGTTATTTTCCTTGATCAGTAGGCTTTTGAATCAGTTCGTTTGTGCTTTTACTTGGGTTCATGCGCACTAGTCTTCAATGATATCCTGAGGGTAAAAATAAAATATGGAAATCAAGTCCATTTGAACTGTTGATTTGAGCCACTTGACAGGAGCCGCATGATAATGATTCATATGTGAAGTCCGCATAATCAATGGTTTAGATTATTTTGTCTATCAAATCTACATGCCATATAATAACTTTTCTGACTGTTAAACATGCGCCCTTTTTAAATATATCTACTTCATGTACATATGCCGGTCCTCAGTAATCAAAACAAGCTCAAATTGGAATTAGATTTCTTAATCTATCTTGATGCTAAAATGGTTCAAGTCGCTTTCAACTTATTTGTTATATTTTCTAATTTACATCAACCCTTCGCACATGCGTGTAGACATAATATGGATGCCCCGATGCTTGAAATTATTATGTCTTTTTGGTCTACATGTTGTATCATTGGTTGTCATACGTTAATGCATTGAAAGTTAATTGGTACAGCCGTATCTATTTTGTCATGGGATTTGATTCAGTTGATCGATGTCTAAATACCCCTTTATACGAATGGTCATGCAATATAAAATGACGAAGCGTCCACATGCAAAGTGTCACTATTCACTAGTCTTCGCAAGAAAAAGGTGGTGAAATCATCCTAGCATCAAGCATGACGTAGAGGCCATGGTGCTCTCATTCTTTTTCTATTTCTGGTCCTTCTTAAAGTCGACCGTGTCTGAAAATGACTAAAATGGAAGAACAGGCGTCTGAAAGCGAGAACTGGCCGTGGGGATACGGCAGCTCTCTACTGCATCGGCCATGTCTGCTGGCGTGGAAAAGAGTACTTGACATCTTATAGCTTTAGCCAGTCGTGTCTTTTGTGAAAGAAGCCTGTTACGCAGCACAAACGAGTGGGATCAGGAGGAGTTGGCGCTGGCCAAAGCATCATCAATCGAGGTAGTTTTTGGTGAAAGTAGTTTAAAGGTGAAATACTAACAACTCACACAAGAAAGAGAAAAAAATAAATAGGCTTGTAATCTTATTTAACCTTAACAAAAAACAATTACGAGACTCCCCTATTTATAGACTTGCTACATGACTTTGCTCTTCCCAATGGGTAAAGCCAGCGTTCCAAATAAGATCTAGAAACTAACAAGACAATCACCGTATCTTATCATATCTTGTCATATCTCTAAAAACAATCACTATTTTTAAAAATAATCACTACACCTTGAAATACGAACAGACTCATTATAGATAAAATCTTTGCTCATTAAAGATAATGTAGCAATTATGACTCTTCTTTAATGCAGGTACTGAATAGTTATCGGTATTGATGAATTTGGTTTATTCTATTCCATCGATCATTCCAAGTAGACTCTTGAACTTTTGAAAAGCATCAATCTTAAGAGATTTGGTAAAAATGTCTACTACTTGATCTCCCATCTTCACATGCAATGCTTCAACCTCATTCTCTTTAACCAATTCTCAAATGAAGTGATATTGAACATTGATATATTTGCTTTGTTAATGAAAAACTGGATTTTTGGCCAATACAATAACAAAAACATTATCAACAAAAATCTCAGTTACTTTCTTATACTCCATAAGAATATCTTTGAGTAGTCTTCTCAACCAAATTGCATGACAAACATGTGAGATTGCAGCTACATATTTAGCTTCACATGTCGATAGAGTGACACTAGGTTGCTTCTTTGATGATCACATGAAAGTAGTGCCACACAAGAAAAATACAAAGTTTGAAGTGCTCTTTCAATCATTGATCTACACCATAATCACATCCAAATAGGTTCTAAGTTGGAAGGATTCAGAGTGATAGTAGTGTAGGCCATAAGAAGTAGTACTTTTGATGTATTGGAGAATCCTCTTTGTAGCTTTAAGATAAGATGACTTCGGTTTCTCCATATATCAACTCACAAATATAACAATATACATAATATCTGGTCTCATACATGTCAATCAAGCTTATATAATATGTCAAATCAACATTGACACCATCATCAAACTTTGAAAGTTGGTTTCCGCAATCCATTGGTATATTGGTCGGAATACATTTTTTCATGTCGAATTTTTGCAAAGATAATTTCTACATATCCTTTTTGGGAAATAAAAATCCTCTTGGCACTTTGCTTCACTTTGATCTTAAAGAAATAATTCATGAGACCATTATTGGACATCTCAAATTCTTTCACCATCAATGCCTTAACATCATCAATCATCATTGGATTATTTCCTATAAAAACAAAGTCATCGACATATAAACAAGTGAGTAGAACATCACCTTTTTCTTGCTTCAAATAGAGTGCATGCTCATATGGATATTGAGAGAATCCATTCGCCTTGAAACATGCATCGATTTTGGAATTCCATGCTCTCAGTGCTTGGTTAAGTCCATATAGAGCTTTCTTCAACTTCTACACCTTGTTTTCATGATCTTTCACAATAAATCCCTTCGGTTGTTCAATATAAATCTTTTCTTTAAGGGTGCCATTAAAAAAATGCTCATTTGATATCTATTTGATAAATTTGCTAATCACTTTGAGCAGTGATAAATATAATCAATATAATCATTTCCATGTAGATATTAGGGGCAAAAATGTCATTGTAGTTGATTTCGACCTTTTGCTTGTACCCTTCGTGACTAATCTAGCCTTGTATCTTGTCACTTCTCCTTTCTAAATTTTCTTGGCCTTTTATACCCATTTGACTCTAATCAATTTCTTATCCTTTGGTAGATCAACAAGCTTTCAAGTTTGATTCTTCTCAATGGCTTTAATTTCTTCATTCATGACTTTTCTCCATTGTTCTTCTTTGGCCGTATCATCATAGACAAGTGGTTCACCATTTGCAAGAAGACATACAAGGTGAACCTCGTCGGTAGCTTCATAAATGTTAGACAATCTCATTGAGAAGGTTGGCGATGATGAACTTGAGGAAGATACTAGAGAAGAAGGTGTACGATGATTCTTCAACTTTGTTTGATCGGTATCACCACGAGCATTCACTTCATCTTTTGGATTGTCTTCCCACATGCCATCTTCATCGAACTTGACATCTCTACTTATATACACTTTCAAAGTATTAGGATCAAATAATCGATAAGCTTTGGTTGATGAGTCATACCCGATAAAGATGAGCATTTTGCTTTTGTCTTCTAGCTTTTATCTTTTCTGGTCTGGCACATAAGCATACACAATGCTCCCAAAAATTCTGAAGTGTGAAACACTTGGTGTTCTCCCGGTCTATGCTTCTTGGACAAATTTTTGCTCTTTGACATGCTTCGAACCATGTGAAAAATGATTCTATTTTTTTTTATATTTATTTAGCTATGCCATTTTGTTTAGGAGAATACGAAGCGTCGAGAAATGCCAAATACCATGATCCTTGTAGAATTTGTTGAATATAGCTAAGGTGAACTCTCCACCACAATCAGTCATTAAAGTTTTGATAAAATAACTGCCCTCCTTTTCAGCTAGGTTTTTGAATTGTTTGAAAGTATCAAATACTTTTGTTTTTCTTTCAAAAAATACACCCAAGTTTTTTGAGTAAAATCAATAATAAAAGTAACAAAATATTGATGATTACCATATGAGTGAGGAGTGATTGGACCATACACATCCGAATGAATCAACTCGAGCATCTTCTTTGCTCAAGAAGTCATTTCCTTTAAAAAGCTAGTTCTAGAATGCTTATCGATAACACACCATTCACATAATTAATCGGGATGGTCAATATGTGGTAAGTCATAAACCATCTTCTTGCAAGAAAGCAAATTGAGTTTGCCAAAATTGAGATGGCAGAATCTCAAATGCCACAATCATGAAGGATCATTTACGCATGCCTTCAAACATCGAGACATATCATTCTTTATATTAAGAGTAAACATCCTGTTTTTCAACATCTTCACATTCACAATGAGTTTATTATTCCTATCTCTTAGCACAAGACAAAGATATTTCATATGAACAATATAGCCTTTCTCCAAAAGTTGTCCCAAACTCAAAATATTGCTTGACATTCTTGAGACATAATAAACAGTAGTAATAAACTAACGTGCACCATTTTTCAAGGGAATTAAAATTGTACTTTTGCCTTCGACAAGAATTCTAGAGTTATCACCAAACAAGACTTTCACTTTAATTGTCTCATCTAACTCAATCAACATTTCCTTTCTCCCACACATATGATTGCTTGCACCGGTACCCAAAATGCACGTATCAGTTTGACCTCCTTCATCTTCTTTGAATGCTAATAATAGAACTTGGTCAAAATTATTCACCAAGTTTGCCTTTTCATCTACTCTGCTACTCTCCTTGGTCCATCAGTTAGAAGTATAATGGCCAAGGTTATTATAAGGATAACATTAAATTTTAGATTTATCATACCATTGGCTTGTTGAGTTTTTTTCCTCTTCCACGAAAACCTCTTTGATACCAGTATCTACCGTCACTTTGAGCAACATCTTTTCTACTTCGTCCACAACCTCTCCCTTGAAAGCGACCTCGGCCTTGACCACGATCATGATCTTGGTTTGTCTCGTGAATTTATGCAGTTTATCTTCTATGCTTCTTCTCATCTCGGATGGTCAACAACGTTTGGAGAACTTCCTCTATTGGTTCGATCTTTTTTTCTTTTGAGTCTTTCTTCATGAGCTTGTAATGAACCCATAAGCTCATTGATCATCATGGTATCAAAGTCTTTGGATTCTTCAATTGTAATAGCAATGTGGTCGTACTTCTTGTCTAAGGACCGAAGTATTTTTTTTGATGACACGAACATTTGAAACATCTTCTCTGTTTCCTTTCATCTAGTTGACAATTACCAAAACTCGTGTGAAATAATTAGCAATCGATTTAGATTATTTCATATGAATTACCTCGAATTCGCTTCTCAAGGTTTGAAGGCGAATCTTCTAAACTTTATGTACTCCTTGATGTGTGTGGTGAAGAATCTCCCATGGCTCCTTAGCAGTAGTAGCGTTAGACACTTTTTTGAACACGGAATCATCTAAAGCTTCATAGATGATTGACAGGGCATATTGATCTTTCAAACGAACCTGGCATTTCTCTAGATCTGGTTCAAGGTAGCTTCATTCTCTGGCTTGTCATAGCCAGTGTTGACAAGTTTCCATGCACCTTTGTAGGTGCCGAGTAGAGCTTTCATTCTAATGGCCTAGTTATCATAATTTTCTTTGGTAAGATGGGTATTAAAGAGAAAATTGATTGTTTGTTGAGACCACGATCACAAACCGTAAACTCTTATTCCACTTTGATGAAAGTAATTTGAAGATGAAATGCTCACAACTCACACAAGGAAGAATAAAAGATAGATAGACCTGTAGATTCATTTCACCTTAACAAAAAATAATTACGAGACTCCCCTATTTATAGACTTGTTACATGACCTTTGCTCTTCCCAATAGATATAGCTAGCGTTCTAGATAAGATCTAGAAATTAACAAAACAATTATCATAACTCACCTTATTTCATCATATTTCTAAAAGCAATCATTATCTCTAGAAACAATCACTACACCTAGAAATACAAACAAACTCATTATAGATAAGATCTTTACTCGTAAAGATAATGCAGCAATTATGACTTTTCAATAATGCAGGTGCCGAATAGTTATCAACACCGATGAATTTTGTCACGCCCCGAACCCCGAGCGCGCGTGCATCCCACTGCGGTCGATCAAATATGCGACATCCCAGGATACGTCGCCGACCCACTCATTTTTATTACGCATGCGGAAGTGAAACAAATCCCCTGACAACATTTAACTTGGAATAGAAAAGTAGGCAATCAATCACAATACCAAACACTCATTTACAAACACATAGGTTTAAATACAACTCTGGACTGTCTACAAAATAGACAGCTCGACAAAGGGGAACTATCCTAAAACCAACTAGCAGGACACGTTCACCGATACTTCAGTCTCCACCTTTCCAGACTTAGGGCTTCGGGTCCTCCACGACCGCCATTTAGGGACCTGAAATTTTAATCCTCAAACCGGGATGAGACAATGTCTCAGCAAGTTCAACCCCCTAAACCCATATTAGAAAGAAAATACGCCCCGGGTGGCCTAGCCACATCACATAGAAAACTTACCTCGGCTCAATTCCTTCCTGCATGTTAGCACAATTCAAATCACTCAATCACATATATTAATAGGAACTTAATCAACCGGAATGCATTCACTTTCATATAACCAACAACCTCGGGGGTCCTGATTATAAGACTAAATCGTTATGACACGTCCATTCCATGTCACATAATTCCGTCCCATAATCCGACACATCAACAACACTCAACATGCATTCCAATTGTTATTCACTGCCACACAAGGGCATAGCCTACTCGCAGTTCAGCTATCTACTGGCATATAGCCAGGCATCGCCTCCCCACCTTGGAGCGCGGCTTCGTCAGTACATCGACGGTGTTCCCGAAAGAGCATGGGCCCAGAATCAACTGCGACCCGCAACCACTGCGTAGGCATCCCATATAGGGGCAAGTCCGACTCAACAGCCCATGACGGTTCCTCTTAATTATCACACAGCCAAATCATACTCGGCCCCAGGACACTTTATATTTCACTCAATGCTTCCACTTAAAATAGTGATCTCGACCATTTTTCTTTATGTTAAAAATATTCCAGAAATTACTCACGTGTGTGGGGACATGCTAATTTCGAATCAAAAAGCCAATATCTCACTTTTTCAAACTCCACTATTTAATATAATCATTAAAATTCAATTTTTGCATCAAAACCCGACACTTGGGTTTTTATTAATAAAATCTCTATTTACCGCAATCAACACTCAATTTGTCACATACATTCATCAAATTCAAATTCTAAATGCATAGTAGCGATCAAAGCACGAAATTCCGAGAAATAAGGTTCCAAAATAATTTTCAGAATTTAATAAATAATTAAATTTATTCCGAAAATAATTAAATAATAATATTTTAATAATTTCGAATAATAATATATTATTAAATTATTAAATAATTTCGAGATATTTAAATAAATCAAAAATAAATTCATTTATGTCACATCAAAGTTTATATTAATGTAAACATTCACTTAACCTTAATTTAATCACACTTTAAGTTAATCAAGCACATTAATATAATCAACACTTAAATAAATTAAACTAACCACCTAATAACACTTAACATAAACTAAACACACCTAAAGCATCATTAACCCTCTAATCAAGGTTTAGTGAGCTAAACTCATCGGATTAGCGAATCGAACGGACCAAAACGACGAGGACAACACGAGGATCGACTTTCCTCAAGGCGGGCCGAGCATCCGAGCTCGGGAAGTGTCACGCCCCGAACCCCGAGACACGTGAAACAACCCACCATGGCCATGTAAATGCGACATTCTCAGGTAGTGTCGCCGACCCCAATTTTCTTTTTAATGTGCAAGCGGAACGTACTAAGAAACCCCTTACAAAAGCATACGGGATAGGAAAGCAGGAACATCAATTTCAAAATCACACAACATACTTTCATACATCATCATCATCATCATTACAAGGTTTACGTACATCAACAGGATCCAGAGACTATGCACCAAAAATGGGTCAGAGATTATGTGCATCAAAAAGGGGTTAGCCTACACAACATGGATCAGCCCACAACAAAAAGAAGAACGGTCCTATAACTACTAATTGGACTCGTTCGACGATCCCACATCCTCCACTGCTGACTGCGCTGGGCCTGGAGATGGTGGGTTATCCACTCTACCATCAGGAAGGTCAGCTACACCCTCTCCCAGGAGAGCATCCATCACGGCCAGGGGAATGTCAAAACTGTCAAGCGGACCAATCCTAAAACCATTGGCCCCAAAACGGAACCAAGCCCTATACCTATGGGGCACCCTAACATCTTCAGTCTCCTGGATCCACACGGTAGATCTGATCAACTCATAGACCCAATGGCTCCCAGGATCAGGGGCGCTGCGCAGCTGCTCGATGATCTGCACTGGGATGCCATTCTTCTCTGGGGGTCCCGCCATCTACGGTCCTGTAATATTTTTCCCAAAACCGGGATGAGACTTTGTCTCAGCAAGTTCACCCCTCCTAAACCCCTATTAGAAAGTAAATACGCCCCAAAGCAGCTTAGCCACGACATCAAGAAGACTTACCTCGTCTTAGCCCTCATCTGCAAGTTAGCTCAGTTTATATAATTCAACCACGTGCAATTCTAATAACTCAACAACGGAGATACAATCACATCATCAGCACAGCTCAATCATGGGGATCGTCTCAGTGATCAATCGACTCGGTCGATTACATGTCATTCTAGTGAATCAAGTACTACTTCCAATCTCGACCCTATAGGAAGGTTCAATAACCAGTGGCAATCACGGCCCCACTCGGCACGACCTTTAATTAGGTGGTCCATCACAGCCTCACTAGGCACGACCTCTCATAGGTGGTCCATCATGGCCTCACTAGGCACGACCTCTCATAGGTGGTCCATCACGGCCCCGTTAGGCACGACCTCTAATAGGTGGTCAATCACGGCCCCATTAGGCACGACCTCTCTTAGGTGGTTCATCACGGCCCTATTAGGCACGACCTCTCATAGGTGGTTCATCACGGCCCTACTAGGCACGACCTCCAATCGGTGGTTAATCACGGCCTCACTAGGCACGACCTCTAATAGGTGGTCAATCACGGCCAATCTCCCATCAATTCCCACACTTAGGGTTTTCTAAAGAATCCTCATGAATCGCAATCACACTCAATTCGCCACAACCAATCATCAATTTCAAATTCTACATGCACACAGCGGCGATCGGCACGAAATTCGAGCAACTAGGGAAAAATAAATTTTTTTCGAGTTTTTATTTTTATTTTTATAAAACAATATTTTGATGAATTTCGGAATAAGATATATTATTAAATAATCCAACAATTTCGAAGCATTTATTTAAATCATAAATAAACTCCTTTAAGTCAATCAAGGTTTATTTTAAAAATAAACATACTTAACCATTAAACTAAACACCATTTACCTTAATTAATCACCTTAATATAATCCATGTCTAATTAAGCCAATCTATCCACCTAATCTCAATCAACTTAAACTAAACATACTTAAGGCATCATTAACTCGCTAATCGCGGATTAGTGAGGTAAACTCACCGGAATCACTTTCCGACGAGTCTCCAGCGAAGAGCACGACGACGCCGACGACAAACCTACACGGATCAAGACCAAATGAGCACTAAAAGAAGACCAAAACGAGCTCGGAAGATGCTAGATCTTGCTGGTTTTTCCAGCACTAACCAAGCTTGAGGGGATGGCGGAACGGTGGCTGAACGGACGGGGAAACGGCGGAGGAAGCTAGGGTTCGGGGCGGTAGCTCACGGCGACGGGCGGCGGCGACGGAGCCTCGGCGACGACGAGCAGCAAGCGGCTTGGAGCGGCGACGGTCGGGACTCGCGGCGGAGACGGAGGCAAGACGGCTCGGCGCGAAACGGGACGGCGAGCGGTCGAGCACGGGTGAGCGGCGACGGCGGACTTCGGCGGTGAGCGACGAACGGCGACGACGTGCGGGCGACGAGGCGGACGGACGCTCGGCTAGTTCCGCTGGTTCCTCCTTCGGTTTCCCTCCTAATCTCTCTCCTCTCAAGCTTAAAGATGATGGAGACAAGGGAGGGAAGTGACATCCCCACTTTTGGTGAGCCAATTAGCTTGTGACACTTGTCAAGCTCTCCTTAAATTTGGCCTCCACCATGACATCACCTGCTGATGTCATTCTCCACTAATCAAATCCTCATAACATCTTCTAATAGGTCCAATTCATTTTCCGCCGGGGTCCAAGTTCTTTGTACATTCCATTATTTCACTTTCCATCAATTCTCTTCTAATTGAGTCCAAATTAAAGTCCACAAAAATTATCCCATGATCCTAATGAGATGCGTGACACGACCGAGCCTCAGACTTCTAAATTCAATCTCAAATTTTTCGGTTGAATCCAATCTAGTGCGATTTCAGCGCGCCTAATCCACTGAGTGGCTTTTAGGGAAATTTTCTTGCATCCGACCCGAGGGTGATCAGTCCCCAAGTCTGACGCGGTAGAATTCCTTAATTACTTCACTCAATAGACTAGTTCTCTCGTGAGTGGCCAACTCTGAGAAACGAACTATATGCACAGATGAATTGCCCGACTCAATTGACTGAAAATAAACTTGAGAAAAATCGGGATGTCACAGGAAGGCGGCCAAAACGGGCCAAACACGGGCTGTCATACCCATTTTTCTCCTCTCTGCTCGCTGCTGGTTGAGGCCGGAAAAAGGGCCGATCTGGGGCCGATTGGAGTTGGGAATGGGCGGAGGAGCTAAACCGGACCTAGGCGGGGCTTCACGGTGGCCGGAGGTGGTCGGAGGGAGCTCCGGTGGGTCTCTACCGTCTCTCAAGACCACCGAACAGCAGCTGGCCAGGCGGTTCATGGACGGCAGCTCGACTGGACGGGGGTGCATGGCACGGCTGGGCAGTCGCGGAGTTGCGACGGCGCACGGCGACAACGGCCTTGGCTCCGGTTTCGGTGGGACGGGGTTGCTGCTTCTGCGTTTGCTGTCTTCAAATGAAACAGAGAAGGAGAAGGGGCCGGAGGGCACGCGGTCGATGCACGAACGGCGGGGTGCACGAGCGGCGGCGCGTGGGCGGCGACGGCGGCGAGAGGCGTGGACGACGGCTGCTGCTTCCCAAGGAAGATGAAGAAGATGGAGGAGTCGCACGGAAGAGAGGAAGAAGAGAGGGGAGAGAGAGAGAGAGAGATGGGACCATTCCCTTTTCTTTTTCTTTTTTTCTTTAATCCAACCAAAAATGGCCCACCTCATGACCTCATGGATGACATCACACTCCACTCACCCAATCCTCCACAACCTCTCCCAATGGTTGCAATTTATTTTTCCGCCGGGGCATAAAATCTTGTACATCCAATTTCTTCAAATCTCATCAATTCTCTTCCAATTGAATCAAATTGAAGTCCATAAAATAAATTCAATGTCACCACACTTCAATTCACATCTTCACTTGTCCATATAACTAACTTAAGTTCCAAAAGCGCGATCAAAGGTGGGCCTACTAATTTCTCGAGCTAAAATAACCATTCTCGGATTTAATTTGCCAAAGAACTCGATTGCATAAAAAATCTTCCAAAGATGAGTTAATATTCATAAAATGATTTGTGACACACCAGACTTTCAATTTCTGAATTCGATCTCAATTCCACGGTTAATTTCACTTTGGCACGATACTAGCGCGGCCCAACCTACCGGGTAGCCTTTAGAAATTTTCATACATTTGACCTGTGGTTGATCATCTCAAGCCACAATGTACATCTTTGAAACATTGGCGACTTTCGGTTGTCGGGGTAATCTCAAGGTTTCAAATACGAACACAGGGTACCCAATCGATAGAAAAGTCGGTCCAGTGTCGATCGACAAGGATTATGCGATCCGGTGGAATCACTCACACTCGATCACATGCCTCTGTCGAGTCGACCTATCTCTGGTCTCTAATCGATTTTTATTTGTGCCGTAATGACCCTTGCAGATTAGCTCGGTCGAAAGGTCGCTTCCTAGCCAAATTCTCGAGTCTGATGCATTAGAATTTCTTAACGACTTCACCCGACAGACTAGTTTTCACATGAGTGGCCGACTCAAAGAAAAGAACTATATGCGTGCCAACGAAATGCCTGTTTCAATTTATTGAAAATAGGATTGGAAAATCGGGATGTCACAACTCTTCCCCTCTTATAAAAATTTCGTCCTCGAAATTTAAACCTTTACCAATTCTTAAACAGAAAAGGTGGGGGTACAATTGTCTCATCGAATCTTCGGTTTCTCAGGTTGCTCCTTCTGTACCAATACTACTAGATCACTGCTATCTTGCCCAAACCACTTTGGGTTCCAAAATATTAAACGCTTGCCCACTTAAAATTCCAAAGGTCTTCAACACAAAATCTGCGAAGATAAGCGGCGATTACGAGCGAGTCTCTAAACTTGTCTCGATAATTGCAACCGAATCACCGATTTCGACCCACCGGACTTGCGATTTTCGATCTCTCGATCTCATCTCAACGCATCGAAATCCCGTACACTCTACTCTACACCGATTAAAAAGAAACTATTTGACGATCTCGCTCGGCGGGAACCTCGGTCAAGATCGATATAACTCTGACACTGATCTCGGCAACTGCAATCAAGGCCTATGATCTTTCTTTCCCTGACTTCGTCTCAGCAATTGAAATTATGCACTCTTTGCTATACATTGCTTAAGAAAGAACTATCTGAAAGCTTTGCCAACTTGGAACATCTGATCTAGATTTGAAATACAATTCATCCTTGGCACCCCATGCAGATGATTTATATGATATACATACACTTCGGTATACTTATTCTAATCGAGATCTTTTCGTGCTGCATTAAGGTGAGTTGACTCTGATCATCTGACAACCACAACTCCATAAGGAATCAATGCTCTTCCCGACTCCTTAATAACCAGTCATAACACTCCATCATGCTATACTTCCATTCTCACACAAGACTCTCTCAAGTGCTTGAAAAAGCTTTCCTAGCTTACATTACCGAATTCTCACTTACCGATACATCCAACACTTACAACTTGTTCAGCAATATCTATCTTCATTTCGATCTACCAATCCCGATGATGTAGATTCTGACTTATCTTCGTACTGTTTGGACGACGCTGAAGTTGCTATGATGAGCTTCCCATAAGATCTCTTCTTTAATCTCTATATCATCAATTACTCACAATCGTTCTCAGAACCTTAGCATCCTATCTTCAAAAATCTGAAAATCAACCTCTCTCACCTGCATTCTCTTATAGAGTCTTCTGAATTTCTAAATCTGTCCACTGAAGCGATCTAATTCTGATCTGAACTTTCGGCTCAATTCTGAGGGTAGTCATAAGATTCAAAGGTGGCTTACCTTAGATTTGAAAATCGAATTTTGAACTTCCTCAAATAAGATCCAATCATTGAGTACCAATTGTGCAACTAAGGACTCTCGACTCAATGCATCTGCGACTTTGCTCACCTTACCAGAGTGATACAAAATATCATAGTCATAATCCTTAATGAGTTCCATCCAGCGACGCTATCTCATTTTGAACTCCTTTTTGAGAGAATACGCACTTGAGACTTTGATGGTCGACGAAGATATGAAATCTTTCTTTATACCGATAGTGCCTCTAGATTTCCAGAACGAACATAACTACTACAATAACCCTATCATGCTGCATCAACAAGCAACACTATCCTTTAAACGATGCATCACTGTAGATCTCATCACTTCTAGGACCATATGGAATAGTCAGCACAGGTGCGGTAGTCAGCTTCTGCTTAAGCTCTTGAAAACTACGCTCGCACTCATCTGTCCACCCAAACTTTTCTTACTTCCTCAGTAGTTGAATTAACTGCAACACTGACGCTGAATTCCCTTCCACAAAACTTCTGTAATGCCCTGCTAATCCCTAGAAACTCCTAATCTCTGTCATTGTAGTCAATATCGGCCAACTAATCACTACTTTAATCTCGGACGAGGTCTACGAAGATTTCTTCGCCTGAAATCATGTGACCTAGGAATGCAATACAAGTTATCTAAAACTCTCACTTGCTAAACTTAGCGTAAGATTCAAGAGTCCTCAAGGTCTGAAGTATTATCTCCTAATGTCTCTCATGCTCGTCAGCACTCTTTGTACACACCAGGTTAACTTTCAATAAACATGATTACAACTGATTTAAGTACCCTTAAACATTCTGCTCATAACACCTAAACAAATAGCTAAGATATCCGTCAAACCACACGGCATTACAGTGAACTCATAACTACTGTATCGAGCGCGAGATGCTAACTTCGGTATGTCTTTCTTCTTGATCCTCAACTGATGATACCTTGACCTTCAGTCGATCTTGAAGAATATCGATGTACAAACACAACGAACCAACTTTCTTCTTTACGAATAGAACGGGTGCTCCTCAAGGTGATACACTGGAACGTATGAATCCCCTATTCAACAATTCCTGCATCTGCACCTTCAGTTCTTTTAACTCAGGTAACACCATTCGGTAAGGAGCCTTAAGGACTGGCTCTGTTTTGGATGCTAATTCAATCACAACTCTATTTCTCTTCCTAACAACAAACCTGGCAATTCTTCAGAAAATACCTTAGAAAACTTCTGTACCACGTTATGTTCTCTATACTGGGCCCCTCAACTGACGCATCCATTACAGTTGCCGTGTAGATTTGGCAACCAACAACTAGAACCAAGGTCGTCTTCAATGACGAATAACAGGGATCAAAGGTCCTTTTTGACTTTTAGTAATTCAAAACTTTCATACGCTAACTGAACAAACTGAATTATATCCCTGCCACGATTCATAACAGCAGAAAGCTCCTCGAGCCAAACCTTTTCATAAATGACTTCCAAGTCATACATAAGCAAACCCATCAGGTACAACTATAGTCAGAGACACATCTTCCTATTACTTATTATCACAACGAAAATCCTACAACCCTCACTGAAAATTCTGCTGCACTGCTCTGATAAAAACATCTCAAAAACATTCTCATTCTGATTGATGCATGGTCGATCCCTTCATGCTTCTCTAGCCATCCTAGTGGCGTCCTATCTGCAGTAACGGTGCTTACACTCTCCTGAACTTACACGGACAGTTCCTAACCGGACGGCCATGCTGGCCACATTCAAAGCATGTTCCCCTTTTTACTCTGACACTAGTCTGACTCAAGCCTCATTTCCACAATCTCGGCACACAATCAGTGAGTCTTCTACCTCCTATCAAGGAATATCCAGCACCCTTCCTTGCACTGGGGTCCATTCTAAGTACCCCACTAAGTGTCCCGAAGCATGCTTCCTCTGTTCTATCCTATCAATGACGGTGTCAGGAACAGCTGTGATTTCATTTGTTTATACGGACAATCTTTGATCAAAAGACTATACTGGCGACCCTTGTAGCAAGTCCTTTCTCTCTTACAGCACAGGACAGGTCCATGTCTTTTCTTATAGACACGACACACATCGATCGAGTTGAGCTCTAGCTTTCTAGTTATACTCTATTAGTTGGGTGAAACAGGACACCTTTCTTCTGACATCGGCCTTTCTCCCCAATCGATTTCCATCTCTATCTAAACTGAACCCTGACTCAGATACAACAGCTTGATCCTCGATCACAACTCCAGATTAGGCCTCAATAGGCGCAACAACAACAGCGGTCACAACACTAGCAACGGTAGAAATAACGGCAACAGCGGCGGCTCGATCCTGAGCTTACTGACCCAAAATGCTTCCAAGGAACACTAGCACCTAAACAATCCCGACGAACCTAAGATCATTCGGTGCTGCTACACTCTCAGTACCAGCCTACGACGGTACTCTCACACACACGTTGGACTGAGCCTGCGCTCTACCTTGGGTACCAACTCTTGTCAGCATCCTACCCCGAGGTACAAATCCTATCGACCTCTTCCAAGGAGTTCTCCACTCCTGGTCACTCATCCTACAGGCTCTTTATAGACACCTGTTTTTCGATTCCAACATCAGGTTAGAATTTGAGTGACCCCACAACAAGCTACCAATCAGCTATCACTCACATGCATCATCATATTAAAAAGCCTTTCCTACTAACTATCTCATGACTCATCGCACCTTATTACTCCATACACAGACCATGCTCTGATACCACTTAAAAGGGGATGTCACGCCCCGAACCCCGAGCGCGCGTGCATCCCACTGCGGTTGATCAAATATGCGACATCCCAGGATACGTCGCTGACCCATTCATTTTTATTACGCATGCGGAAGTGAAACAAATCCCCTGACAACATTTAACTTGGAATAGAAAAGTAGGCAATCAATCACAATACCAAACACTCATTTACAAACACATAGGTTTAAATACAACTCTGGACTATCTACAAAATAGACAGCTCGACAAAGGGAACTATCCTAAAACCAACTAGCGGGACACGTTCACCGATACTTCGATCTCCACCTTTCCAGACTTAGGGCTTCGGGTCCTCCACGACCGCCATCTAGGGACCTGAAATTTTAATCCTCAAACCGGGATGAGACAATGTCTCAGCAAGTTCAACCCCCTAAACCCCAATTAGAAAGAAAATACGCTCCGGGTGGCCTAGCCACATCACACAGAAAACTTACCTCGGCTCAATTCCTTCCTGCAGGTTAGCACAATTCAAATCACTCAATCACATATATTAATAGGAACTTAATCAACCGGAATGCATTCACTTTCATATAACCAACAACCTCGGGGGTCCTGATTATAAGACTATATCGTTATGACACGTCCCATTCCATGTCACACAATTCCGTCCCATAATCCAACACATCAACAACACTCAACATGCATTCCAATTGTTATTCACTGCCACATAAGGGCATAGCTTACTCGCAGTTCAGCTATATACTGGCATATAGCCAGGCATCGCCTCCCCACCTTGGAGCGCGGCTTCGTCAGTACATCGGCAACGTTTCCGAATGAGCATGGGCCCAGAATCAACTGCGACCCGCAACCACTGCGTGGGCATCCCATATAGGGGCAAGTCCGGCTCAACAGCCAGGACGGTTCCTCTTAATTATCACACAGCCAAATCATACTCGGCCCCAGGACACTTTATATTTCACTCAATGCTTCCACTTAAAATAGTGATCCCGGCCATTTTTCTTCATATTAAAAATATTCCAGAAATTACTCACGTGTGTGGGGACACGCTAATTTCGAATCAAAAAGCCAATATCTCACTTTTTCAAACCCCACTATTTAATATAATCATTAAAATTCAATTTTTGCATCAAAACCCGACACTTGGGTTTTTATTAATAAAATCTCTATTTACCGCAATCAACACTCAATTTGCCACATACATTCATCAAATTCAAATTCAAATTCTAAATGCACAAGCGACGATCAAGCACGAAATTATGAGAAATTAAGGTTCCAAAATAATTTTCAGAATTTATTAAATAATTAAATTTATTCCGAAAATTAATTAAATAATAATATCCATATCTTTCACGATCCGCACTCAATTTATAATATCCAATCGTCAATTTCAAAATCCGATGCACAGCGGCCGACCGGCGCGAAATTATGAGAATTGAGGGTCCGACAAAATTTTGAATTTAATAAATAATTAAATTTATTCCGAAAATAATTAAATAATAATATTTTAATAATTTCGAATAATAATATATTATTAAATTATTAAATAATTTCGAGATATTTAAATAAATCAAAAGTAAATTCATTTATGTCACATCAAGGTTTATATTAATGTAAACATTCACTTAACCTTAATTTAATCACACTTTAAGTTAATCAAGCACATTAATATAATCTACACTTAAATAAATTAAACTAACCACTTAATAGCACTTAACATAAACTAAACACACCTAAAACATCATTAACCCTCTAATCAAGGTTTAGTGAGTTAAACTCACCGGATTAGCGAATCGAACGGACCAAAACGACGAGGACAACGCGAGGATCGACTTTCCTCAAGGCGGGCCGAGCATCCGAGCTCGGGAAGGCGGCCAAAACGGGCCAAACACGGGCTGTCATACCCATTTTTCTCCTCTTTGCTCGCTGCTGGTTGAGGCCGGAAAAAGGGCCGATCTGGGGCCGATTGGAGTTGGGAATGGGCGGAGGAGCTGAACCGGACCTAGGCGGGGCTTCACGGTGGCCGGAGGTGGTCGGAGGGAGCTCTGGTGGGTCTCTACCGTCCCTCAAGACCACCGAACAGCAGCTGGCCAGGCGGTTCGTGGACGGCAGCTCGATTGGACGGGGGTGCACGGCGCGGCTGGGCAGTCGCGGAGTTGCGACGGCGCACGGCGACAACGGCCTTGGCTCCGGTTTCGGTGGGACGGGGTTGCTGCTCCTGCGTTTGCTGTCTTCAAATGAAACAGAGAAGGAGAAGGGGCCGGAGGGCACGCGGTCGATGCACGAACGGTGGGGTGCACGAGCGGCGTCGCGTGGGCGGCAACAGCGGCGAGAGGCATGGACGACGGCTGCTGCTTCCCTTGGTCTTCGGTCTCCACGGAACCGAGCAGCCGAAGAAGGAAGATGAAGAAGATGGAGGAGTCGCATGGAAGAGAGGAAGAAGAGAGAGAGGAGAGAGAGAGAGAGATGGGACCATTCCCTTTTCTTTTTCTTTTTTTTCTTTAATCCAACCAAAAATGGCCCACCTCATGACCTCATGGATGACATCACACTCCACTCACCCAATCCTCCACAACCTCTCCCAATGGTTGCAATTTATTTTTCCGCCGAGGCATAAAATCTTGTACATCCAATTTCTTCAAATCTCATCAATTCTCTTCCAATTGAATCAAATTGAAGTCCATAAAATAAATTCAATGTCACCATACTTCAATTCACATCTTCACTTGTCCATATAACTAACTTAAGTCCCAAAAGCGCGATCAAATGTGGGCCTACTAATTTCTCGAGCTAAAATAGCTATTCTCGGATTTAATTTGCCAAAGAACTCTGATTGCATAAAAAATCTTCCAAAGATGAGTTAATATTCATAAAATGATTTGTGACACACCAGACTTCCAATTTCTGAATTCGATTTCAATTCCACGGTTAATTTCACTTTGACACGATACTAGCGCGGCCCAACCTACCGGGTAGCGCCTAGAAATTTTCATTCATTTGACTTGTGGTTGATCATCTCAAGCCACAATGTACATCTTTGAAACATTGGCGACTTTCGGTTGTCGGGGTAATCTCAAGGTTTCAAATACGAACACGGGTACCCAATCAATAGAAAAGTCGGTCCGGTGTTGATCGACAAGGATTATGCGATCCGGTGGAATCACCCACACTCGATCACATGCTCTCGTCGAGTCGACCTATCTCCGGTCTCTAATCGATTTTTATTTGTGCCGTAATGACCCTTGCAGATTAGCTCGGTCGAAAGGTCGCTTACGGCCAAATTCTCGAGTCCGATGCATTAGAATTTCTTAACGACTTCACCCGACAAACTAGTTTTCACATGAGTGGCCGACTCAAGGAAAAGAACTATATACGTGCCAACGAAATGCCCATCTCAATTTATTGAAAATAGGATTGGAAAATCGAGATGTCACAAATTTAGTTTAATTTCTAACAACGTTCAGCATCGCCCAGGAGAGCATCGTAGCTTGTTCTGTTAAGCTATGCAAACAAGAACTTTTAGTATAGATGGAGGTTCAGATCATTCGAAAATCTATGTCGTGACCGATGCTGCATCCATGTGCTGATTCTGAAGCCAACCTAATTTAAAATATGTTGGGGTTATTTAACATGTTATTTGGGGGTGATGTAATACCATGACATCAAGGTTAAATTAAGTTTACTTTATGAGATTTTTATAATAGAGTGAATCTCAATTGCTTTCTACAAAGTCTGTGCATACCCATATCATCGCTTTGTCTTACGTTCGTATTGGAAACACATGAATAGTTTTTTTTTTTTTTTAATGGTAAGTAAAAAAAAAAAAAAAAAATCAAATGCCTGCTTCTGCCTCACCGTCTCGTTGAGCCACCGACTAAGCCACAGCGCTCCGTTTTCATCGACGAGGTCATCGTTCTCTCTCTCTCTCTCTCTCTCTCTCTCTCTCTGTGGAAGTTCATGGAAACATTTGCTTTCGTTTCTTGAGTGATTATATATAAAAATTTGATAAAAAGCATGGACAAAGTTGATAAATTTACACTCCTATATCTAAAGAGGTAGAAATAAAATAAGCTCTGGCCTTATATGTGTGTGTGTATTTCCAATCTGTTTGCAGAATACTAGCTTAAATGATAAAACAGAGCTGCGAAAACGTTACGAATTCAAAGTACTAAGTTAAAGGAAACCCCCACGATTATCGAATAGAAATAAGAGAATGCAGCTTCTTCTATAATGTAAAGCGCGACGACTAATCTATCTGACTCTGCAAACCAGAATATTCGAAACCAGACAGAATCAAATCATTCTCAAATCCACATGTCCTACTTCTTAGAAACCAAAGCAAGACATGACAGGTCGTGGTTTCGATGGACGAAGATTCAACAGATGCATTCCTTTATCTTCCATCTTCATGAAAATTTCAGGGTAGCGAAAGGCGGGATCTCGAGGGATTCGTCTCTATCTTAATAAACAAAAAATAAAAATAAAAATAAAAATGAGCTTGAGAATTAAGCTTTCCCAAGTCCAGCCAAGAAGCCAGGAGTTTGAGAGGTCGTGTGTTGTGGTATCATCCGACACTTTGGGATTGATAACCGCCTGCTTCCTCCCATCACACGCCTGCTCCTTCGAGATGCGCTATGAAGCCTCGTAGAGTTGCAAAGTCAGTAAAAAATTATATTTATTACTCAAAAGGAAAGAATACAGATGTACATAGTCTTCAAAACAAAGCAAAGTCAAATAGAATGTAAATACTGAAAAATAAAGCCAAATACAAAAAATAAGAAGGATCAATGAAATACTGGCAAAATTAAGCATGTATTCATTCCATAAGAATGGATCTGTTAAATAAAATCAACGGTCAATTACAGGAATTTTTGTCTTTGTCAGTGATGAGTATATCCTGGAAATTTGTTCTTCAATAATTACAATGTTTCCAATTGACAGTGCATGTCTAGATCCGGCTTTTTCTACATCATAGCGACATTGGTTTCAACCATTTCAAGATTTGGCAAAAGTAGGTTAGTCAAGCTCTACTCGACCCCCTCTGAGTTTGAATAGGAGAGAGAGAGTCGAGCACCGCGTACAAATACAAAAAGAGTGCGAGTACAATCGTTGCCCCACCTTTATCCAGAACCATCGTCGTACTTTTTAAAACAATTATACCGTTCGTCCTTTGGTTAAGATCTACGTAAATAATTTTTCAACGGCGTCAAGTTCATGATGGCAAAAATCCATCCTCAGAATAATGCACGGAAGGATTGACGGCTGGCACTTTTGTAAAAGTACATCGACCATTTCGAGGATAAAAAAGAATATAATAGCTTTGAATATCGATAGAGAATGGCAGATCACTCATTTCTAGAGCCTTGCTGATATGACAGTATTTAGGTTAAATCAAAATAATAGTTTGTTGTGAGTTATAAATTCTTGAATTTGTGCGCTCACAATAATTTATAATTATTTTTATTTAATTTTGTTTATATAAAATAAACTGTTTTTCTCACAATAGATTAAAGATCGTCATCGAATCATTACTCTTGAGAAAATGGGTGATTACTTTTATTTGATAGGTAACGAAAAAAAATCTTTCCACAAAAAAAAAAAAAAAAATCACCTATGCTTCTCATTTCCCTTATATTTCGATTAGGTAACATAGGAGTTCAATGGCAATGAGACTTGAGCGCAAGACTAACATCTGGCGAGAGAGGGAGTAACTTCCACGATCGAAACCGAAATAACGTTAGGCTCTTTCTATACGTGGTGTATTTTTTTTTTTGGATAGGTTCGTTTACACACAAACACAACATGCTATGAGCTCCGCGTTCATACACAATTTCAATTTCGTGATGGCCAATCATAGCGCCATGGGACTTACATACATCGGGTCCGGTTAGTAGCTATAACAATTTTAGATCTGGAGTCGATGCTTTAAACTCTTTACCTAAGCATCTTTGCGCACTATCATTTTCTCCTTCCGCTATATTCTACCGACGTTCCAGGACTTTTGGCACCACTTCGGGAAAATGCCTTGACTCTGGAGGACTGCGTAGGAAAGGGAGCGCCACTTCTTTAGGATGAAGCTCTCACAGGAGGTATCGATTGGACATGACATGTCAGATGCGTACAAAACGACGATGAAAGAGTAGCGCCGTGTCATGTTATATCTTCAGCTTTAAGAAAGTCAAAAGTTATTTAAAAATATTATCATATTTAAATAATATATTATGTCTTCATTTTATGATTTAAATTTTTAGAGGAATTGCTAGTAATTCTATCAAATTCTCATGTGATATCTGAAATGAATTTTTCAAAGTCAAATCTTTCAAAATCCCATTGACTTCCCCAATTAAACTTTTTATTTAGTATTAGACAAAAAGATCAAACTAAGCAAGAGGGGGAGTATTGAAATATTTAAATAATAAATCATACATTTATCGTAGGGATAATACCTTAAAAACCCCAAACCGATACACTTGTGACAAATTTACCCCAAACTATTTTTTTGACCATGAAAAACCTAAAAGCGGTAAACTTGTGATAAATTTACCCCGATCGATTATAAAAAACTCTAAACCCATACATTTATGACAAATTTACCCAAAACTAATTTATTCGACTGCAAAAAACCCTAAGGCGGTAAATTTGTGACAAATATACCCTATGCTAAATTGGATTAATACTACAAAAAAATCATAAAAATTGTAAGCGTGACAAACGGAACGTAAAATCCTAAATTAATATCTTTGGTTAAGCTGTCACGTGTCATTTAACTTAATAATTTGAGAATAAAATTTAACGAAAACTAACATAGGGTAAATTTGTCACAAGTGTACCAGGTTTGGGATAAATTTATCAAAAAGTATACTAGTTTGGGGTTTTTGGTGGTCAAAAAAATAGTTTGGGGTAAATTTGTCACAAGTGTACCAGTTTGGGGTTTTTTAGGGTATTATCCTTTTATCTTATAACTTAAAATTTTAAAACAATTGACAGCGGTCCTAAAAGAGAGATTGAGATTGACCTTATGTAACTTTTTGACTTTCTAAAGACATAGTCGGGAATCTTGGGCCGCAACTATTTTGACTATATGGCACATTTCAAATTTCGAAGGTATCCTCCACTAATCTATGCTTTTATCGAGAGATTGAGATTGATCTTATGTAGCTTTTTGACTTTATAAAGACATAGCTGGGAGTCTTGGGCTGCAGCTATTTCGGCTTCATGGCACATTTCAAACTTTGAAGGTATCCTCCACTAATCTAGGCTTTTTTATAATGCACATCTTTCATAGGTCTTAAACTCATTATCTTATACCGTGTTGCTATATTAAGACTACCGTCACATAATAATTACATTGATATAAGGGATGTACCATCTCAAACTACCTATATATAATGGAATAATTGTTAAAAAAGTCATGTAGGATGCCAATTCAATCTTTTATCTTCTAATTTGATCAATTTAGTCTTAAAATTTTTATTAATTTGCCAATATATTCATTTTGACCAGGAAATTGATTATGTGAACACCAGTCGTGTTATGTGAAATGGCCGATGTTGGTTGACACTAACATAGACGAATTTTTTACAATTTTTCTAAATCATTTTTTTTTTTTATAGGGGCTAGCAACCCTCATCAACCACAGTGAGGGCATTGTGGGCCTCACCTCAATTTGGCAAGGGCCATGACGCCCTTGTTGTGGTTGACGAGGGCTTGGGCAAGGGCCACGACGCCCTAAAAAGGTCAAGGCTAGATAAGGGCCAACAAGGGCATCTTGGCCACCGCTAAGGCCGTAGATTGGTGAAGGGAAATAAAAAAAAAAAAGAAAAAAAAAAGAAAAGGAAAGTAAAAAATTAAAAAGTTAGAAAACTTTTAAAAAGTGAAAAAATTATCAATATCAGCACTGGTTATGTCATACAAGATGGTCGGTGATTACATTAATGATTTTCAATCAAAATTATTTAGAATAACTATATTGGCAAATCGTCAAAAGATTGAGGAATAAATTGGTCAAATTGAAATATTTAAAATTAAATTGGCATTCGCACGATAGATTTAAAATAATTTTTTTTTTTGGTAATTTTTCCTTAATATGACAAACGTGGAAGAACGTGCATTCAACAGGTAGGCAAAGCACCTTTGTTATGTCGTACTATAATCCGTGTCTGGATTGATTGTTTGAATCATGTCTAGAATGAGACTATATGTCGAATGAGCTTGCACAAACATACTTTCCCGATTGATACATACATACATGCATGCATATATATACAAGTAAGTACTCAATTAAGTCAATGGTTCCTTTTTTTTCATTTAAAGATAAATTCTCTATCATTTATTCTAAAATTGGTCAACCAAAAATCCCAAAAAATGCATAATTCGAACCAGCAAGAAAGGATGGATAGGGAATTATTATGGTGTCGGATCCATTATCGTCGTGTGTTCATTGAATCAAAAGTCGATTTCAGTATTTTGGGCTGCATCCACCTAACTTTTTGTCTGCCATCTCGAATTAGTTTAATAAAAATTATGCAAAACAAGGAAGAGTAGTCGCCAATACAAAATTCTTTTCCTGATGGAATGGACGTGGCAACCAGAAGACAAGTCTTCCAAGACTTCAGGTGGTCATAAGCTCTAATCGACCTATAGAAAGGAGCCTTTAGAACTCCAAATGAAAAGCTCATAGCCTCATACTGCATCTTGGGTATTTCTCTATTTGTCTTGGGAATCAAGAGCGATAGAGAACATGTTGATTGGCAGATACTCTCTCTTATTAGCTCTTGCATTTCTAGCACTTCATCATGGGGTTTGCCATGGAGGCAAGCTCAAGATGATGTTCTACCACGAGAGCTGTCTGCGGGCTGAGACGATTGTGATGAACATCACTTGGAGTAGAGTTGCAGCCTATGAAGCACCGACACTCTCCAAGAACTTTCTTGTCGTGTGGGACACTTGAGTCAACTTTCTCGACATTCAGAATTCTGACATATGAGTTTTCAACATGTGATTCTGATATCAAAGTCAATGTTAAACATTCAATAAATGAGAGGTCAAACTTTGTCGACACTTCTTCAAGAAGAATGTCGTGTTGGACATATGTCAAGTTTCGACACGTGATTTTGAAATTGAAGTCAATGTTAAAAATTCAATAAATGAGAGGTCAATATGTGTGTGTGTGTGTGTGAAAAAATAAAACACAATAATAAAAATAGTAAATGGAGAAAGAAGAAAAATCTAGTCTGATCTTCTCTTCTGACTCCCACTTCTTGTGATACACAATTTACATATTTAAGTTTTTTTCTTCTCTTTCAACATATCTAACATACGAGTCCAGAATATGAATCGCTTGTTTTTTCTCCAAGTTTTATGAATTATTGAAATAGAGCTGAATTTGTCAAATTGAAACAATGAATGATATTAATAAATTGTGGATTAATGTTTTTAGTGTATATTCATTCTAGGCTTTATTTATTTATTTATTTATGAATTTGATTCAAATTAATTTGATTGAAATAATTATAAAATGATAATTTATTATGTATATATAAAAATATATATATTTAATATACAACGTGTCCTCACGTGTTGGAATTTTTTGTTTTTTGATAAACGACGTGTTGGTGTCTCGTGTTGTGTTATGTCGTGTGTCGTGTGTCGGTGTTGATCGGTACTACTTAGGTTGCAGCAAACCCTGCATTACCAGCCAAGCTTCTGAGGCTGCATTTTCAACAACTGCTTCGTTAGGGTCTGTGTACATACAAGATCATAATGCATGTTCTCATGAGGGCAATCCAGCAATACAATGGTTCGTTGAATTTACAGAAGAAGTGGGAAACGATGATAAGTGAAGTCACGTGAGCTCTTCCTGGCTAACTTATGTCACCCTAACTCGTGCGTAGTACTTAATCCTATGGTTCAAAACGTGAGGGATAACGACGTGGCTTGATGTTTGTTTCGATATCTTGATCTCTCTTCTCATGCGCCTGCTCATCGAATAACGAAAGTTCGACATATATTGCTATGGACTAGCAAAATAGCCCTATTTGTCTAACCAAAATGATCTATTGTCCACGGGATAAACATTTGCAGGGTTGCGATGCGTCAGTGCTGTTAGACTCGACTAACGGAACAAGCACCGAGAAGGAAGCCATTCCGAACCGGTCTCTCGAAGGATTTGACGTCATCGACGAGATAAAAGCCGAGCTCGAAGCGGAATCCCCCTCACGGTCTCCTGTGCCGATATCCTTGCACCCGCTGCCCGGGACGCTGTCTCCTTTCAGGTACTACTTGAGCTGAAACTTCGGCTTGTCTGTAAATTAAAAATTTGGAATTTGCAACTCTTAGTTGTCCCTTCTAAGTAGTGAACATATGGTGACATGAATTCAAATGATGTGGGCAGTTTGGAAAGGCAATGTGGGGGGTACTGAGTGGTCGAAGAGACGGGAGAGTTTCATTAGCTTCGGAAGCCTTGGACAATCTTCCATCACCTGCTTCCGATTTCAACACCCTTCGGCAAGTTTACTGAGAATGGCCTGGGAGTCCCTGATCTTGTTGCCCTTTCAGGTTTAAAATTCACTGACTTTTATGTGTTTCTTTAATCGTTCTATTCATTGCAAATTCCTATCTTAACAATTTTGCAAGATATTCCAGCCAATTTGATTACAAGATCTTTGTTTCAGGTGCACACCATCGGAGTGGCGCACTGTGCGGTGTTCGCCAAGAGGCTCTTCAACTTCACTGCTCGAGCGCCACCATGCTGAAGGCTCAGTGCTCGAGCCCTCGCAACACCGTCGGGATGGACCCCAACAGTTCCTCCTCGTTCGATAGCCCCTACTTTGTAGCTCTCTCCCAAAACCAAGGCCTATTCAAGTCGGACGCGACGCTGCTCACGGACAAGCGCGCGGCCAGTTTTGCTTGGATTTACTAGATATTCAATGTCTTCTTGGCTCAGTTTGGTCACTTCATGAAGAAGATGGGCACCATTGCAGTTTTAACTGATGATGAAGGATAAATAAGAAAGAATTGCAGGGTTGTTAATTAAAGGATTTTCAAAAGTCGGTATGTCGGTAGATCTATTGAGATTATGAATGTTTGAGCTTGATATTGTGGATATATTTTGTAATTGAGGTATAATTTCACGTGCATTTATTAAGCGAGAATTTTCCACCAATATGTGTTTTGGACTTTCATATGTTTGGTTTGCTGAAATGATCAATTATCGTGTAACTATTTACAATTAAAGAATACATGTATGTTTAAAGTTAAGAAAATGAATTCCATAATCTATTAACCTGAAATAGGATTTTTTGGAATACAATATTTTTTATCCTGAAGTTTTCCCCAAATCAAACACACCCTTCATATAAATGTTTGTAATGAAGTTACATACACTCTCTCCCACACATGCTATGGACTCTCTCCCACACCTGCTATGGACTACTAGCAAGTTAAGCCTAACACGTTAAGTCAATCAAAATGGTCAATATAAACGTAAATAGACATTTCATTTATGCTTTTCTACACCAATTACTATGTATTCAATAAAATGTGCTCTTGTTTCTCGACTGAAAGCATATAAAATTTTGATAAATTTACATTCATAAATGTGCAAAAATTATAAATAAATAAATGTGCAAAAGTTATAAATAAAATATGCGCCTACATGTGTACATACTTTACATACATACATACATACATATATCCGATCTGTTTGTACAGTTCTAGCTCTAAATGGTAAAACCCAACTGCTGAAACGTTACAAGTTCAAGAAACCCCCACGTTTATTGAACAAGCATAAGAGAACGTAGTTTCTATCATGTGAGGGTGGCAATCATTCATCTCACATTACAAATCAATACAGTCTAAACCAGACAGAATCAAATCATTCTCAAATACACCTGTCCCACATCTCAGAAACTAAAAACAAAAACGCGGTTTAATGCACGAAGGTTCAGTAGATGCATTCCTTTGTTTTCCATATTTTTGAAAATTTCATTCCAATGAAAGGCAAGATCTCGAGGGATTCGTCTCTATCTAATAAACAAAAAATAGCTTGTGAATTAAGCTTTCCCAAGTCCAGCCAAGAAGCCAGAACTTGAGAGGTCGTATGTTGTTATATTATCCGACACTTGGAATAATAATGTGTGCTTTCCCCATCGTATGTCTGTTCGCTCGAAATGCGCTACGAAACCTCTCATAAACTGGTTTTCCTTGTAGAATTGCAAAAGTCAACGACTGTTTTTCTTTTTTGGGTTTTGACCATCCAAGATTTGGCTAAGATATGATCGAGCGCTACTCCATCATCATCCTCTTTTGAGTTTGAATAGGAGATAGAGTCAAGCACCGCGTACAAATATTTGTCCAAGGCACGGATTGACTCAGGCATACATATATACAAAAAGAATACAAGTACAATTCAAAAGTTGATACAATCAGCATGATATTTGGAAAAAATGAAAATGATTGGTGGCTTCTTGTTGGGAAAATTGTCCAAAAGTCATAACCCGATTACACTTTTATTAATTCAGTTAGACCTTTTTATTTTGCTAATTTAGTTATAAATATTTTCATTTCTTGCCAATTAAGTCTATTTGGCCAATTTGGCCAAAAAATGCTGGCGTGGATGCCGGCGCAATGTCACATAAAACCGGCATTAACGTGAATAATTTTTAATAATACTTTAATAATTTTTTTTGAAATTTTTATTTTTTTCTTTATTTTCCTTTTGGCTTTCTTCTTTTTCTTTTCTGGTGGATGACCACCAGCCATAGGTGATGGCTGGCCACCAACAACAGTTGGCCGATTGGTCTAGCCTTCCACAGGCAAGGCCTGTTCGAGCGAGGGCAAGCCTTGGTGAGGGGAGCCCTCGCCCAGGCATGGCCTCGCCAGGGCTTGGCCCAAGTGAGTGTCGGCCTCGCCCAGGCTAGGGTGGCCCCACCTAATGTTGTCATCGCTTGACCAATGCATGGCGAGGCTGCCCTAGCCTAGGTAAGGGTTGGCCTCACTTGGCCTATGCGAGGGCTTCCCTCGCTAGGGCTCACCCTCGCCTAGTCAGGCCTTGCTTGTGGTGAGGGAGGCTAGTTGGCTAGGCATGGCCGGTTGTTGGCAAGCCATCGAAAAGAAAAAGAAGAAAACCAAAAAAAAAAAAGAAGAAAAAAAAATAGAAAAAAAATAAAAATTCAAAAAAATATAAAATATTATTAAAAATTGTCTACATCAACATCCGCAGTTCTATGTGGTACCGCCGATGTCTACGTCAATATTTTCCTATCAAAATTGGTTGGATAGATTCAATCGGCAAGAAATGAGAATCTTTACGACTAAATTAATAAAAATACAATAAATTTAGGACTTTTTAGATAATTTTCCCCCTTTGTCATTTGCTAGAACTATTCACATGCTTCTTAAAAAGTTACACTATTTGTCCTTTCGATAAGATCTATGTCAATAATTTTTAACGGCATCAAATTCATGTTGGCAAAATCCATCATAGGAGAAGGGCTAACGGTGGTACTTTTTTATAGTATGGCATGGTGGTGATTACTCTTTTGGCAGGCGCGTAGTATTTTTCCCAAAAAGAAAATAAAAAGAAAATCATCAATGATTCTCATTTTTGTTTATTTTGATTTTATAGCATAGAAGTTGAATGGCAGAGAGACTCGAATGCAAGATTAACATCCGGCGAGGGAGTAGTTCTACGATCTATACCTTAATAACGTTTGGCTCTTTGTTCCCTATATATGATGATTGATTATCATACATAATGAAATCTTCCAAGCTTCACTTTCATATAGATTTGGAATTCGTTATAGCCAATCACAGCCCCACAAGATATACGTAGCTCCAGTCCAATCAGTAGCTCAAACAATTATATTTCGGAGTCAATGCTTAAACTCTTTATGATGAACATCTTTGCATACCATCATTTTCTCCTTTTAAGACGTTTTACTAACGTTTGACAAATATGTTTTGACTTTAGAGTATTGATACGAAAGGAAGGAAATGCCACTTTATAGACACTATTTATTTTATGAAAAATAAATGATTTAAAAAATATAATTAATTAATGAAAAAATTTCATTATTATCATGAAAATATTTTTCATTCTTATTTTATTAAGTAATATAAAAATTATTTTTAAAAATAATTTTCAAATTATTCATTTTGATTGCCCATTGGATATGCACTAATGGACAACGAAAAGGGGAGTGTCATGTATATCTTCAACCTGAGAAAGTCGAAGGCAATTTGAGAGATTGAGATTGACTCGATGAAGTTCTGACTTTCGAAAGAGGCAAGCCGGGAATCGTGGCGCCGCGTAGCGTCCTCTCCTTTGCGTATTACAGTTAGACGTGAGCGCTAAAGCCTCAAGTCTTCTTTTTATTTATTTATTTACGAAGCTTTAAGGCCCGCAATGATTGATTCTTGCTAAGTTTATTCAGCCGCCGCCCCCCCATAATATAATCCTAACTATTTTGACTTCATGGCACATTCCAAACTTTGAAGGTATCCTCCACTCATCTATGCTTTTGTCGAGGTTGTTAATGCACATCCCTCGGAGGACTTAAACTAGAGGGGGTTCCATTATTGGCCTCTTAGGTTTAATCCATTAGTTATATATCGACTACTTTTAAAATACGTACGGAGCGTGTGGTTACCATAAGATTATGTTTAGAGAAGTTCATAGCAAAAGATATATGTTACCGAGCGTTTTTTTGTAAATGGCGTATCTTTAACTAGAATAGAATTGTCCATGGTCTAGTGTATGATAATTGATGCTGAAGACCACATACCTTTTTGCACATTAACCTAGCCTTTTAATGAACACGAGCATTCTCTTTGAAGTCGTATTTTTCTCAATCTTCAATTGGGAACCTAATTTCCCGATTGAGGGATTACAATTTCCAGATGGCTTGAATCAAAAAATTCTGTGCAGGGTAATCCGTGAGAATTATGACAAAAAATAGTGAATTCTAGCAAATAACTTGATACCCATTATCATTTTACAATTTACACTTCCAATTTATTATCCACCGGCAATGCTCACTGGATGAACACACGCGTTATGTGGGTTTGCATTTTAATGTAAAGAAAATGACTCTTAAATCATGAAGACATTTACTTAAAACACACGTCGGTTGATTGAACATAGTGCTCGTCAAAATAACTTCATAAGTTGCCGATGTTTCTAGGAGAAAAAACGTGTGCATTGATAAGAATCGTACCCAGATCCGAATTCTAGCTTCTTTAAAACTGTTGACCACACAGCATGTTAGAGCCATATGAAGCTTCGTCCCAACTCCGCTCACGAAATGGTCATCTTCCCTCGTTATTATTAGAACAGTCACCGTTCATCTTGTGTCAGAACATATCCTAGGAAGGATCTGGATGCATTAAACTAATGCCGTCGTCTGATCGCATCCGGAGAGAGAGAACTTTGAACAAGACCCACAAGCTAAGTTCAAAGGGACGAGTACAACTTGATGTTATATATCAATACATTTGCGGGTTTCGAGGATTACTTAATTCTCTGTCATGCAACCAAGTGGGATATACATTCCGCCTATAAAAAGGAATACCCATCTGAGCTCTTTCACCTCGTGCTCAATCCCTTTTCCTTCGTCCCCTCGCAGTTCCTTCCCTAATACAATAGCCTACATCTTCATCATCCTCCCAAAAGAAGAATGAATGCTGGGAAAGGTCATTTGGTTTTGTCACTGACTCTTCTCTTGGTCCTAGCGTGTAATGCAGATGGTGATGGTGGATTGAGGAAGAACTTCTACAAGAAGAGTTGCCCTCAAGCTGAGAAGCTTGTGAGGGACATCACTTGGAGCAAGGCCCAAGCTGACCCTACTCTGGGTGCTAAGCTTCTCAGAGTGCACTATCACGATTGCTTTGTCCGGGTAACAAATTCCTATATATCCCCAAAGTAGATTCCCTGATCGAAACATGTGAAGAGTAACTACTATCTACAAGAAAAGTTGCCGACTTTTCTTCTTTATAGTGTGTGACTTGAGATTCCTGTCAACCTATCTAAAAGTTTAAGTCATTGTTATGCCAATAATCATCGTTACATGTTGAGACAGTAGGCAGGGAATATAGGGAACATATCTCAACCGTTCTGCATGGTTCATGCTTCACATCATATACGTTTGAACTTAGCGAGCTCAACTCCCCATGTGATGAGTTAGGGCTTAAGACGTATGACTTTGCATTTGATATTATTAGAGAAATAGTTGCATCTAATGTCTCTCAATCACACCAAGGTTGACGAAATTCTGGAATAATTCATTTTTAGGGATGTGATGGATCCGTACTGCTGGATCCTGTGGGAACAAACCAGTCTGAGAAGAACGCAGTACCAAATCTCACTTTGGCTGGTTTTGATGTTATCGATGACATCAAGAAACAAGTTGAGCAAGCTTGCCCCAACACTGTCTCTTGTGCCGACGTTCTTTCGCTGGCCGCTCGTGATGCGGTCTCTTTCCCTGTAAGAAAACCTGCCTAATTGATTGTCTAAAATCATTAATTTCTTCGCTGAAACTCATCAAAATATAAGGTTTGTCATTTGAATATGATGGCGTGAATTGCAGTTTAAGAAGCCGATGTGGGATGTGTTGATGGGAAGAAGAGACGGCAACATTTCGTTAGCATCCAACATCCCTGGGAACATTCCATCTCCTTTCGCGGACTTTAGTACTCTCGCACAAATTTTCTCCAAGAAAGGCCTCAATGTGAACGATCTCGTTGTTCTCTCTGGTAAGCCGACATGATCATGTCCTTTTTCGGATGGTTGAATTAAGATTTCCACACTTACATTTGGATCTTCAAATTAACATCGAAGCTAATTAAAGTACAAAACTGACATACTGCATTGAGTTAGACATTTCACAATGTACAATGAAATCATCTATATCTTTGCTCCTTCACCAGGTGCACATACCATTGGAGTTGCTCATTGCGGCACATTTTCCAGGAGGCTCTACAACTTCACGGGGAAAGGAGATGCCGACCCTTCTCTGAACGCCACCTATGCTGCATTCCTCCGGACACAGTGCCCCAACCCGGCCAACCCAGCTACGACGGTGGAAATGGATCTGCAAAGCTCACTTTCTTTCGATAGCCATTACTACGATATTCTCATAGAAAACAAGGGATTGTTCCAATCCGATGCCGCGCTCTTGACGAACCATGGTGCAGCCAAGGTGGTGCAGCACCTCCGGTCGCTGGCTGATTTCTTCTCCGAATTTGGCAAGTCGATGAAGAAGATGGGGGCCATCGAGGTGCTCACGGGAACTGCCGGTGAGATTAGAAAACAATGTCGTGTGGTGAATCAATCGTAAGGGAAGCGATCAGTTGGTGTGTCGTGGGTCAGACTTTCGATCTTTGCTCTTTAACATAAATATTTGTGGTTTAGTCATTTGACAATGTGGCGATGTGTTCTTTGCAAGTCTTAACTAAATAAATTGTAATAGTTGTTCGTTTGATTTTCCAATACAAATAGTGTACCTCTCTTTTCTCTGTTGCATATGCGCACTAGAGCTAAATCAGTGTTTCCAAAATTTGAACTTACAGAGCAAGCGATTAGACTTTCAACGTTATCTAAACCAACGAGATGATGAAATTCGAAAATCCAACTTTCACATTGTCGGGCATGAAATCCAAGTGCCAACAATCTGATTAAAACAATGAGCATGTATTTCACCATAAGAGATGTCAAAGGCCCGTTTGGTTCGGCTTTGGGGAAATGCCCTTGGGAGAATGCAAATACCTTTAAGGTAAAGAGGTTTTCTGAAATGTTACATCGTTTGGCAAATTGTGCATTAAAAAGTAACTTTAGCACAAATATCATTTGGCAAAACTCAAATTTGTAATGGGCTTTTGTTATTTTATTTTTTTTTAATTTGAAAATCAAATCCGACGGCCGGCAGTTGACTAACCGCCAGCCAACTGCCGGATGGTCAAATCCAGCTGTCCGGTAGCCAGATCTGGCTGCTTGAGGTAGCGACCTCAGGCATGCCATCAATTGAGGTCACGGAGGCCAAATCTGGCTGCCGCGGGTGGCGTCTCCTGGTTCACGTGAGCCAAGCGACACCGCCTGAGGTTGGGCGACGCCACCTGGGTCGCGGGTAGCGCCACCCCAGGCGATAGTCACCGGGGACACGCGACCCCCAGGTGACAGTGGTGATTGCTAGAGAAGCTCGACTCTCTCAGGCAAGGAAGAAGAAGACGAATGGGGAAGAAGAAGGTGAACAGTGATGCGATGAACAATGAAATTACATCTCCAAAATACCAATGCTCAAAGCAGCTCCTCCATAGCATTGGGCTTTCAACATTGGGAATGCTGATATTTGGCAAATGCACTTTCAAAAATGTTTGCCAAACGCAAAATATTTTCCCCATGGGGCTTTGGGGGCCCAAAGCCCTTTGAAAAAGCCGAATCAAACGGAGCCAAAATGGGTTTTAAACCCATATATGACCTATTTAAATCGTAAATTGATTATAAATGGATCACTTGCATTTTGAAGAGATTAGTTAAATTAATTTAAAAATTGAAAGTTTAAGATAAAGACATTTTAAATGGGTTGGACTTAGAACCCATTTCCAACTCAACTGAGCTAATATGTCAATGTCATTACGACACAATTAAAAATCAATTAGAAACCGAAGATATGTCGACTCGACAAGGATATGTGATCAAATATGGGCGATTTCACCAGATCACATAATTATTGTTGGTCGGCATTGGACGGATTTTTCTGTTGTTTTGGTACTCTGTATCTGTATTTGAAACCTTGATGTTCTCACGATAATCGAGAGTCGCCAATGTGTCGAAGATGTACATTGTGGCTTGAAAATGATCAACCACGGGTCAAATGCATGAAAATTTCTTGAAAGCTACCCGGTAGATTAGGATGCGTTAGGATCGCATCGGAATGAAATTAACCGCAAAATTGAAACTGAATTTAGAAATTGGAAGGCCTGTCGTGTCACAAATCAGTTTAGGAACATTAACTCATATTAAGAAGATTTTTCTGTAAACCGAATTTTTCGGCAAAAAATCAAAGTATGGTTATTTTGGTTCAGAAAATTTGGTAGGCTCACTTCTGGTCGCACTTTTGGGATCCGAGATGGTTCTATGGTCAAAGAAAAATGTGAATTGACGTGTGGTGACATTGGATAAATTTATTGACTTCAATTTGGTTCAATTGGAAGGGGATTGAAGAATTTAGTGCACAAATGTTTAAAATTCGTATGCCATGGGGGATGAGGCATTTTGGACCTATTGGAAGATTGTCAAGGAAGATTTGAGGTGAGTGGATGGTGATGTCATGTGAGGTAATGGTGGGACCAAGTTGGAGGGAGTTTTGACAAGTGTAAGAAGCCCATTGGCTCACAAAAAGGGACCCTCACATCAACTCTTTCTTCTTCCTTGGGAGTTGGAGGAAAAAGCTTAGTGGAAACCAGCAACTGTCAGCCCCTTCGATCGGCCGCTCGCATGCCCGCAAGCCCACCGGAGCCGCTCCATTGTCGTTGCTCGCCTGCTTGCGTGCTCGCCTGGTCCACCGCTGTCCCGCGCGCTCCTGGCCGTCCAGCGCCGTCGTCCGTGCGTCTAGGCTGTGTCTCAGCCCCTCCGCCATCGCCTGTGCTGTCAAGCTGCTCATCCGAAGTCGTCGATGCCTGCCTAGCGCCGTCGCAAGCTAGCTAGCCACCTGTGAGCCTCCTGTCGTTGTTCCGCCTTCCTACTCGCCATCCGCTGTTGTCCCAAGCTACCTTGGTCATGTCGCAGCTCCGTCTAACCTCCAGCTCCACCGTGAGCCACCGTACAGTAGCCGGAACCACTGCCTGAACCAGCTGCTGCCTCCGCTTTTCCCCCTTGCTTGTTTCCGTCCAAGTAGCCGCCGATTCTAGCTAGTTTCGGCCAAGATCAGTAGCTAGAGTTCCAGCAAGTTCCAGAGCTTCAAGACCCGTTTTGGGTGCCTTCCGATCCTCGCTTGGTGTCGCCACGTGGAGGTTTATCGACCGCCTCGCCGTTGTCTTCGCCGTGGACTCGTTGGAAAGCGATCCGATGAGTTTTAGGGGTGTAAATGGGTCGGGTCGGGTCGGGTCTTGATGTTACCCGACCCGACCCGAAACATAAGGGTCGCGCATTATGACCCGACCCGACCCGACCCGAAACACATCGGAATATCGAATGTGTTTCGGGTCGGTTCGGGTCGGGTCTCGGGTTTTCACCTTTTTTTTTTTTTTTTTTCACATTAGACCATCTAATGTGACGGAGGCTTAGTACAACCCACGGATGAGAATGCCACCTACCATTACAATCTGTTGAAATATCCTGCAGTTGCAGACAAGAAAATGAGAAACATACATATGGAACGATTCTCCTTTCATGGAAACGTTCGATTCTCTACTCATCATTTATCATTGTCACGGTTTACTTCACCGGTGATTGCATCTCAAGTCGGTTGTTGTTCTGCTTCTTTCTCTTTGGCTTCTACTTCTCTTACAAGCTTAGGCATGCTTGTTGATTGCTGATGCGCAAACACACCAAGCACACAAAATCAAAAGCCACACTGTTCCTAGCAAATGCTCATCTAGATATGAGATAACAAGATTAATCCACACTAAGCCAACCCGAGGGGGAACCAAAAAGGGGTTGTGCATGTGGTGTCATCAAAGCTTCATGGCAACAAAAATATCAGTAAAGGAACTCTGACCAAGATCAATTCAATCCAATGTCAAAAGCATGCAATATCCTGCAACAATTGAAATGGCTAGTTAAGCCATCATTGTACCATCTCTGGCTTTTTCGGTGCCAGACCAAATAGTAAAGAAGCAGCAAAATTCGGACTTGACATTGACGAATGCACATTTTTATTGAAATTGGACAGAGACTATGTACAACAGCTGACATGAACTCCACATCAGTCCAGCTAATTATAGTATTGATGAAGGCAAATCCCATAGATATTCCTCATACTCGGTACCGTTGCGGTCGCTAAGGAATAGCCGACATACGAGAGAAATACATATTAATGAACAAGTTACAGCTTTGCTATTCTCGCTTTCAATGCACCGGTCCCTTATTTCCAATCAAGCATGCCTAGGAGCCAGAGTACCTCTTCCTTGGAGTTTGCAAATATCTTGATAACTCAAAAATATAAAACTTTTTAGTAGGGATCTGAACCTAGTAGAAGAAAGAAAGACCCCGTTGAAGAATTTAACCATAGTACAAATAGTTAGAGTCTTCTTCAAAATAGCACCAGGCAGGGCATCAGCATCTTAATCCTTCAGGCAAACAATCCAGCAAAGCAAAAACCATCACCCCGCACATAGAATGCTAAAGAAGCAAGATATCAAGTTAATAACAGCAGCACAAAACCAGCAATAGCAAGTTAGCAACAATGACAGCAAGAATTGCACAGAAAAAAAGAAAAAAGAAAAAAGAACACACCAACTTCAACAACCGCAACTTCCTTTTGGTGTTCTTCTTCGCCAGCAGATGTTGCTTCCCAACTCTCCTCAGCACAATCTTCCCTCTCCCCGTCACCCAGAACCGCTTCGCCGAAGCCTATCCACAGAATATCCCATTCACACTCCAATCAACCATTCATTTTAACAAGATAAGCTCGAACAAGAAAGACCCATCAACAGAGAGACCCACCAAGAACTAGAGCACCAAACGAGACACCGCAAAACCACGATATACCCAAAAGAAAGAAAGAAACACCAATTGAAGATAAGCATCCAAGAAACAAAAAAAAAAAAAGAGCAGAGATGGCGTCTGAAGAACGAAACCTTACCAAGAACGAGAGGAGCTCCGATGCCTGCCGACGAATTTAAAGACCCTAGATCAAGCCGTCGTGTAAACGCGCGTGCGAGAAGTCGCGGCAGAATTTCTCCCGACTCCGAGGAAAAATCGAAATTGACAGCTCCAGCGTTTTCCCACTAAAACAATAGGAATCGGCGGTGGCTAAGGTTCCGGTGTTGAGACGAGAGATGGAGACCTGGACGGCGACGATCGATTGATTCGGTGGTGGCTAGGGTTCCGGCGTTGAGACGAGGGGTGGCGACGGCGAGGCGGAGGCGCGTCGACCGGAGGGCAGCAGCGGAACGGAATCCACGAGAAGCGCAGTCGTCGGAGAAGAAGCCAAAGGGGAGGGGTTCTCGAAAACACGTCTGTTTAGTGTTTAGTGTTTGTGTTTGGTGACTTGTTTGGAAATTGGAACAAGGGTGTTAACGTGTTTCGGGTCGAACAATGTTCCAACCCTAAACCCGACCCGAAACATGTATTCCGCTTGTTTCATGTTTGTTACCCGAACACGAACCGAACACGAAACACGTTTTATATTTGTTTCGTGTTCGGGTCGTGTTCGGGTCGGGTCGGGTCGGGTCGGGTCGGGTTTTTTTGACACCCCTAGTGAGTTTAGCCTCTAAACCTTGATTAGAAGGTTAATGATGTTATAAGGATGCTTAGTTTAAGTTAAGTAAGATTATGTTGTTAGATTAGTTTAGTTAAGTGTGGATTAGATTAAGGGGTGTGATTAATTTAATGTATGATTAATTAAGCTAAGTGGATGTTTAGATTAGTGTAATATCGTTTAGTTCTTAATTAATTATTTTATATTAATTAATTATTTCGAATTTATTTAATTATTTAATAAAAATTATATTATATAATATTAATAAAATATTATTATTTAATTAATTTTTGGAATAAATTTAATTATTTATTATATTCCGGAAATTTTTCCGGGATCTTAAATTGTCAGAATTTCATGTTGATCACTGCTATGTATTCGGATTATGAATTCGATGGGTGGATATTGCAAATTGAGCGTTGATTGTGAAAAACATGGACTTTATTCGAGAAAATCCCGAGTGTCGGGTTTGACACCAAAATTGGATTTTAAGAATTATATTAAATGGTGGGGTTTGAAAAAGTAAGATATTAGTTTTCTGGTTCGAAATTAACATGTCTCCACACACGTGAATAATTTCTTGAACATTTTTAATATGAAGAAAAGAGGTTGGGATCACTAATTTATACGGAAGCCTTGAGTGAAATGTAAAGTGTCCTAGGCCAAGTATAAATTTGTTGTGTGTTAATTAAGAGGAAATCGTTATGAGCTGTTGAGCCAAACTTGCCCCTATATGGGATGCCTTATACAACGGATGCGGGTCGCAATAGATTCTGGGCCCATGGTCCTTCGAGAACGCCATCGATGTAATGACAAAGTCGTGCTCCAAGGTGGGGAGACGTTGCCCGGCTAAACGCCAGTAGATAGCTGAACTGCGAGTAGGCTATGTTCACGTGTGGCAGTGAATAAAAAATTGGAACGCATGCTGCGGTTGTTGATTATGTGAAAGTGATTGCACTCTAGTTGTTTAAGTTCTTATTATTACTGGTGATTGAGTGATATGAACTGTACTAACTTATAGGAAGGAAATAAAGCGAGGTAAGTCTTATGTGTAGTGTAGCTAGGCCACCCTTAGGTGCATTTTCTTTCTAATAGGGTTTATGAGGTGAACTTGTTGAGACAATATCTCACCCCGTTGTGGGCTAAATATTTTCAGGACCGTAGATGGCGATACCCCTGAAGCGATATGGTATTCCCGTGTAGATTACCGAGCAGGTGCATAGTTTTCTCGATCCTGGAAGTCATTGGATCTATGAGCTTGTTAGGACCACAGTCTGGATCGAGGAGGCCATGTTTGTCAGGGTGCCTCATCGATATAGAGCGTGGTTCCGCCTTGGAGTCAATGGTTTCAAGATTGGTCATCTTAGTGGTTTTGACATTCCACCTGTTGTGATGGAGGCCTAGGTGAGGTGTAGTTGACCCTCCTGGTGGTAGGGTGGAGGACCCGTCGTCTCCGGAGGTTAATCAGTCATAAGTGGGATCGACGAACGAGTCCGACTAGTGGTCATAGGACTGTTCCTTCTTTTTGGTAGACTGATCCTTTTGTAGACTAACCCTTTTTTGGTGTATGTAAACTCTGGTGTGATTATCTATGAAAATATGTTTGGTTGTGAATGAGTTGGTTTCCTGCTTTTCTATCCCATAAGTCTTGTCAGGGGTTTTATAATACGTTCCGCGTGCACATATAAAATGAATGGGGTCGGTGATACTACTTGAGAATGTCATATTTGCATGACCATGGCGGGTTGTTAGCGCATTTAGGATTTGGGATGTGACAAAAACACATAAAAATTTGATGAAACATATAAAAAGTTTATCAGTTTGCATTCATAAATGTAAAGAGGTAGAAATAATTTAAGCTCGGACTCATGTGATAAGATATGGATCCAAAAGGATCACTAACGAAATGCCTCGTTTAGATGCCCATTTGCTTTGCCATTTATATAAAGAAAAAAAAAGGAATTGTGCTATTGGGATCTTAGGTTGAGGCGGATGATGTTTTAATAAGTAAATTAACTCCCCAAACAGTGAAAGAAACATTGTATACCCCAGAAAAAAAAAATAGATAACTACGAGTCACACTTCTCTTAATGATGACTGCCGAAATATTACGAATTCCAAATACTAAGTTCAAGAAAACCCCACATTTATTGAACATGCATAAGAGAATGTAACATGTATCATGTAAGGGTGGCAATCAATCATCTTATTTTGCAAACCAATATAAGTTGAAACCAGACAGAATCAAATCATTCTTAAATCTACATGTCCCACATCTTAGAAACCAAAACAAACCGCGACAGGTTGCGGTTCAATGCATGAAGACTATTAGATTCTTTCCTTCATTTTCCATCTTTTTGAAAAAATTTATTCTAGTGAAAGGCAAGATCTCGAGGGATTCGTCTCTATCTTAATAAACAAAAAATAGCTCGAGAACTAAACTTTCCAAGTCCAGCCAAGAAGCCAGAATTTGAGAAGTCTTGTGCTGTTGTATTATTATCCGACACTTGGAATAATAACCTGTACTTTTTTTTTTTTGGGCTCTATAATAACCTGTACTTTCCCCATCATGTCTCTTCGCTCGAAATGCGCTACGAAACGTCATACTGTTTTTTCCTCGTACAAGTTGCAAAAGTCAAGAACGGTGGCTTTGACCATTTCAAGATTTGGCAAAGTTCATCATCCTCTTTTGAGTTCGAATAGGAGAGAGAGTCGAGCACCGCGTACAAATACTTGTCCAAGTGATTTGACTTAGGGCATACATACAAAAATAACACAAGCACAATTCAGAAGTCGATACAATCACCTTAGTACCGGGAAAAAAAAAAAAAAAAAAAGGACCGGCGGCCCCTTGTCATTTGCTAGAGATTTACAATTGGTTTCTCTGCTTTTCTTTGTGCACCACCGTCCACGTACTTTCCAAAACGTTGTACAGTTCATCCTCCTGATAAGATCTACTTCAATAATTTTTAACGATGTCAAGTTCATGTCGACAAAATCCATCGTCGGAAAAGGGCTGATGGTGGTACCTTTTTACAGTAAGACATGTTGGGAAAGTGGGGGTGATTACTCTTATTTGGCAGCTACCTAATAATTTTCCCAAAAGGAAAAAAAGAAGAAGAAAATCATCGACGATTCTCGTGTTTTGTTTATTTTGATTTTCTAACGTAGAAGTTGAATGGCAAAGAGAATCGAATGCAAGACTGACATCCGGCGAGAGAGTAACTTCTACGATCCAAACCTTAATAGCGTTTGGCTCTTTGTTCCCTGTACGTGACGATTGTTCATCAAACTAAATGAAATCTTCCAAGCTCTACTTTCATATCGATTTATACTTCGTGATAGCCAATCACTGCATCTTAATAATGTTCGGTGATTATGGCAACACTTGGGAAAAAAAAAATGACTTTGGGGAACTGGGTACGAAAGGAAGTGCCATTGCTTAGGCTTCATTTGTCTCATGGAAAATCAATGATTTTGAAAACATTTTCCTAAAAAAATCGTTTATGTTTCGCTTGAAATATTTAGTTAATGAAAAATGTTTTTATTATTGCCACAAATGATAAAAAAAAAAAAAAATTGTTCTTTTAAGTAGTACAAGTGATTATTTTTAATAAAATGATTTTCAAATCATTCATTTTTATCAAAACAAACGCAATCTTAAGAGCAAAACTCGTGCACTTGGACATTAGATATGCATGATGACAATGAAAGAGTATCATGTAAATCTTCAAACTTGAGAAAGTCAAAGAAAATTTGAGATGTTGAAATTGACCTGATGTAATTTTGACTTTCTAAAGACGTGAGCCGTGAATCGGGATGCCACGTGCGGTCCTCTCCTTGTTGGATGTGAACACTAAGGGTGTGTTCATTTCACGAAAAATGAGTAATTTAGCAAATATCTTTTGGAAAACGATAGCTTATATTGTTTAGAAAAATAAAATAATGGAATTTTTTTTATCATCCATGAAAATAGTTAAGATATAGATTGTCATCGACTAATTTTTCTAAACGATATAAACAATCATTTTTTAAAAAATATTTTCCAAATTACTCATTTTCATAAAAAATGAAAATCATTTTCTTTATATGAAGCTTTAATGCCAGCTTCGATTTATTATTGCCAAATTTATCAGCCGCCGCCCTCCACCCCATAATACAGTCCTAAACTATTTTGACTTCATGGCACATTTCAAAACTTCGATCAGTGTGGATTACAGTTTCCAGATGGCTTGAATCAAGAATTTTTCTGACGGGCAATTTTGAGATTTATGACTGAAAATAGTGAATCCTAGCTAATAACTCGGTACCAATGATCATTTTACAATCTCCACTTCCACCGGCAATGCTCACAAGATGAACACACGCATTATGTGGGTATGCATTTTAATCTAAAGGAGATGACTACTTAGTGCATAAAGACATTTACTTAAAACACACATTGGTCGATCGAACATAGTACTTTGCAAAATTATTTTCATAAGACGATGATGTTTCTAAAAGAAAAACATGTGGGCATTTATAAGAAGGGCACCCAAATCGGAATTCTAGCTTCTTGGAAACCGTTGACCACGCAGCTTGTCAGAGCATATGAAGCTTCGTCCCAACTCCGCTCACGAAATGGCCATCTTACCTCGTCATTACGAGGAAAGTCATCGTTCATCTTGTGACTAAACAAATCCTAAGAAGGATCCGAATGCATTAAACTAATGCCATTATCTGCTCGTATCTGGAAGGGAGAACTTTGAGTAAGTCCCCCAAGCCAAGTTCGAAGGACAAGTACAACTTGATGTTATACATTAATACATATGGGTGTTTCGAGGATTACTTAATTTTCTTTCATGCAACCAAATGGGATTACGTTTTGCTTATAAAAGGAAAGCCCGTCTGAGCACTTTCACCTCGTGTTCAATCCCTTTGCCTTCGCATAATTCCTTCCCTAGTACAATAGCCTAATTCCATACATCATCGTCATCCTCCTCACAAAAGAAGAATGACTGCTAGGAAAGTTCATTTGGTTTTATCACTAAGTCTTCTCTTGGTTGTAGCGTGCAATGCAGATGGTAAATTGAGGAAGAACTTCTACAAGAAGAGTTGCCCTCAAGCTGAGAAGCTTGTGAGGGACATCACTTGGAGCAAGGCCCAATCTGACCCTACTCTGGGTGCTAAGCTTCTCAGGATGCACTATCACGATTGCTTCGTTCAGGTAGCAAATTCCTATATATCCCCACCGTAGCTTTTCCAATCAAAACATGCCGAGAGTAACCATTATCTATGAGAAAAGTTGCCGGCTTTCTTTTTTTTACGGTGTGTCACTCGAGATTCCTGTCAACCCAATTAAAAGTTTAAGTCATCATTATGCCAATGATCATCTTTGCTTGTTGAGACAGAAGACGGGGAATGTAGGGAACATATTGTTCAACTTGTATTTCTCTAATTACTTTAAACTTTTAGACTTACAGGACATGAACATATCTCAACCGTTCTAGATAAATCTTGTTTTACATCATAAGCATTCGGACTTAGCGAGCTCAACTCTCCATTTGATGAAATTGTGGAAATAATTATTTCTTAGGGATGCGATGGATCTATACTGCTGGACCCTGTGGGGACAACCCAATCCGAGAAGAACGCAGTACCAAATCTCGCCCTGGCTGGTTTTGATGTTATCGATGACATCAAGACACAAGTTGAGCAAGCTTGCCCTAACACCGTCTCTTGCGCCGACGTTCTTTCTCTAGCTGCTCGCGATGCCGTTTCTTTCCCTGTAAGATAAACTTGCCTGTTCGATTGTCTAAAATCATAAATTTCATCATAAAAAAATGGTCGAAATATAAGGTTTGTCATTTGAACACGATGGCATGAATTGCAGTTTAAGAAGCCGATGTGGGATGTGTTGACGGGAAGAAGAGACGGCAATGTTTCATTAGCATTCAACGTCACTGCGAAGCTGCCATCTCCTTTCGCAAACTTTAGTACTCTCGCACAAAGTTTCTCTGAGACAGGCCTTAATGTGAACGATCTCGTCGTTCTCTCTGGTAAGCCAATGCGATCATGTCTTTTTTCGGATGTTTGAATTAATATTTCGTGACTTACATTTGGATCGTCAAATTAGCATCGAAACTAATTAAAGTACATGACTAACATACTGCATCGAGTTAGGCATTGCACAATGTATAATGAAGTCATCTATATCTTTGCTCCCTCATCAGGTGCGCATACCATTGGAGTTTCTCATTGCGGCATAATTTCCAATAGGCTCTACAACTTCACCGGGAAAGGAGATGCTGATCCCTCTCTGAATGCTGCCTACGCTGCATTCCTCCGGACCCAGTGCCCTAATCCGGCTAACCCGGCTACAACGGTGGAAATGGATCCACAAAGCTCCCTCTCCTTCGATAGCCATTACTTCGATATTCTCACGGAAAACAAGGGATTGTTCCAATCTGACACTGCACTCTTGACAAACCGAGGTGCGGCCAAGGTGGTGCAGCGCCTTCGATCGCCGGCCGCGTTCTTTTCCGAGTTTGGCAAATCAATGAAGAAAATGGGGGCCATCGAGGTACTGACGGGAACTGCCGGAGAGATTAGAAAACAATGTCGTGGGGTGAATCAATCGTAAGGGAAGCCACCGTTTGGTGTGTCGTGGGTCATAGTTTCGACCGTTGCTCTTTAACATAAGTATTTGTGGTTTAGTAATTTGACAATGTGGTGATGTGTTCTTTGCAAGTTTTAAATAAACTGTAATAGCTCTTCGTTTGATTTTCCAATACAAATAGCGTAACTCTATTTTTCTCTCTTGCGTATGCGCACAAGATCTAAATCGGTATTTCCAAAATTTTAACTAATAGAGCAAGCAGTTAGACTTTCAACATTATCAAAACCAACAAGATGATGAAATTTGAAAAACCGACTCTCACATTGTGGGGCACGATATCCAAGCGCTAGTGATCCGATTAAAACGACGAGCATGTATTTCGCCACCAACATGCACATCGACGGGAACAAACTTCCCCGCGCTTTACGGACAATAATACTTATTTCCCACCTGGATGATCTTTCGACGACAGATGTTTGTAATATCTCTTGGATATAAATAGATAGAGAGAAGTGATCACCCTCGTTTTTCTTCAAGAGAGAGCAACTTTGCCCTAAGTTTTTGCAATTTGTCCAAAAGGAGAGGGGGCTCAGTTTGGGCATTACATTACTTCAACTGTCTGAGATATGTTGAGTTCAATTGATGTTGGTCTAATAACATCCTGCGGCCGAAAATCAACGTTGGCATTATTTTGTGGAACCGATCTGGTCGCATAAGACGACCTTGGCCATTAATAGTACGGATCACACGTCTTGGTTCCTTCTCTTTCAAGGGGCCTTTTCTTTCTCTCTCTGTTCATTGCCATGCAACGTCCACCCCGAAATTATTCTTGTCCTTCCATTTTCGACAATGGGAAAAGAGAAGAAGAAGAAGAAGGAGGAACTCAAAGTGAGTTCGCAGCTTTTCTTTTTATCCCCCTTTCTTCTCAATATTCAAGCATCATGAATGGCGTCATATCCTGGATAATGTATCTTTTTATTAACTTTCGAATGTATGGTTAAAGAATTAGAAAAAAAGATTTAAATTTGGTGTTCCGTACGTAGGTTGTTGTCGTCGAATTCAGAGTTTCAATGCACTGCAACGCGTGTGAAAGAACGGTCGCAAGAACAATTTCGAAGATCAAAGGTCTCTCTCTCTCTCTCTCTGCGTAAGAAAAATCTTAAGTTGGGTTTGGTGAACCTACCTACGTTCATGTTGCATGAGACATGCAGATCGGATATGATGACAATGAAAAGGAGCAACTTTTCATGCGTGCGCACGCTTTTTCTCCTTTTGGGATGATGCAGGGATAGAGAAGTTTTCGACAGATATGAACCAGCACAAGGTGGTCGTGACAGGGCGGATCGATCCGAAGAAGGTCTTGAAGAAGTTGAAGAAGAAGACGGGGAAGAAAGTCGAAATTCTGGAGAACAAAGAGGACCTGGCGAATGAAGATGGAGCGAATGATGGGGAAGGCGAAGACAGGTCGAAAACGATGGTGGCTGAAGAACAAAACGCAGTTATTCATCCTTCGATGTTGGGTTATTGTTGCGTAGAAGACGAAGTCTTGATGATGTTCAGCGACGAGAATCCAAATGCATGTTCTGTGATGTAGAGACAAAGAGGGAGAGATTCAGCCGGCATGCCATTGCATAACGTAGAATTAGTCTATAAGATTGATACTGTTTATTTTTAGAATGAGAGATCGGTTGAGTGGTCAAAAGTTTTATTTTGAGTCTTTGACGCAGCAATTTTTCATATATGAACTACAATTTCTTCCGCGTAAATTAGCAAACCTTATGGACAACATTTGCTATTTATGGATGGAGCCATATCTGGTGCACTGAACGGAACAATTTAGAGACGCTCATATAGATTGAAATCATGTATAGAGTTCAGATATCTCATGCCTTAAACAAAAATGCCACTCTCGATTATAAGGTCGACTGCTTTAATATTTGAGGAGAAAGATTGAGCCTTACCCACAAGGTGGGCCAAAGGGGAAAAAAAGGCCATTCCGTGAACATGTCTTAAATTGGCATTGGATTTACAGTAAAAAGGCCTTATCGTTGATTAAATTCTCATGGGGTTTTGAGGATCACATTTCTTAATGCGCCAAAATAATCACAAATCCGCCCCCAACTTTGGACCTAATTCAAAAAATAGTATACTCTTCAAGCAAAGTGAAATGAGGCTAAGCGCTTCATATATATATCAACATTATCAACATTAGCTGAGAGAGAACTAATAATTTACATGATTAGAGGTCATTAATTTATTAACTCATTGGTTTAAAAACTAGTGGGAAATTGCATTATACTGGAGTTAAAATGCAAATGTTCTGTACAACAATATCAGCGAAAGAAAGTATTTTCATTTAAAGGAATCATACGGTAAATAAATAAATAAATAAGTCTCATGGCATCACGGTTACATTCGTTGGAGATTCTCCAACTGGTCTATTGGCAAAAAAAGGGATGGAGCTGTTTACGTGGATACATGAGAATTGCGCAAAACAAAACAAAAAATTCAGATACCTGTGTCTATTGCATGGGTCTTTTGACAACTTCCTTGCTCGCAGGAGTAAAGCTTCAGACATATTAGCCTTAACTCTAATATCTGTTAGCCTTAACTTAACTCTAAGAAGATTAATAGTTAGCCAACCATGTCCTAGTTCAGACCAAGGCATATTCCGATTAAACAAGAAGGAAAGGAAAAGTGTCATTGTTCTAGTTGGGAAAAGTGTTAAAAATGTCCTAAACTTTTTGCATTTGTGACAATTTAATCCTAAACCCTTTTTGATGCTAATTAAGTCCTAAACATTTTTACGTTGTGCCTATTCAATTTTTTCCAGCCAATTTTGGCTGGATTTTGTTGACTGGACGCCCGCTAGCCGACATGACTTGATTGGCGCTAATGTGGACAATTTTTAATAATATTTTAATATTTTTGAATTTTTGAATTTTTATTTTTATTCTTTTTTCTTTTTTCCTTCTTCTTCTTCTTCCTCCAACCAGTCGCCAAGGCAACCAACCAGAGGTGATGGCCAACGAGGCTCGCCCTTGTTGGATCTAGCGAGGGTTGAGCCTCGCCCATAGCCGACGAGGGTGAGCCCTGCCAGCCCAGCATGAGGCTGCCCTCGAGGCCTAGGTGGTGAGGGCGAGCCCCGCGAGCCCAATTCAAGGCCAACTTGAGGTCGCCCAGGTCGTGAGGGCAGCCTCACATCGGGTTGGCGGGGCTCGCCCTCGCTTGCCATGGGTGAGGCTCAACCCTTGCCAAATTTGACGAGGGGAGCCTCGCCGCCTAGCACAAGGCCGCCCTCGCGGCCACTAGCGAGATGTCCGGCGAGGTTGAGGCGAGGTCGACCTCAACCTCGCTGATCATCACGTCGGCCGGTCGCCAAGGTCTGGCGACTGGCTAAAGGAAGAAGGAGGAGAAGGAAAAAAGAAAAATTCAAAAATATTAAAATATTATTAAAAGTTGTTCACATTAGCGTCGATTAGGGCACATTAACCGACCGGTGTCTAGTTAGTAAAATCCGGTTAAAATTGGCTGAAAATGATTGAATTTGCACAACGTAAAAATGTTTATAACTAAATTGACACAAATGTAAAAAGTTTATGAATTTTTTAACACTTTTCCCATTCTCATCATTTGTCTCTATGCAAGTATTCTCCCACGTCACCTAGTCTTGATAGCCCTCAAGCTTACCTATACTAGGGCCTCTACCCATCGTCGGCATGCTCACCTGCCACTCTCTTCCCAACTCGATCGACTCTATTTCGAGGGATCCCTTGTATTAAGGATTCTAAGCTTCCTAGATTCATGACAATCGGTGAGGATTTAGAATATAATCTCTAAGAACTTACTTCTCGTCAATAATCACTTTATCCTTGCCAAAAAATCGCTTGCTTTCTACCACTTGGAAATGGTGACATAATCTAGAATGCCAAAAATTTAAAATTAAAAAAATTAAAAAAAAATTAAAAAAAAATTAAAAAAAAAAAAAAAAAAAAGACCTAAATTGGATTTGATTGCAACTTCGCACTACCAACACTAACTTCAATCTATCTTTCCACCTAAAAAAAGTAGGATCAACTTACATAGATCTCCTTTAACATTATAGACTCTATCATTCAGGTATCATTGATTAATATCAATATAATAGGATATAATTTCTACAAGATATTGTTTTCTCTTTTGTGAAAGTCAATGCTTGATTGCCCAAAACCCCAAGACACTGCCACATAGCATCATCATCCTCATTTGGGTCTGCCACAAATTTTTTCTTTGAATTCAAGGTGCTTTGTCATAGCAACGTATCTATCCTAGGCCCAAAAAAGAAGGAAAAAAGTTGCTCCAACCTATCATGTATAGCCATGATCTCTCAGTTTTCCACCCAACTGAAAAACCTAACAGAAAGCTCCAACTTTCCGAATTACCTTTAATCTATTTACCTTACCAGAAAATCCGTCACACAGATCTCTCTTTCCTCTTTCACACCGGCCACAAGTCCCAATCAAAGTAATCCCGACCAACATGCCCAAATTGATTGGACACAAAGGAGTCCAAGTGTCTGTATGCAGATGCAAGTCTCACTTGTTGCTCCACTAAAACTCCCGACCAACATGCCCAAATTGATTGGACTCAAAGGAGTCCGAGTGTCCGTATGCAGATGAAAGTCTCACTTGTTGCTCCACTAAAACTCTGTCTCTGTCTCTGTCTCTCTTTCTGGGCCATTAGACATCCTCGAATGGCTGACAAAAGCATGCACCAGGCCACAACCAAGCATTCAAACCATATAGTACCGACCTTCATTTTTCAATGCTATCCATGACGTTCTTTATCCTTTTCTTATGAATCGGTACAAAGCTGGCCCATTAGCAGAGATGATTTCCAATGTTTGTCAAACAGAGAAGATAATCTCTTTGTATTTTCTGACTAGCATAATAGGCGTGATAAGATCATAAGAATCACTATCATAATGGGAGTCATTATTGCATTCTTTTCTAGTCAAATAACCCTCCTAGGAAATCATCTTATGGGATATGCCAATGAAGAAAGCAATGTCTTAACAATTCCTTTTTTTCAATGATATTTCTCAGTTGATTGCAATGTGGAATGAGCCCAAAAAGGAAAAACTGAAGATGGTACCGATGTAATCTTGTTGGGAAGAGATTGGATCTTCCTCAGCTTTCATTTGAACAGAATCAGCATACTGCCTCAGGCAGTGAAACCAGTAGATCCATCAGGAGTCAAGAATGAGCAGAAGAGACTAATTGAATATCAAGGGTCAACGTTCTTATTTATCTTTCCTTTATTCTTCACTTTTTTCCCCTAGCGTATATGGTGATG